>VDCT01000441.1:0-461392 GCA_009763385.1 Coix lacryma-jobi var. lacryma-jobi | reverse complement strand
TCTTCTCCACTTGCACCTATGCAGCCCAGACAGCTCACCAGGCACTCGTTGAGCAGCGAGACAGAGGAGAGCGGGCGGGACGTTCGCCGTTACCTCCACCCCCTCTCCCCTCACTTCGACCTCTCCAGTCTCGACTCAGACGACATAGACTCAGATGGAGATGAGGAGCAGGAGGAGATAGTGCCTGTGCCACCCCGTCGTTCTACACGTGCCTCGAACTCGACCCGCTACACCAGTTCGACTCACCGTCAGGGGAAGGCCGTGGTAGAGTCCGACGACGACGATGATGACGATGATGATGAGGAGGAAGAAGAAGTTCAGTGGGACAAGATAGCTTCGGATGATGAGTGAGTGTTTGGACACTTCTCTTCTCTCTTTCTCTCCTTTTGGTGACTTGTTCCAAAGGGGGAGAATTAGGTGAAGAGAAGGGGGGTACATCCACTGTTTCTGCTTCATGTCCCATCTTTAGTTGTAGTTGAGAGTTGTGAGGAATCTGATACGATCAAAACTCTATGTTATGTAATAATACTCTATGGCACTACTTCTTAGGCTTGGATGTGGACATGTATCTTTAACTGCTTATTTAGCTTGTGCTATCCTGTTTAGATCAGTTTGTTATATGCTTTCTGTGGTTATGTTTTCTGTCCGCTGCGTTGCTGTCTGTTGCTGAGCGGCAGTGCCGCTCCAGGGCCGGCAGTGCCGGGCCCGGCAGTGCCGCCGCCCAGAGCGGCAGTGCCGCTCTGGCAGAAGACAGCAAACATCTCTGATGTGTGCTTAAACTGTCATTCGCATCACGTTTATTATTGACACAGTTTTATTGCCCCACAAAGCTATTAGATGTGAAACTGAACCTATCTCTCACTTTCAAATATGTGAATGTGGCCTTTAATGCCAAATTGAGATTTCAGCTCTCATTCACACATTTAGGGGGAGGTTTCACACCTAAGCTTCAAAATCTCAGTTTTATACCCTTCTCTTGTAAGCTCTAATTGTGTTGTCATCAATCACCAAAAAGGGGAGATTGTAAGTGCAATCAAGCCTAATTGTGGGTTTTGGTGATAATGACCACACGATTAGAGGACTAATGAGATTTATGAAGTGACAAGCAGGTTATGATAAGAAAGGATGGTGTATGCGTTGGTGGACCCCTCACACACATTTCATCGGTTCCGGACTCAAAGTGCTTCAAAGATATTCTATTTTGGTTATTTGAGTTTTAGGAATGCCGTACTATAAAGGGGGAATGCAAATTCATTGATATGGCTGAATGACATGTGCTCAACCAACTCAAACCATCCACATTTCCAACCAAAGACAGCTGCACCCATTGTAGATCTGTTCCTGTCTGTTTGGTGGGCGCGGCAGTGCCGCTCTAGGCGCGGCAGTGCCGGGCCGCGGCACTACGGGCTAAGGCCGGCACTGCCGCGACTTGATTTGCCGTTGGATGGCAGGGGGTATTTACATCACCCCCTCTGCCCCCCAACGGTGATCTACGACCAGAACTCTCCACCTACCTCCAGACAAGCTCTCTCTTCTCCATTGAAGGCTCTCCAAGCTCCAACCACCAAAATCTCTATTTCCATTGATTCCAAGTGGTTGAGAGGCTCAAACCTTCACCAAAGAGGAGCCCTAGCTGAGATCTACTGCCTAGAGCACTTGATTTGAGCCATAGCCGGTGGATTTGCTTCTATTACTCTTGGGTTCTTAGAACCCTAGCCGGCTAGGCTTCGCCCTAGAGCCTTGCCAACTTGTGTGGCGGCCTAGGGAGGTTTTAATCACTTGTGCAGCTAGTAAGATTACCCCTCACCTCAAGGATTTGGTTCCTTGACTTGAGAACGAGGTTGAGTTGCAAAGCTCATGACCTAAGTGGTCAACCTCAACAACGTGGAGGTAGGCAAGCCTTGGTGGCGAGCTGAACCACGGGATAAATCACTTGTCTCGCGTGCTTGCTTGGTTTCATTATCTATGTTCATGAGCTTGTGATATATTCTAGGGTTGGCCCGATCTACTTTATCTTTCATATTTGGCTTGGAGTAGTTGTTTCTGCTGGTTCATATAGTCTATTGTTACATTCCTATTCATATAGAATCTGCAGATTGTGGTTAGATTTCGAATTGCAGCTTCTGGTCTTCATCTGCAACGGCAGTACCGCACTGAGGCCGGCAGTGCCGGGAGCGGCAGTGCCGGGCACAGGGCGTAGTGCCGGGCCTATCTAATTTAGTTTTAAGCTGTGATTTTTGACAGGCCTATTCACCCCCCCTCTAGGCCATACAGGTCCTTACAAGCTGAGCTATACCAAACAGGTCCATAATGTGATCAAGTCACATGCTCAAAATGGCTATGCTCAGAAAGGAAAAATCAAAGTGGACATGTTGGCACCCCACTTGATGAAGGTTGAAAGACATGTCATTCATTCTAAAGGAAATCAACTCAAGTGGTTAACTCGTTTTCTATTTGATCTTGAGTTATTAGATATGCCATACTATTAAGATGGATGCATCATGTTAATAGATGAATATTTATAAGTTCTCAAGCGAACATATGTGAGTTTAAGTGTGAGAGAGACACGCTAACTTGGTGTGTTGTGTCTGGTATGGGCAGGGTCACAAGTCACAACAGTGATCTATGTTCTCTAGTTTGGGTTCGTTGAAAGTTCCAGGGTCCACCAAAAGTTCCGTGTATCAGAAGTCTCGTCAAATGTCAGAAGTTACAGGAGTCAGAAGTCTCGACGAGCGTCGACCCTTGCTGACTTTGATCTAACTATCAAGGTCATAGTAGACGCATATCGGGCGTGTACGGTATGAGCCCAACAGCTAGATAAATCGACCTGTTATGCAGATAAAATATGTGCGCATGTGTATGGTGAGTTAACGAGCTTGACATGGAGGAATGGTGACATGGGAGGAACGGTGACATCTAAGTGTTGACGACATGGGAGGAATGGTGACATCTAAGTCGTATTGGTGTGAGTTGATGGTGAGTTAACGAGCGTTATTGTAGGAATCAGGCTGATTTATAACGCCTAAGGCATTATGTCTTATAACAAAGAACTGAAACTCTAAAACCTCAATGAATTATGTCTATGTTCTTTGTCTCCATTTCTGCTTCTCTCTAAATCTCCAATTCTCTAGCTATCTATCTGATTCGTCGGGGAACCGTGATAGGAGGTTAAGGAGCCCAACAAACGTCAGTCCATGTTTAAAATTGGATGTCTTTTGGGTGGAGCAATGAATTAATTATAAATACATGGAGATCAATGAAGAATAACAAAGATTGATGTGGCTTCATAAATCGCAAAAAATATGCTATTGTAGATATATGGAAAGAAATTATGCGTTGATAAAAGATGTTAGAAAACAAAGAAATGAAAAAAGGGAAAACTTTGGTATGGGCTTTTATTTAGTGTCTTATCTAAAAGTCTGTTAATTCAACACAAACCCACACACGTCATATAAGGGGTAGGGATGAAAACGGTCGAAAACGGTCAGAAAACTCCTCAACTGTTTTCTACTTTTACATTTAAATACGAAAACGAAAACGAAAATGATAAAGCCAAACACGAAAACGAACACGAACTTACGAAATATCGAAACGAACTAATTCAAGCGAAATTATGTCGAACACGGTCGATATACGAAAAATTAATATGGAATACCGACCTATAGGACCAAATCCATAAACCCATAAAAATTAACTAATGCATATACATAACAATTACTAAGTGTATAATCAAGTTCAACTGCATATATAATTCTAGAACAAACGATTAACACTAACAGCTAGCATAACATCTATAGTTCATCATCATTATTTATCAATAGATCCAAGTGAAGATGATGTGAACAGTAATTACAGACATACATGTAAATCAACAATATAAAAAAATTATTATAAAACAATTCAATAATAATTTAT
This sequence comes from Coix lacryma-jobi var. lacryma-jobi, assembly GCA_009763385.1. Taxonomy (NCBI): domain Eukaryota; kingdom Viridiplantae; phylum Streptophyta; class Magnoliopsida; order Poales; family Poaceae; genus Coix; species Coix lacryma-jobi. Next base: position 457,477 of record VDCT01000441.1, on the reverse strand, counting down.
TAATTTTTTAGCAAACAATAATGTATTAGTTTTTTAGCACGCAAAAGCAAAATATTTTGAATAAATATGAGAGGGTAGATGACTGCTGACAGCAGAAGCAGCTGTAGAATGCACGCAAAAGCAGCTGTCTGTTGTCCGAATTCGAATTACCGAATTTCGAATTCGGGATATTCCGAATTAAAAGTAGAAAAGTAGAAATCGGTCGAAAAAAGCTCAAACCGTTTTCGTTCCGATTTCGAATTTAATGCTCTGAATTTCGAACCGAATTTGAATTTGTCTGAAAATACGGATTCGATCGGATCAAATATAAAAACGATGCGGTTCGGTGCGGGATATTTCCGTACCATTTTCATCCCTAATAAGGGGTGTTTAGTTCTATTTCCTATATTTTCTAAATTTAGTCCCTATCACATTGAGTATTTGTTTAGTAATTAAAAGTACTAAACATAAGGACAACACGGCCGCCCACATGTACACACAGAGATGGCTTCATCTGCACACACACCTCCTGCTCCGTCTTCCTTCTTCCACCGTTGCCTCCTCAACAACTTCTTCCTAGCCTCTGGCACCTTCCCCGCCACATCCTTACCTCGTGTGGCACAGGATCTGGCCACGTTGTTCACAACTCCAGTGAGTACCTCGCCTCCTCCACCTCCCACCGCCTCGGGGCTTGTTACCCCTGTCGTCAGTAAGCTAGGGTTTCGCCAGAGTGGAAGGTCCTAAATGGCTAGAGGGGGGGTGAATAGCCTAATAAAATTTCTACAAAACACTTAGAGAGACTTGTTAGACAATTACAAAGCGAAGCTTTTTGCACTAGCTCTACTAAGTGATGCAAGCCACCTAACCAAACAATTCTAGTATGGTATGATCTCTAAGGCACACATATCTATGTCACTACTCTCTATTCTAGTGAGCTAGCAAGAACTAAAAACAATAAACTAGAGAGCTAACACTAGCAAGATTGACTACCACTACACAAGAAGTAAAGGAAGTAATTCAAGTGGTAGAGAGATATACCAACACCGGCAAGAGATGATCAACCACAATATGAATACCAATGAAGTCCGGGAGATAACCAAATAGACAATGGACACAAAGATTTTCTCCCGAGGTTCACGTGCTTGCCGGCACGCTACTCCCCATTGTGTCGACCAACCACTTGGTGGTTCGGTGGCTAATAGGTATTCACAAACCTAGCTCAACACTTGAGCGCCACAAGAACCGACCCACAAATGGAGGTAACTCAATGACACGCGCAATTTACTAGAGTTACCTTTTGGCTCTTCGCCGGGGAAGGCACAATACCCCTCACAAATCACCGGGAGATGGCCACGAACAATCACCAACTCGTGCCAAAGCTCCTCCGCTGCTCCAAGCCGTCTAGGTGGCGGCAACCACCAAGAGTAACGAGAAAACCGCAGCAACAACGATCCCCAAGTGCCACTAGATGCAATCACACAAGCAAATGCACTTGGAATCACTCAATCTCACTTTGATTTGCGCTATCAAGCAAGGAGATGAGTGGGAGGGAGTATGTTTAGCTCAAAGGGATGTCTAATATCTTAGAATGCCAAGAGAGAGCTCCCAAAGTCGGCCAACTCATATTTATATACCCCCTCAAACAAATAGAGTCGTTACCCCTTTGAATGGGCTGTTTACGGGACGACCGGACGCGTCCGGTCAGTGTTTCACTCAGCGTCCGGTCACGAACAGAGAGGTTCCAGAGACGTTTTTCATCGACCGGACGCGTCTGGTCAATATTGACCGGACTCACTCAGCGTCCGATCACTTAATTTCAATTGTTGCCTCTCGTGAACAGTTGTAGCGTCGCGTCCGGTCACTTGTTTCAATAGCATCCGATCGCTGTTTCAGTAGTGACCGGACGCACGTTTCAATAGCGTCCGGTCGCTGTTCCAGCGTCCGGTCACGCCTGAAAAAACATGTTTTCAACTCCGTTTCTTCTCCTTTGCAAATGTGTCAACACCACCAAGTGTACATCACCTTGTGCATGTGTGTTAGCATTTCCAAACATTTTCCAAAGGATTATAAGTTAGCACACTAGGTCCTAATGCATATGCATGTATGAAATCACCTAGTGGCACTTGATAACCGCAATCACCGAGATAGTCCCCTCTTAATAGTACGGCTATCGATCCTAAACACACTCACACCCTCTATGGTGTCTTGAGTGCAAAAACAAAATCCCTATTATACATTTGCCTTGATCTCCATAGGGTTTTGCTTTTCTCTTCTTCTCTTTCCAAATGTGGAGCACTTGATCCATTTGGTCATCACCACCAACACCATGGTCATCATCTAGCTCCCACACTTGGTGTGTACCAACCTAGCTCATAAACACTTCATGACAAAGGTTAGTACTCTAGGTGACATCAATTATCCAAAACCAAACAAGGACTTTCAATCTCCCCCTTTTGGTAATTGATGACAACCTTCACAAAGATATGTATTTGAAATTTGAGTCACCCCTTTGTTAGTATTAGCTCCCCCTACATATGTGTTATAGTGTTTGGTTCAAGTTCGGCACATATGCATAGATATGAAAAGTGGGAGAGTAATACTATCAAATGATGCTAAGGTGTAAAGAATGGACCTTTGAAGCGTGATACCAATCGGAGTTGCCAATGTACAATCCTTAGCACCATGGTTAGCTAGACTTTACAAAAACACTAGATACCTCATGAGATCATCATTATATGAAAGGCTCTAGTACCACATGTAAAACAAATTACATCTAGCTACCACCTATGCATGCTAGTTTGCAAAACATCATTCAAAATCTATTTCTAGCATACACCAACAAGCATGGATATAAAGAAAGCTTGTCTAATGCAAGCAAGCATATGAATATGCACAAAACAAATGCAACAACCAAGTTCATGAGCTTGCTCCCCCTAAGTTTTGATCCCCTTCATTTGATCTTTGTGACTTTTTCTCCCCCTTTGTCATCTATTTCCATAAAAGGTTTGCATAAAAAGGTTCAAATTGTTAGGAGAGAGTTAGTTCTTTTATATTTGGTTCAATCTAGATCATTTGCATGAAACATTTAACACAGTTTGCTCTAGAGTAAGCTTCTTCACACATCTTGCAATGGTTATCTTACTCACGTTGGTTAAACATTCCATTGCTCATTTTCAAGATTAAACACTAGGATTGCAAGCCCATAAACATGTCATATGTTACCACTAGATCATATCAAGCATAGAAACTATAGTGGCATCATATAAGCATCTAAATCATTTTATTTCATGAATGAGCCTAATGATTGTGAGGAATGACTAGATGCACTAAACATGTCCCTAGCAAAGAATGGATGCATATGTCAATCAACTTTTACCTTGCTTTGTCGAAGGAGAGGCATGTCATATAAGTGGGGGTGCATCAACACATATTTGAGAAGTCAAGTATGTTCAATTCATTCCTTAGCTTGCAAAACCTCTTCCATCAAGTGGCTTGGTGAATATGTCGGCAAGTTGATCATCGGTACCAACACTTTCAATTGAAATATCACCCTTTTGTTGATGGTCTCTTATGAAGTGGTGCCTAATGTCAATATGCTTTGTCCTTGAATGTTGCACGGGGTTGTTTGTGAGCTTCACCGCACTCTCATTGTCACATAGCAATGGCACTTGTTTAAATTTGATTCCAAAGTTGCTTCATCCAAAGTAATTGAGCACAACAACTACCGGCGGATATGTATTCGGCTTCGGCGGTTGAAAGTGCCACACTATTTTGCTTCTTTGATGACCAAGACACAAGTGATCTTCCCAACAATTGACATGTGCCCCATGTGCTCTTTCTATCAACCTTGCAACCCGCATAATCGGAGTCCGAATATCCAATCAACTCAAAGTTAGACCCCTTTGGATACCATAAACCAATATCTTGTGTATGCTTCAAGTACCTCAATATTCTCTTGTTGCCTTCAAGTGACTCTCTCTTGGTGAGGCTTGGAATCTTGCACACATGCATACACTAAACATGACATCCGGTCTTGATGCGGTCACATAGAGTAGGCTTCCAATCATAGACCGATACAACTTTTGATCCACCATATTGCCACTTGCATCACTATCCAATTGTCCATTTGTCCCCATAGGCGTGCTAATGGCTTTTGCATCTTGCAATCCAAACTTCTTGATCATGTCCTTTATATACTTGCCTTGACTAACAAATGTGCCTTCCTTCAATTGCTTGATTTGTAGACCAAGGAAGTAGCTAAGCTCTCCAATCATAGACATCTCAAACTCATTAGCCATCAATTCACCAAACTCTCACAAAAATCTTGATTGGTTGAACCAAAATGATATCATCAACATAGATTTGCAACACAAACAAGTCTTTTCCAATCTTCTTGGTGAAGAGAGTAGTATCAACCTTTCCCATCTTGAACCCTTTAGAGAGGAAAAATCTCTTAACCTCTCATACCATGCTCTTGGTGCTTGTTTCAAACCATAAAGTGCCTTCTTGAGCTTGTAAACATGGTTGGGCTTCTTGTCATCTTTGAAACCGGGTGGTTGCTCAACATATACTAACTCATTGATGTAGCCATTGAGAAATGCACTCTTGACATCCATTTGATATAACTTGATGTTGTGGGAACAAGCATAAGCTAATAAGATTCTTATTGCTTCTAATCTTGCAACCGTGCATATGTTTCACCAAAGTCAAGACCCTCTACTTGAGTGTAACCTTGTGCTACTAATCTTGCTTTGTTTCTCACCATGATGCCATCTTGATCTTGTTTGTTGCGAAAGACCCATCTAGTGCCAATCACATTGTAGTTCTTAGGCCTCTCTACCAATTCCCATACTTGATTTCTTGTGAAGTTGTTAAGCTCTTCATGCATGGCATTGACCCAATCAACATCTTGTAATGCTTCTTCAATCTTGGTTGGCTCGATGGATGATACAAAAGAGTAATGTTCACAAAATGAAGCCAATCTTGATCTAGTTTGCACGCCACTTTGAATTCCACCAATGATTTGATCTAAAGGATGATCTCTTGCAACATTGGTTGGTTGGAGCACTTGGACTTGATTGCTTGTACTTGTTTGATCATTTGGTTGAGATGAACTAGCCACTTGTTGATCTTGCAATTGAGAACCACTAGCTTACACAATTGGAGAAGTGAGCACTTGATCTTTGTCATCTTCAATATCAATCACCTCCCTAGGCCGAATATCACCAATATCCATATTCTTCATTGCATCGACCAATTGATCCTCTCACATCATCTAGATTTTCTTCTTCATCTTTAGAGCCATTTGTTTCATCAAATTCAACATCATGCACTTCCTCAAGAGTACCACTAGCCAAATTCCAAACTCTATATGCTTTGCTTGTAGTGGAGTAACCAAGCAAGAAGTCTTCATCACATTTCTTTTCAAACTTGCTCAATCTAGTGCCTTTCTTCAAGATATAGCATTTGCAACCAAAGACTCTAAAGTAGGCAATGTTGGGCTTTCTTCCATTCAATAGCTCATAAGGAGTCTTCTCCATCATGGGGTGACAATAGAGGCGGTTGCTACAATAGCAAGTCGTGTTGATAGCTTCGGCCCAAAATGAATGACTCACATTGTACTCACTAAGCATAGATCTTGCCATATCAATGAGAGTTCTATTCTTCCTTTCAACAAGACCATTTGATTGTGGAGTGTACTTGGCCGAGAATTGATGTCTAATTCCAAATTCATCACATAACTCATCAACTCTTGTGTTTCTAAATTCACTACCATTGTCACTTCTCACTTTCTTGATGGTTGTTTCAAACTCATTGTGACATCTCTTGACAAAAGATTTGAATGTAGCATATTAAACTTTTGTCACTTAGAAAGAACACCCAAGTATATCTTGTGAGATCATCCACTATTACAAAGCCATATTTGTTTCCACCAATGCTAGTGTATGTTGTTGGTCCAAATAGATCCATGTGCAACAACTCAAATGCTTTGCTAGTGCTCATCATGCTCTTTTTGGGTGAGTGTTCCAACTTGCTTTCTGGCTTGACAAGAGCTACAAAGTTTGTCCTTTCAAACACCACATCTTTCAAGCCTCTAACTAGATCATGCTTAATCAATCTATTCAATGTTTCATTCCCCACTGACAAGTCTTCTTGCCATAACCAACCCATGCTAGATTTGGTGAACAAACAAGTTGACAATTGAGCTTCACTAGCATGAAATCAACCAAGTATAGATTCTCATATCTAAAGGCCTTAAAGATCAAGTTTGAAGAATCTTACACTTATGATCTCTACATCATCAACCCCAAATATGCATTTGAATCCAAGATCACACAATTGAGCCACGGATAGCAAATTGAAGTTCAAGCTCTCTACTAGCAATACATTGGATATGCTCATGTCATTTGATATAGCAATCTTACCAAGCCCTTGACCTTGCCTTTGCCATTATCACCAAATGTAATACTATCAATCCCATTGTCATCATTCTTGTTGATTGAATTGAACATTCTTGCATCTCCGGTCATGTGTTGAGTGCACCCACTATCAAGCACCCAATGCCTTCCTCCGGCTTTATAATTGACCTACAAGATGATCAATTCTTCTTAGGTACCCAAACTTGCTTGGGTCCTCCAAGGTTAGTTACTAAGCTCTTGGGCACCCAAATTGCCTTCTTCTTTGGGCCAACAATGGGAGCACCAATAAACTTAGCCTTTATACCATTTACACCCTTGGTAAGCAAATAACAAGAATCAAATTGAATTGAGGATACATTAGCATTTTTATTCTTGTTCTTGCAATATTGCTCTATATGCCCGGATTGCTTGCATTTCTTGCAAAACCGACCATTGCTTCTCACAAACTAGTCTTGTGAGTCACAAAGGCCGCCTTGCCATTCTTGGGGGTATAGCCCAATCCCTCTTTGTTAAGAGAGAACCGTTGGCTACCCAAGCACTTAAGCAAGCGGGCATCTCCACCATAGGCATTGCCTAAGGCACGAGTGAGCTCATTGACCTCATTTTTCAAGGTCTCATTCTCCACCATTAGTGAGGCATCACAAGTGAAACCATCACTCATAGTAGAAGTAGTAGTGGATGAGCTACATGAGGAGTTAGTGGGAGCAACAACAATAGGAGTATAAAATGATTCATCAAGAATATCACAAGTTACTCCTATGTTACATGTTGGAACAATGTCCTCAACCTTGACTTGATCAAGGAGGGAGAGTGAGCTTTTTCAAGCTTGGTGTGAGCCTTGCCAAGCTTCTCATGGGCTACCTCCTCTCTTCAATCTCTCAGCTCATACTAAGATATCTCAGCCTACGCTTCAAATCATTGCACTCCTTGCACTCTTCCTCTCAGCAGTGTGAGCTTGCTCCAACATGTCCATGAGGTCCTCCTTTGAGTGCTCCTCATCCTCATCACTCTCACTATCACTCTCATCATCGGATTGTACCTTAGTTGGCTTGGCCATGAAGCATGATGGAGTGTCAAATAGAAAGGCTTGTTGATTGCAATACTTGCAATGTGCCTTCTTCTTGGTGCTCTTCTTGTTGTCATCATCACTTGAGTCTTCATTATCGTGATGCATCACTATCCCATGTGACAACATATGAGCCACCCTTCTTCTTCTTGAAGCTCATTTTCTTCTCTTTCTTCCCTTCTTATCTTTCTTCTTTCATCTTCATCATTGTCACTATTGTAGGGACAATCCGCTACAACGTGATCCTTGCTCTTGCACTTGTAGCATCTTCTCACATAGTCTTTGTTCTTGTTGTAATCTCTTCTCTTTCTTGCACCATAGCCTTCTTCTTCATGAATTTCCCAAATTTGCGCACAAAGAGAGCTAAGGCTTCATCATCAATGTCACTAGCTTCTTCATTGTCACTTGATTCTTCCTTCTTGGACTTGCCCTTGCTCTTTGACGAGGTGGCTTTGAATGCCACACTTTTCTTCTTCTTGTCCTCTTCCTTGATCACTTCTTCACTATCTTCATTGTATTGATCCTCGGTCATGACATCACCAAGCACCTCATTTGGAGTCACATTCTTCAAGCCTCCTCTAAAGATGATGGTGCGAAGTGTCTTGAATCTCTTGGGCAAGCAACTCAAGAACCGGTGAGTGAAGTCTTCATCTTGCACCTTTTCTCCCAAGGACTTGAGATCATTGATGATGACTTGCAATCTATAGAACATTTCCGGAATTGATTCATCATCCTTCATCTTGAAGTTGGTGAGCTTGTCCTTGAGCATGTACAACTTGGCACTCTTTACCGTTGAAGTGCCCTCATATGTTTCTTCTAATCTTTTCCACACCTCACTTGCATTGTCAAGATCTTTGATTTGCTCAAACACCTTTCTTGATTAATTCATTATTTGTATGATTTTGTGTGATTGCATTGTTGGTGTGAGTTTGTGTTGCATTGTTGATGGAGTCATTTGGTGTGGATTGGTAGATCAAGAATCACAAACTCATTTTCTACCACATCCCACACCTTGTCATTGATTGAACCCAAATACATTCTCATCTTTCTCTTCCAATAATCAAAAGATGTGCCATCAAAGAACGGTGGTTTGCCCCCAACATGGTTAAACACAATTTGAGCCATTTCAACACCGAAGGTTGTTAAGCCTTATGCAAACGGTGACCACGGCTCCGATACCACTTGAAAGGTCCTAAATGGCTAGAGGGGGGTGAATAGCCTAATAAAAATTTCTACAAAACACTTAGAGAGACTTGTTAGACAATTACAAAGCGAAGCCTTTTGCACTAGCTCTACTAAGTGATGCAAGCCACCTAACAAAACAATTCTAGTATGGTATGGTCTCTAAGGCACACAAAATCTATGTCACTACTCTCTATTCTAGTGAGCTAGCAAGAGCTAAATACAATGAACTGGAGAGCTAACACTAGCAAGATAAACTACCACTACACAAGAAGAAAAGAATGTAATTCAAGTGGTAGAGAGATACCAACACCGGCAAGAGGTGATCAATCACAATATGAATACCAAGAAACTCCGGGAGATGTCCAAAGAGGCAAGAGACACAATGATTTTCTCCCGAGGTTCACGTGCTTGCCGGCACGCTACTCCCCGTTGTGTCGACCAACCACTTGGTGGTTCGGTGGCTAATAGGTGTTCACAAACCTAGCTCAACACTTGAGCGCCACAAGAACCGACCCACAAATGGAGGTAACTCAATGACACGCGCAATTTACTAGAGTTACCTTTTGGCTCTTCGCCGGGGAAGGCACAATACCCCTCACAAGTCACCGGGAGATGGCCACGAACAATCACCAACTCGTGCCAATGCTCCTCCGCTGCTCCAAGCCGTCTAGGTGGCGGCAACCACCAAGAGTAAAGAGAATACCGCAGCAACAACGATCCCCAAGTGCCACTAGATGCAAACACACAAGCAAATGCACTTGGAATCACTCAATCTCACTTTGATTCGCGCTATCAAGCAAGGAGATGAGTGGGAGGGAGTATGTTTAGCTCAAAGGGATGTCCAAGATGTTAGAGTGCCAAGAGAGACCTCCCAAAGCCGGCCAACTCATATTTATATACCCCCTCAATCAAATAGAGCCGTTACCCCTTCACTGGGCAGTTTTCGTACTGACCGGACGCGTCCGGTCATATTTTTCAGTAGCGTCCGGTCGAAGTTTAAGTAGTGACCGGACTCTAGTTCACTAGCGTCCGGTCAGATTTTCACTCAGCGTCCGGTCAAACACAGAGAGGTTCCAGAGAGGTTTTTCATCGACCGGACGCGTCCGGTCACCATTGACCGGACTCACTCAGCGTCCGATCACTCTATTTGAACCGATGCCTCTCGTGAACAGTGGAACAGGCGAGTCCGGTCGTTTGTTTCAGCAGAGTCCGGTCAGTGTTTCACTAGTGACCGGACGCACGTCAATAGCGTCCGGTCGCTATTCCAGCGTCCGGTCAAGCCTGAAATACACGTTTTCAACTCCGGTTTCTTCTCCTTTGCAAATGTGCCAACACCACCAAGTGTACATCACCTTGTGCAAGTGTGTTAGCATTTTCCAAACATTTTTCAAAGGATTTGAGGTTAGCACACTAGGTCCTAATGCATATGCATGTATGAATTCACCTAGTGGCACTTGATAACCGCAATCACCGAGATAGTCCCCTCTTAATAGTACGGCTATCGATCCTAAACACACTCACACCCTCTATGGTGTCTTGAGTGTCAAAACAAAATCCCTATTTATACCTTTGCCTTGATCTCCATAGGGTTTTGCTTTTCTCTTCTTCTCTTTCCAAATGTGGAGCACTTGATCCATCTTTTGGTCATCATCACCAACACCATGGTCATCATCTAGCTCCCACACTTGGTGTGTACCGACCTAGCTTATGAACACTTCATGACAAAGGTTAGTACTCTAGGTGACATCAATTAACCAAAACCAAACAAGGACTTTCACCCTCTACACCGGAGCCTCCTCCCACCGCTCACCACGCCCGTCCGACTCCACAACCCAAAAATCTCGCCGAAGCCATGAGCCTCGCCCGCCAAGTGGAGCTGATGGAGAGCGAACGGCCAGCGCACAACCACCACGGCGGCTCCGCGCGGCCTGCCCCCACCTGCGGCCCAGGGCGGCTCTACCGGCGCCGCCGCCTATCCTGGCGCTCCCGGCCCCTCCGGCGGCTCCAGCAGGCCGCGCTGAGGGCGGCCAGCGCTCTCATCGGAGGGGGCGATGAGAGGCAACGACGCCACTCCCGATGTTGAGACTGAACGACGACGCCGCAAGGTTTTGCTTCATTGTAATGAGAAGTACTCACGTGGTCATAATAGGTCTGTCGCCGCCTCTTCTTCCTGGACGGGGTGAGATCGACGACCCCGACGGCGACGCGGCTGCGCGGCAGACGACGGGGCGAAGGAGGCCCCCGTCTTCTCCCTTCATGCCGTGGCGGGCGTGGCCGTGGGTGCCCCATCCTGCTTCGGGTCACCCTGGGTGCCACGACGCTCATCGCCCTGGTGGACATGGGGTCCACGCACAACTTTATCGGAGAGGCGCTGCGCACCGCACTGGGCTCGCCATCACACCCCGCCCGCGGCTCACTGCCACGGTTGCTAATGGCGAGAGGTGGCGTGCCCTGGCGTCCTTCGGCAGGCGGTTATCTCCATCGAGGGCGTGACGTTCGACGTCGACCTTTACGTCATGCCCCTCGCCGGCTACGACATGGTGCTGGGCACCCAGTGGATGGCCGCCCTAGGGCGCATCGCCTGGTACGTCACCTCCCACACCCTGTCCTTCCACCACGACGGGCGCCCTGTCTGTTGGTCCGGCGTGGCATGCCTGGTGGCGCCCGCAGTACACGCGCGACCACCGGCGAGTCCCTGTTGGAGGGCCTGCTGGACTCGTTCGGGGATGTCTTCGCTGCCCCAACGGGTCTGCCTCTACCGCGCGACCGTGACCACCTGATCGTTCTCAAGCCCGGCGCGACACCGGTGGCGGTCCGCCCGTACCGTTACCCGGCGGCCCACAAGGATGAACTGGAGTGCCAATGTGCGGCCATGATCGAGCAAGGGATCGTTCGCCGCAGCACGTCGGCGTTCTCATCGCCGGTCCTCCTCGTGGCAAAACCGGATGGCTCATGGAGGTTCTGCGTCGATTATCGCGCGTTGAACGCGCTCACCATCAAGGATGCTTTCCCGATACCCGTGGTGGAGGAGCTCCTGGATGAGCTTCATGGCGCCAAGTTCTTTCACCAAGCTTGATCTGCGTTTCGGGCTATCACCAAGTACGCATGAAGCCGGAGGACATCCACAAGACCGCGTTTCGCACGCACGACAGCCTGTATGAGTTCTTGGTGATGCCGTTCGGACTGTGCAATGCGCCCGCAACGTTCCAGTCCCTGATGAACGACGTCCTGCGACTGTTCCTTCGTCGGTTTGTGCTCGTTTTCTTTGATGACATACTAATCTACAGTGCGTCGTGGGCGGATCACCTTCGACATCTTCGCGCGGTCTTGACCGAACTTCGCCGCCAGCACCTCTTCGTCAAGCGATCCAAGTGCGCCTTTGGAGTCACGTCGATCTCCTACCTCGGCCACATCATCAAGGAGACCGGCGTGGCCATGGACCCGGACAAGGTGAAGGCCATCCACGACTGGCCGTGCCCAAGTCGGCCCGCGCGGTCCGCGGCTTCCTCGGCCTGGCAGGCTACTACCGGCGTTTCGTCCTCAACTACGGCGCCATCGCGGCTCCTCTGACGGCGCTGTTGAAGAAAGACGGCTTCTCCTGGTCAGGAGAGGCAGCTGCGGCGTTCGAGACACTGAAGGAGGCAGTGACGTCAGCACCGGTCCTCGCCCTTCCGGACTTCAGCAAGCCGTTCGTCGTCGAGTGTGATGCTTCGACACACGGGTTCGGCGCCGTGCTCCTGCAAGAGAAACACCCGATCGCGTTCTTCAGCAGGCCGATCGCGCCACGCCACCGCTCGCTCGCCGCATATGAGCGGGAGTTGATCGGGCTCGTCCACGCCGTCCGCCATTGGCGCCCGTACCTGTGGGGCCGCCACTTCACCGTGCGTACTGATCACTACAGTCTCAAATTCTTGTTGGACCAGCGACTCGCCACAATCCCTCAACATCATTGGGTGGGGAAGCTTCTCGGTTTCGACTTTGAGGTGGAATATAAGCCGGGCGCCCAGAACGTGGTCGCTGATGCCCTGTCTCGCCGCGACACGGCGGACAGCATGGGAGCGGTGCTCGCCCTGTCGGCGCCGAAATTCGACTTCATCGACAGGCTACGTCAAGCACAGGCTGCGGACCCGACGCTTGTGGCTCTCCGAGAGGAGATTCTTGCTGGCACCCGCACCGCAGCCGTGGGCTGTCCGCGACGGCCTGGTGACCTAAGCGGGGCGACTCTACATCGCGCCGTCGTCCCCGCTACTCCTGGAGATTGTGGCTGCCATCCATGAGGACGGCCATGAGGGCGTCCAGCGCACGCTGCACCGGCTCCGGCGTGACTTTCACTTCCCGGGGATGCGTCAGCATGTCCAAGACTTCGTCCGCGCGTGCGGCACGTGCCAGCGGCTCAAGTCCGAGCACCTGCACCCGCGCGGGGCTGCTCTTGCCGCTCCCGGTGCCGTCATCAGTATGGTCCGACGTGGGACTGGACTTCATCGAAGCTCTTCCGAAAGTTCGCGGGAAGTCCGTCATCCTCACCGTGGTGGACAGGTTCAGCAAGTACTGTCACTTTATACCTCTTGCTCACCCATACACTGCAGAATCCGTCGCCAATGCGTTCTTCGCCGACATCGTTCGCCTCCACGGGATGCCGCAATCTATGGTGTCTGATCGCGACCCCGTCTTCACATCGACGTTCTGGCGCGAGCTCATGCGGCTCATGGGTTCCAAGCTGTACATGACCTCGGCGTTCCACCCGCAAGCAGATGGCCAAACTGAGGCCGCGAACAAGGTGATCACCATGTACCTGCGCTGCTTCACCGGTGACCGTCCCCGCCAATGGCTCAGGTGGCTTCCCTGGGCGGAGTTCATCTACAACTCGGCGTACCAGACGTCCCTCCGCGACACTCCTTTCCGCATCGTCTACGGCCGGATCCGCCGACCCTCCGCTCCTATGAGGCCGGGGAGACGCGTGTGGCGGCCGTCGCCAAGACTATGGCCGAGCGTGAGGAGTTTTTGCACGACATCCGTTTCCGCCTGGAGCAGGCGCAGGCCATTCAGAAGCGTCACTACGACAAGCATCATCGGGAGGTGTCCTACGCTGTGGGAGATTGGGTGTTGCTGTGCCTACGACACCGTCCCATCGCATCGCTGGACTCGTCAATGGGCAAGCTGAAGCCCCGATTCTTCGGCCCCTATCAGGTGATCGAGGTGATCAACGCAGTCGCCGTTAGGGTGGCCCTTCCGCCCCGAGCTCGCCTTCATGACGTCTTCCACGTCGGGCTCTTGAAGAAGTGGCAGGGCGCGCCATCGACCATTCCACCGCCTCTCCCCGTCGTCCACAACTGCGCCACGGTGCCAGAACCGGAACATGTGGAGTGCTCCCGTCTCAGGGGTGCGCCAGGTCCTCGTGCGCTGGAAGGGGGAGCCGCTGTCATCATCATCTTGGGAAGACTGGGACACTTTCCGCGAATGTTTTCCGGCGTTCCAGCTCGAGGACGAGCTGGTCCAGAAGGAGGGGAGAGATGTCATGTACGGTCGTATGTATACGAGGAGACGACGTGCACGCGACGTCCGACGGGCCGCAGAGCGGGCCACGCAGGACGCGCTGATCGTGCGGGGCGACAGCCAGGCCGCGCACGGTGGCTGAAGCAGTTAGAAAGTTAGATTAGTTTCTATTTTTCAGTTCTCCAATTCTAGTAGTATTCGGTAGGGACTATTGGCCCTATATATTGTAACCGTACGTTGGTTTAAAAGACAAGCAAGATCATTAACCTTATTCTATCTCTCTCTCAACTCTCAAGCCCGAGCCGCTGTGAGGGGCATAACCTCCGCGATCGGAAGACACGACACGAGACTACGAACTCCGTAGTCGAGGGCCCGCTACCCTAGATCACCAGGCCCTTGACAAATGTTCTACACTCCTGTTTTGGTATTTTGCTTGTTGCATCTTCCCACCATTTGGCAATGCAGGCTGGGTCCTCCTGTGGCAGCTGTACCACGAGATTTTCCCAAGATAACACTTGACCCAAACTTCCTTTGCAAACCGCAAGGCAAAGAGAGCTGAAGCCCTGTCTCCAAAGGTCCATTACACATATTGTTCATGATGAGGCCATTCCCTCTTCGGTAGTGATGAGGCCATTCCCTCTTCCGTAGGTTGTCCGCTGTTATAACTTAGTTATGTATTAGAATCCAAGCGCACACTTTTCATTTGTTTTCTGCTTGCGCCTTCCATATGAGTTTGTGCTTGAATTTTCAATGGGATCATCTGAATTGAATCAAGTATGCCGAACGCGTGGAGTAAACTCCATCGGCTGCCCACTTACAAGTGATTGTGTCCTGCACATCGGCTAAATCATTTCTCTAACATATGCTGTGTTGGCATCCTAAATTGATTGATTGCAGAGTGTCCAGTTGGAAAAAGGCCAACAAATATACTCCCTACTAAGTTCCATTTCCAGTCTCTCACAATGTAACTATTTACAGGTATCGTTCAAGAATGATAAAAAACACAGCTAGAACACAGCTTGCTGGCTACTGCTAATCCTGAGAAGCTAGAACACAGCTTGCTGGCTAACTCCCATGGATTGCGCCAAGCCATTTCCACAGTGGCAAGGCCTCACCATGGAGCTTAGGAACGCCCTCACCACCTCTTCCGACGCGTCTCTTCTCAGCAAACAATCACGTACTCCATGACGGCGGCGTCACAGGGCACCGTGATCCTGCCGTCGTCGCAAGCGAACCCGAACTCCTCCTGCGACATGCTCAGGAGCACGCCGAAGATGGCGGTGTCCAGGTACGCCAGCGGGACCTCGAACCGCCTGCCGTCCGCCGAGTACACCACGCAGTGGCCCTTGCCGGCCACGGCGAAGTGCTGCACGGTGGTGATCCCTCGGTGGTTCCTTTCGCCGGCGTCGATGCGATTCCGCTCCTTTCCATGGCATCCATCTCTGCCACTTCTTGGCCACTGAACAAGTCTCTTGGTGCGTGCCGGCGCTGACCATGTTCCGTCTCCTGCTTCCTGTGGCTAGAGCTGCAAGCTCAGAGAACTTCACTTTGTATTGTGTCTAAACTCTAACGGGTTCAGTGCTTCGCTTGCTGATGGACTGATCAAGTGTTGGTGCTGAGCCGATGGATTTATAGGTGAGGATCGAACGGAAAGAGAAGCAGCAGCTGCATGCCGTTCAAGTGCAGCTATCCACTTCCGGCTGGCCAAGGGACAGGGCCACGTGTTGGGTTGTGATCTCCTCCCGTTAGGCCCAACGGCCTAACAGGCCTCTCATCCGCGCCCTGATCGGGGGCGTCCAACCTGGTGGTTGGTGGGCCCCCGTCGCCCAGCGCTATAAAGGAAAGGTGGGGGCCGGGGCACACGGTACGAGGTTCCCGCGCCGCCAGACCCCACCGACATCCAAACCCTAATCCGATCTCTTGGGTGCGCTGCCAGCGGCGGGAAGACCTCACCGACGCTCTTCACTGCGACCTACAACATGTCCGGGACTCCGAGCAACGGCAGCGGCGACCATGGAGCTTCTCCCAACCCGTGGCCGGCGCTTGCACTACTACGACACCCATGGATTCCTCGGTCTGCTACCTACTTCTCTATCTCCCTCTACTCTTCTAGATGCATATTAGGATCCGTGTATATGTCTCTGTATGTTCCCCTCTGGATCTACTGCTAGAAGGTCCTTTGTTCTATCAATGGTATCGGAGCCGAACTAGACAGTGGATCTAGATCGGGGAAGGAAGAAATGAACGTAGAATCAACCGATTTTCAGATCGGGATCGACCTAAGAACGATTGATCTCGGATCGGTGTGGAGAATGACGAAACATGACGAATCCAACTGATCCCGTGCGGATCGGAGAATGAACCCTTCCACCGACAAGAACGAATCGAATCGGACAAGATCAACCGATCTCAGATCGGGAAGAACGATGAACAACAAGAACCCTAACCCTAACTTGAAACCCTAGCCTGAAATACGAAGCCGTCGGTGAGGAGACCTACCCGGTCCTTCTCTCCGTCGGGGCGCGCGTCACGACGCCGAAGAACCCCGGCCGGAAGTCGCGCCTGCGCGGAATTCGGCTTGGACCCGAACGCTCGGACTAGGGCACCGCGAAGAAGCCGTTCGCGGTGCGCTCAGCCTCAGCAGAGCGAGCGCACGCACCGGCGAAGGGCTCCCCGGCGGCGCCATCCTCCCACTGCTCACGCTCCGTCGTCGTCGTCCGGCGTTTTTCGGTTGCCGTGTGCACTGGAGAGAGAGGAGAAAGGCGGCCGTCAGGGGGAGAAAGAATGAAATGAACTAGGGTTTTGGGAGGATGCGGCCGACGGTTTTTGATCCAGCGACAATGAAGGAGAGCCGTCCAATCGGATTTGATGGCCGAGATCGTCTGCTTCTTTGAGCCCAGGCGGGAATGCAGAATCCCGGCCCAGGCCCAGGTTGTGGCCTGGGCGCGGGAGGGCGTTGTCGCCGCCTGGCTGGGCCGTTTCGGCCGTGCGCAGTGCGCCTGCAGTTGCTGGCCGAACGGTTTTTCGGGCCAAATTCGCGTTTTGCACATTGAAATGAATATGAATTTCGTTTTAATTTTCCAGAAACTGTTTTAATGCAAATTTGCATGAATTTGAATGAAATTTGAACCAAATTTTCTGTGTAAATTTATCCAACGATAATTTTACTCAGAGAACAGAAAAATATGATACATGTTTCTGGAAAATTATTATGAAATGAATTTAATTGTTTCCGCTGCGCTATTATTGATTTATTTTGTTTTTCTATTATTAAATTCGAACCAACGGGAGAGTTTAATTATGGAAAATGAATATTTCTAATTTTGAGATTATTATAATGTTGTTATTTTCTGACCAACGTTGTTAATAACACTATTATAATATTTTATTCACATGAAATTATACATTAATTCTACTTCTGCCCAACGGTGATGTTGAATTTTTGTATAAATAAATGTATTGTATGTTTTAATTTTGACCAACGTTGAGATAAGGCATGCAATTTTCATATGTAAATGTTCTTATTTTTTTCTTTGAAATGGTTTCAGGAGGAAAAACTGTGTTGAATGTCAACAACATCCCGCCGCTCAATGGGACCAACTATCGGGTCTGGCGGGAGAAATATGAACTTGAACTTGCGCTTGGAGAGATTGATATGGCAATAACCACACCGTGTCCTATTGCACCTCATGACCCGGTGAGGGAAGCCGATGAAACTGATGCTGATTTCCTTGCTAGGCAAAGAGATCATGCTGAAATCAGGATGAAATATGATCTCGAGCACAGACGTTGGACACTCTCTAATCGCAAGTGCTTGATGGTGGCTAAGGCCACGATTGAAGAACCCATAAGGGGGTCGATCCAGAATGTCTCACTGCCATTGAATACCTGGAAAGGGTTAAGAATCAGTTTACTGGGTCTGCAAAGGCCACAGCAAGCACATTGATCAAGGAATTGGTCACAATGAAATACAATGGTGGTAGCATTAGGGATCACATTGTGAAAATGAGCTCCATTCAGGCTAAGTTGACGCCAATGGATGTAGTGGTCAATGACCAATTCCTACTCCATTTGGGTTTCCACTCTTTACCGAGGGAATATGAAACCTTTACTGTGAACTACAACATGCAGCCTGAAAAATGGGACATTGAAAAGCTCATTGCCATGTGCGTTCAGGAGGAAGAGCGGGTCAAGTCCTCACATGGTGACTCTGCTCACTATGTGAAGGACAATAAGAAAAGAAACTTCGAAACAAGAACTTTAGACCACAGGGCAAGCCCCAGTAGGATAAAGGCTCTACCTCCAAGGCAAGGAAAAGGCCCCTCAGGTTCCTCAGAATCCTGAAAACCAGAATCAGAATCAGCAGGACAACCTTTATGGCAATGCTGAGAAGATCAGTGCAAGTTTTGCTTCAAAAGGGGGCACTACAAGAAAGATTGTCCTGACTTCATGAAATGGTTGATGAAGAAAGGTGAGGATTTGATTACATTTGTTGATGAATCCCTGTTTTTATGTTATTCGAAAACCACTTGGTGGATTGATTCTGGAGCAACTGTTCATGTTGTGAATTCCATACAGGGCTTAAGTGGGAGGACCACTCTGCAAAGAGGAGAAGAAACAATTAAAGTAGCAAATGGAGTACAAGCCGATGTTGAAGCTATGGGAAATCTTCCCTAACATTGAAGAATGGCTTTTCTCTTATTCTTTATGATGTACTTTATGTTCCCTCTTTGCGTAGAAACTTAATAAGTGTATCAAAACTTGATGATGATGGATTTGATTGCCATTTTGGTAATGGCAAATGTGAGATATTCTTTAATAATGAAAGTGTTGGTCTTGCCTTCCGACAAGACAAGCTTTATTTATTATCTCTCGCTGAAAATTTGAATCATGTATGTGATGGGAATGTGAATCATGTATGTAATTTGAATGTGAATGACTCCCATCTACGAATAAGAAGCGGAAGAGAATCGATTGCAACTCTTCGAAATTGTGGCATTGTCGCTTAGGCCACATTTCGAGGGGAGAATAGAACGTTTGGTTAATGAATCAATTCTTCCGCATTTAGAATTTTCAGAATTAGAACAATGCATTGATTGCATTAAAGGAAAATATGTTAAGAGAATCAAGAAAGATGCCAAACGAAGCACGGGAATCCTAGAAATAATTCACACGGATTTTGTGGTCCGTTCCCTGTGAAAAGCGTGGATGGTTATGACTCGTTTATAACTTTCACGGACGACTATTTCCCGTTATGGCTATATTTATCCAATTAAAGAAAGATCGGAAGCATTGGATAAATTTAGAATATTTAAAGCTGAAGTTGAAAATCAGCATGATTTGAAGATCAAAATAGTACGATCAGACCGTGGTGGAGAGTTATGGGGCGACATACCCCGTATGGCCAATTCCTGGACCTTTTGCAAGGTTTCTACAGGAAAATGGCATAGTTGCTCAGTATTCCACACCAGGGAACCTCAGCAGAATGGAGTAGCTGAAAGAAGAAACCGTACCTTAATGGATATGGTGAGAAGCATGATAAGTTACTCTACGCTACCGATTAGTCTATGGATGGAGGCACTGAAACCGCCATTCATATACTTAATCGAGTACCAAGTAAATCGGTGCCGAAAACACCATATGAATTATGGACAGGAAGGAAACCCTCACTTAACCACTTACGTGTGTGGGGCTGTCCAGCTGAGGCGAAAGTTTTTAACCCAAATATTGGAAAGTTAGACTCCAAGACAGTCAGCTGCCACCTTATTGGTTATCCCAAAGATCGAAAGGATATCGATTTTATTGTCCTGACAGACATACGAAATTCGTTGAAACTAGGCATGCTGTATTCTTGGAGAATGACATGATCAGGGGAGCATGGTAACGCGTGAAATTAACCTTCAGGAGAAGCGGGTATATGTACCCACTCCGATGGTTCAAGAACCTTTCTTTACGTTACCTGTTGTTGTTGCACCACAGTCCAGGACGCTGTGGTGACAACACCTGTTGCTAATTCTCCCGTGGTGACAATAAATGAAAATGTGGAACCTGTTCAACAGGATCCTATAGAACCGATTGTCACATACGAGGAAGAACAACAACAGCCCACTGTGGAACAAGTGCCAGAGGCCCCTAGACGGTCTCAAAGAACCAGAAGGTCAGCTATTCCAGACGATTATGAAGTCTACGACACTGAAGAGTTTCGTATGGAAGATGACCCAAGAACTTTTGAAGAAGCCATGAGAAGCGATTACTCATCCAAGTGGTTTGAAGCCATGGAAGATGAGATGAAATCAATGAGTACCAACAAAGTTTGGGAATTAGAAAACATTCCTAAAGGAGCCAAAACGGTAGGCTGTAAATGGGTCTACAAAACTAAATATGACTCCCAAGGGAAAGTTGAAAGGTTTAAAGCGCGACTTGTGGCTAAAGGCTTTACGCAACGAGAAGGGATTGATTACAATGAAACCTTTTCCCCGGTTTCATGTAAAGATTCCTTCAGAATTATCATGGCACTTGTGGCTCACTATGATTTAGAATTACATCAGATGGATGTAAAGACAGCATTCCTGAATGGGGATTTAGAAGAAAACGTTTACATGGCACAACCGAAAGGTTTTGTCGTAAACGGAAAAGAAAACATGGGATGTCGTCTGAAAAGATCAATCTACGGATTGAAACAAGCTTCAAGGCAGTGGTACTTGAAGTTTGATAGAACGATAAAATGTTTTGGGTTTAAGGAAAATGTCGAGGACAATTGTGTCTATATGAAATTCAAGTATGGGAAATACATATTCTTGATCCTATATGTGGATGATATCCTACTCGTTAGTAGTGATGTTAATCTACTAAATGAAACAAAGAAATTCTTGTCCTCGAATTTTGATATGAAAGATCTTGGTGAAGCTTCATTCGTCTTGGGAATTGAAATTCACCGAGATAGAAGAAAAGGGGTTTTAGGACTATCGCAGAAGGCATACATTGAAAAGGTTTTGAAGAAGTTCAGTATGCATGCGTGCAGTTCCTCACCTGCTCCCATAGTCAAGGGCGATAGATATGGGGAACATCAGTGTCCCAAAATCAATATGAAATCGAACAAATGAAAGCGGTACCATATGCTTCGGCAGTTGGAAGTTTGCAATATGCTCAAGTGTGTACTCGCCCTGACATTGCTTCGTTACCGTTACCGGGTTACTGGCAGATTCCAAAAGAATCCAGGAATTGAACATTGGAATTAGTAAAGAAAGTCTTGCGTTATTTGCAAGGTACGAAAGGTCTCATGTTGACATATGAAAGATCAGATTCTCTCGTCATAGAGGGATATTCAGATTCTGATTATGCGGGAGATGAAAGAAAATCCACGTCAGGATATATTTTACTCTCGCTGGAGGAGCAATATCGTGGAAAAGCTCCAAACAGACTGTGACTACATCCTCGACTATGTATGCCGAGTTTGTAGCTTGTTATGAGGCCACGGGGCAGGTGAATTGGTTAAAGAAATTTATACCCGGATTGAAAGTGATAGAAAGAATACATGAACCACTGAGGTTGTATTGCGACAACAACCCAGCTGTGGAATATGCTCACAACAATAGGTCAAGTGGTGCTGCCAAAACATTGACATTAAGTATTATGTTGTGAAAGATAAAGTTCGGGATCATATCATAAATCTTGAGCACATACGAACTGAAAAGATGCTAGCGGATCCGCTCACAAAAGGCCTTCCACCCAGTGTCTTTAGAGGACACTTAGCCGTATGGGTTTAAGGGAGAGCCTATGATTCCCGAACAAGAAGGGCCCAGAAGGAAATGAAATTTCATTTTAAAACAGAAAGGTGTGTCGTGGCTGTTAGTCTAACGGCACTAATGGCTGTGACGATGAGACATGCTCGATGCACTAGACTGTGATAGAATGAAACGTTTTAGAAAGATTGAAAATTTGAGATTTTGAAATGTCGAATATGATGTTGAAGAATGAATGAATGATGAGAGATCAAGGGGAGAATGTTGGGTGTGATCTCCTCCCGTTAGGCCCAACGGCCTAACAGGCCTCTCATCCGCGCCCTGATCGGGGGCGTCCAACCTGGTGGTTGGTGGGCCCCCGTCGCCCAGCGCTATAAAGGAAGGTGGGGGCCGGGGCACACGGTACGAGGTTCACCGCGCCGCCAGACCCCACCGACATCCAAACCTAATCCGATCTCTTGGGTGCGCTGCCAGCGGCGGGAAGACCTCACCGACGCTCTTCACTGCGACCTACAACATGTCCGGGACTCCGAGCAACGGCAGCGGCGACCATGTTTCTCCCACCCCGTGGCCGGCGCTTGCACCACTACGACACCATGGATTCCTCGGTCTGCTACCTACTTCTCTATCTCCCTCTACTCTTCTAGATGCATATTAGATCCGTGTTATGTCTCTGTATGTTCCCCTCTGGATCTACTGCTAGAAGGTCCTTTTGTTCTATCACCACGAGCTCTGAACTGTTAGTATTGATCTCCCTAGTTACTGGGCCCAACGGCCCTTTATCTAACTTGATCCGCTCCTGATCGGGGAGCCCAACCCATTAATGGTTGGAGGGCCCCTGTCACACTGCGGGATATAAAAGGGAGGTGGGGGCCAAGGCACAAGGCACGAGGTTCGTCTGAGCCGCCAGAGACCCCACCGATATTCCCCAACCCTAATCCGATCTAGGGTCTCGCAGCCAGTGACGGGAAGCCCTCCCCCCCGCCGCTGCGTCGACTTCAACCGGCGCGACCTTCACTGCACCGAGCTCTTCCCCACGCCCTCATCCGGATCCGCAAGACCGACGACAGAGACCTATGGCGGACGCCGGATCAAGTTCCAAACCCACCGGAGATGGTCGATTCTCTAACCCTATTGTTCTTTACTTTCACTGTCTAGCACATTAAGCTTTTGTTCATCCATTGTTTAACCTAATCCCGAGCCTATTAACACTAAGTGATCCGATTGGATTTAACATTGGTATCAGAGGACTAAGACTCTAAGTAAATAGATCGGGATTTCTAAGAAAACCACATCGGTTTTGGCCGCCGAGCGACATACCATGAGTATCGTCCCGGGCCAGGGGAGAGACCGCATCCCCAACTCAGATCAGCGACCCAAATGGCGTTTCCCCAAACCCTAAGAACTCAGAAATCCGATCCGGTTCTGGATCGGGAGCAGAAAGGGGAAGAATCGATTTACCCTAACCCTAAGAATCAGAAAGGGGAAGAATCGGTTTCACCCAAATCCTCCTAACCCTAAGGATCAGAAGGGGAGAAGTGGTTTCGCCCAAACCTACCTGAGATCAGACGGCGTGCTCCACCGCCGTCGTGCTCGCAACCCGCGGCGTGGCACAGGCAGCCGCCGGGTTCGTCCTAAGGGTGCCGACACGAAACCACTCGACGGCAACGCGCTCAACCCAACGGGCGAGCGCGTGCACCGGCGAGGGGCTCCGCGGCGGCACCAGCTCCTCTCCTGCGCCGTCGTCGTGTCCGGCGGCGGCGCCCCCGTTTTCTTCTGCTCCGCGTAGAGAAGGCGAGAGGGAGAGGGAGAGAGAGCAAATGAGTTTAGGGTTTGGGGAGCCGCCGGGACCGGTTTTTGTTCGCGCGACATGCGCGCCTGGCCGTCCGATGGCGATGGACGGCCAGGTTGGTTGGCCCGATCTGGCCCATGCGGCGCCGCGCCGCGCTCGCGAAGCGGCGGGCCGCGACGGCCCAGGCGAAGGGTCGCCTCCGCGCGCGCGAGGCAGGCCGTGGGCCATTTTCCTCTCTGGTGGCCCATTAGAATTAAGAAAAGGTTTTCCAATTCAGAGAAATTTTAAGTTAAAATCTCTGTAAATTTTGAACCAACGGAATAATTTTCAGAGAACATCAGAAAATAAGTATAAGTTTATTCAGTCACGTTTTCCGCTGCAAAGTTTATTTTTGTTCTTTAATTAAATTCGAACCAACGGGAGAATTTAATTGTTAGAACAATTATTAAAATAAGATATTCAGAAAATTTGTAATATTGTTATATATTCTGACCAACGTTGATTATATCAATATTATAAATGTTTTAGCTTCATCAGTTTTATGCATTATTTTTTTTTCTGCCCAACGGTGATATAGAAATAATGCAGAAGGAATTGTATGTTTTAATACTGACCAACGTTGTTTTAAAACATGCAATTTTTTTATGGATAAGATATTATTTGTGTTAAAGTATCTCACTATTCTGTCAATGGTTTTCAGGAATCAACTGGATCGCTCAGATTCCACCTCTGACTGGGAACAACTATAAGAAGTGGCGCGAGCAGCTTGAGTTAGCCTTGGTCATGACGAACAATGACCTTGCTCTCTCATCACACGTGTCCCGTTGCTCCAGAGGAGCCCGTGAGAGAGGAGAATGAGGAAGATGCCGCTTTTGCGACACGCAAAAGGGATCATGCTGATAAGAGGATGTCCTATGACCTTGAGAAAAGGCAATGGGATAGTTCCAATAAGAAATGTCTCACTTTAGCTAAGGCTACTATTTCAGAGCCTATCAGAGGGTCCATCCCTGAGACACCCACCATTGCTGAGTATTTAGATCATGTTAAGAATCAGTTCTATGCAACTACTAAGTCTCAGGCAAGTGCTCTTATCAAAGAGCTTTGCAATAAGAAATACAATGGTGGTGGCGTTAGAGACCACATACTAAGAATGAGCACCATAGCTGCTAAGCTTGAGTCCATGAAAATTAAGTTACCTGATCCTTTTGTCATTCACATGATCTTTGCCTCACTGCCAAGTGAGTTTGACACTTTTAGTGTCAACTATGACATGTTGCCTGATGACTGGAACATGGACAAGCTCATTAGTATGTGCGTTCAAGAGGAAGAGCGCATTAAGGATTCACGTGGGGACTCTGCTCTCTATGTGAAGGATAATAAGAGAAAGTTTTTTAATAAGAATGCTAAACCACAAGGGAAACCAAAGTGGGATGGCAGCTCATCCTCTAATACTAATGCCAAGGGAAAGGCACCTCAGTTCCAACCTCAGCCTCAGTTCCCTCCTCAGCCTCAGTTCCCAGCTCAGTCTCAGTCCCAGCAGGGAAAGAAGATCACTGTAGACAAAGATCAGTGCATGTATTGCAAGGAAAGGGGCCATTGGATGAAAGATTGTCCTGGATTCCTGAAGTTCCTGAGTAAGAATGGTGAGGATATTATTACATTTGTAGATGAATCCTTGTTTCTAAGTTATGACAAATCCACTTGGTGGGTTGATTCAGGTGCAACTACTCATGTTGCTAATTCTTTTCAGGGATTCGCTACGAGGAAGATCCTGCAAAGAGGAGAAAGAACCATTAAGGTGGCTAATGGAGTACAAGCCGACGTCCAAGCCATTGGAGACGTATCATTAGAATTAGTAAATGGTTTTGTACTTAGGCTTCATGATGTACTCTATGTTCCTTCTTTGCATCGAAACTTAATAAGTGTGTCTAAGTTAGATGATGATGGATTGGCTTGTCATTTTGGAGATGGCAAGTGTAAGATATTTTTTAATAATCAGTGTGTTGGTCTTGCCTTCCGACAAGACAACTTTATTTGTTATCCATCTCTGAGAATGTTAATGTTATAAGTTCTGAGAATAAGATTGCTTCCTCGTCTATGAATGTAAGTAAAAAGCGTAAGAATATTCAGATTGACTCTTCGAAATTGTGGCATTGTAGATTAGGCCACATTTCGAGGGGGAGAATTGATAGATTAGTCAAAACTGAAATTCTTCCGCCATTAGAACTATCAGAATTAGACCAATGTGTTGATTGCATTAAAGGTAAGTACGTTAAGAAAATTAAGAAAAATGCCAAACGAAGTGCGGGGATTTTAGAAATAATTCACACCGACATATGTGGACCGTTTCCCGTCATGAGTGTGGATGGTTATGACTCGTTTATAACATTCACTGATGACTACTCACGTTATGGCTACATCTATCCGATTAAAGAAAGATCAGAAGCTTTAGATAAGTTTAAGATATTTAAGGCAGAAGTAGAAAATCAACACAATAAGAAAATTAAGATAGTAAGATCAGATCGTGGTGGAGAATACTATGGGCGACATACCCCGTATGGTCAAGTTCCAGGACCTTTTGCAAAGTTCCTTCAGGAGCATGGCATAGTTGCTCAGTATTCAATGCCAGGAGAACCTCAGCAAAATGGAGTGGCTGAAAGAAGAAACCGTACCCTGATGGATATGGTAAGAAGCATGGTCAGTTACTCCACTTTACCGATAAGTCTGTGGATGGAGGCTTTAAAAACCGCCATTCATATCCTTAATCGTGTACCCAGTAAGTCGGTGCCTAAAACACCGTATGAGTTATGGACAGACAGAGTACCCTCACTTAAGCATTTAAGGGTGTGGGCTGTCCAGCTGAGGCTAAAGTCTTTAACCCAAATTCAGGAAAATTAGATCCTAAGACTGTTAGTTGCCATTTTATTGGCTACCCAGACAGATCAAAAGGCTACCGCTTTTATTGCCCTGACAGGCATACAAAGTTTGTAGAGACAAGACATGCTGAGTTTTTAGAACATGATGTGATCAGGGGGAGCAAGGTGGTTCAAGAAGTTAACTTAGAGGAAAAACGGGTTCACGCCCCTATTCCAATGTTTCAGGAACCATACTTCATGCTACCTGTTGTTGCTGTGCCAACGGTGTCAAGTACTGTAGTGCCAGCGCCTGTTGTTGAGCCTCCCTTGCCGACAGAAAATCTGGAACCTGTCCTTCAGGAGCCATTAGAACTACCTGTCGTGCATGGGGAAGAACAACAACAGCCCCAATGGCGCCAAATAATGAGAACATTAGAAGGTCACATAGAGTTCGAAGATCAGCTATCTCAGATGATTATGAAGTCTATGAGGCCGAAGAGTTTCATATGGAGGATGATCCCACTACATATGAACAAGCCATGAGCAGCGAGCACTCAGATAAGTGGTTAGAAGCCATGAAAGATGAGCTAAGATCCATGGATTCCAACAATGTTTGGGATTTAGTGGAAATTCCTAAAGGAGCCAAAACAGTAGGCTGTAAATGGGTCTACAAAACCAAATGTGACTCCCAAGGGAACATTGAGAGATATAAGGCGCGACTTGTGGCAAAGGGTTTTACCCAAAGAGAAGGAATTGATTACAATGAGACCTTTTCTCCTGTCTCATGTAAGGATTCTTTTAGAATTATAATGGCGCTAGTGGCACATTATGACTTAGAGTTACATCAAATGGATGTTAAGACGGCATTCCTTAATGGGGATCTAGAAGAAGATGTTTACATGGCACAACCGAAAGGTTTTGTTGTGGAAGGAAAAGAAAAGATGGGATGTCGACTAAGAAAGTCCATTTATGGGTTAAAACAAGCTTCGAGACAGTGGTACTTGAAGTTTGATAACACCATAAGACGTTTTGGGTTTAAGGCTAATGTTGAGGACAATTGTGTGTATGCAAAGTTTAAGAATAGTAAGTTCATCTTTTTGGTTCTATATGTGGACGATATTTTGCTGGCAAGCAATGATGTCGGTCTGCTGATGGAAACAAAGAAGTTCTTGTCCTCGCATTTTGATATGAAGGATCTCGGTGAAGCCTCTTTTGTTCTGGGGATAGAGATTCACCGTGATAGAAGCAAAGGGGTATTAGGTTTGTCTCAGAATGCATACATAGATAAGATTCTTAAGAATATAGTATGCATAAATGCAGTCCATCACCTGCACCCATAGTCAAGGGCGATAAGTATGGGGAACATCAGTGTCCCAAGAATCAGATAGAGCTCGAGCAAATGAGATCAGTTCCTTATGCATCCGCTGTCGGAAGTTTACAATATGCTCAAATTTGTACTCGCCCTGACATAGCTTTTGTTACCGGGTTACTTGGCAGATATCAGAAAAAATCCAGGCATAGAGCACTGGAAATTAGTAAAGAAAGTCTTGCGTTATTTGCAGGGCACAAAAGGCTTCATGCTAACCTATAAGAGATCAGATTCCCTTGAGATAGTAGGGTTCTCAGATTCAGATTATGCGGGGGAGGAAAGAAAATCCACTTTCGGGTTATATTTTCACCCTTGCAGGTGGGGCTATATCGTGGAAAAGCTCCAAACAAACTCTCGTTACATCATCCACAATGTATGCGGAGTTTGTAGCATGTTATGAGGCCTCGGGGCAGGTGAACTGGCTTAAGAAGTTCTTACCCGGATTAGCAGTGGTAGACAGCATTCAGAAACCACTTAAGTTATACTGCGATAATAATCCTGCAGTTGAATATGCTCACAACAATAGGTCAAGTGTGTGCTGCCAAACATTGACATTAAGTACTATGTTGTGAAAGATAAAGTTCGGGATCATGTCATTAGTTTTGAGCATATAAGTACAGATAAGATGTTAGCGGATCCGTTGACAAAAGGCTTACCACCCAACGTGTTTAGAAGACACGTAGCCGGCATGGGGTTAAGGGAAAGCCTATGATTCCTGAACACTTAGGGCCCAAGTTAGAACTCTGTTTCAAATTAGAGAGATGTATTGTAGCCGTCAAGTCCAACGACGCATGGTTGTGACGACGAGACGTGCTCGACGCTTTCTCTATAATGGAATAGAGCCATATAAGTTGAGTATTTAAGATAAGAATAAGATAAGTTATTAGGAGATCAAGGGGGAGAATGTTAGTATTGATCTCCCTAGTTACTGGGCCCAACGGCCCTTTATCTAACTTGATCCGCTCCTGATCGGGGAGCCCAACCCATTAATGGTTGGAGGGCCCCTGTCACACTGCGGGATATAAAAGGGAGGTGGGGGCCAAGGCACAAGGCACGAGGTTCGTCTGAGCCGCCAGAGACCCCACCGATATTCCCCAACCCTAATCCGATCTAGGGTCTCGCAGCCAGTGACGGGAAGCCCTCCCCCGCCGCCGCTGCGTCGACTTCAACCGGCGCGACCTTCACTGCACCGAGCTCTTCCCCACGCCCTCATCCGGATCCGCAAGACCGACGACAGAGACCTATGGCGGACGCCGGATCAAGTTCCAACCCACCGGAGATGGTCGATTCTCTAACCCTATTGTTCTTTACTTTCACTGTCTAGCACATTAAGCTTTTGTTCATCCATTGTTTAACCTAATCCCGAGCCTATTAACACTAAGTGATCCGATTGGATTTAACATGAACATGCAAGAGAAAGCGAGTGTGATTTTGATCGGATTTCTCTGGGCCATCCTGTATTCCTGTGTTGGCGCTTGTTGGCCCACTAGTGCAGCATTGTCGGGCGTGCTTGGATATAGATCAAAGTTGGATGCATACCACAATGTGGTGCCACAGTGAGCAATCGCGTCTAAGAAGGCACGCCTCGTGGTGACCACATGGAAACCGGGACCAACGTGTCAGGAGTCAGGACCATTTCTTTGTGATCCCTTCACTGAGATATCAAGCAATCTGTGGGCATCTGGATTGGGTCCTCAGATTGAGACATATAGCATGACACTTGTCCGCTCCCGTCCGCCCCATAACATCTTGTCTTGTATCTGAACAACCGGACTGGAAAGGTGTTCAGCTGTCCAACCAAACAACTGTGGACAACTTCATATCACTTGTTCAGTTGGCGTCTGTCTGAGGACTAGCGTAGCATCTCATGTGAGCTCCATTTCGTCACTCCTTGTTACATGGACCACCACTCCGTTTGGTTCACCGACAAGCACTTACAATTTTGATCGTGTTTTAACAAAGACTCTGATCTTGTGCTGAATTTGGGGGCGTCAGAGATTCAGTTTCAGCAAAATGTGCTTTGCAATGGTTGGTTCCACCCTTGTTCCCAGCTCAAGATGATGATGTCCATATGCAGTGGCATCTTTGGCGCAGTGATTAGAATTTTACATATTTTGCGCGGATCAACACAACTCTAGTTTGGCGGTATTTATATATCTATTTTATTAGCTCAAGCCGCATTACTCTCATGGTTTTTATTCGTACAATGTCAGAACTGCGTAAACCTAAGACATTATAGCCAGTTCTGGGGGGTAAATAACAGAGTAGAACAACACAGTTGGTAAGACCAGAGTCCTGAGAACTTTGATGTTCCATTTCTTGGTTAACAATCATCTCACTTCCATTATCAATCTCCTAAAAGCAACTATTTACAACTTTACATCATCGTGAAAGAAATGGAAACAGGGAGAACAAAGCACCTACGGCTATCTCTAAGAGCTCGATGCTAATCTTCAGAAGCTACAAGGTAGGAACAGCAAATGCAAATCCCATGGGCTGCTGCGTCAAGCCATTTCCATAGTGACAGGGCCTGGCCATGGAGCTCAGGAACGCCCTTTCGACTTCTTCAGAAGCCTCTCTCCAAAGCAAACGCATCACGTACTCCATCGCTGCGGCGTCACAGGGCAGCGTGATCTTGCCGCCAATCCCTGAGAAGCCGAACTCCGCCTGCGACATGTTCAGGAGCTCGCTGAAAACCGTCGTGCCGAGGTACACCAGAGGGACCTCAACCGCCTGCCGTCAGCAGAGTACACGACGCAGTGGTTCTTGCCAGCCACCGGCGACGTGCTGCACCTGCACGGTGACCCCTCGGTTGGCCCGAGGCTCTTCCTCGCAAGGGCAGCCAATCTTTGCCACTTTCTTGCCATTTGAGCGAGTCTCTTGGCATTGGTCATGGCTCTGATTGCCTGATTCAGTCTCTGCCTTTCCTTGTTGGAAGTTCAGAGAAGCTCAGCTTGACAGCTTCTACCAGGTGATAGCTCAGCTATTAAGTGTTGTGCTTATCTTCTCGTGGGACGATGGAAGTGTTGGTGCTAAGCTGATGGATTTATAGGGCAGCGAAAACAGAAGGATGCAATACAAGTGAGCTATCAGCTCAAGCTGCCAGGAGTGAGGAGACAAGGCCACGCTTCCAGAACATGCAATGCTGCGGGAAAAAGCAGCGTGATCTGTTTCGCGCTTGCTGGAAACAATACTTCCAGTGTTTGGCCCTGCTAGGGTATCACAATGTGCTTCCCATACTGACTTGACTGCAGTCAAGCATGCAACCTCACAGAGGGTCCACGTGTCTGGGCCAGTTGAGCCAATGATTCTCCAATGAGATAGTATGTCTCCCTTTTGAAGATCTAATTTTGATTTGGTTCTACCGATTGAGACATATAGCCAGACAGTTGTTCATGTCCATGGCACACTGTATTTGAGCTACCAGATTAAATGTGCTCGGCAGGTGCAAACAACTTGGTCCACAACTTGACCCGGCTGTCTGTTGGATTGCTAGCATCTCGTGTGAGCTCCATTTCCTTGTTTTCCTCTTATTAATGTTTCCATCTGCAAGACTTCAAGAACGCAACTACATCCACACAGCTCTACTGTACACTCTGCCTTTTCTTTTCATCTGCTGACAGATACAGCTATGAATCCACGGGTTGTGTGCATGCCCTATGCTCATATCCTTGCAGGCCTGATCATAATTCATTCGCTTCGAATTCAGTCAACTTCTTTCAGCTTTTTGCTGTGACTAGTGCCTGGTATTTGAATCTGAGCGAGAACAGCTGAAACCTCATCATCCAGCTCTGAAATAAGCCCCAAACTTACCAATTACTGCATCCACGCTTAGCAATACACCACTGGAATTGAACCGATACCTTTGTAATACTGAAATCTAGACCATATATGTATGATGCACCCAGCATTTAGTTCAGTGATATGAACTAGACCTTCTGAAGTTATGGGCAACGCTCAAGAAAGAGAACTCATACTGAAACACATGCGAATTTCCTATGCGGGGATATCACCCTTCTGTACAGAGAAGACACATGTTGAAGTGGAGCAAGAACACACAAGCATAGGAGAGACTACCAAAACAATAAACATGTGATACTCCAACTGATTCCAATCTCGGGCAGTGGAGCTCCACTGCAAGGCACTATAGCATATTACTAAAGCAGGATCCTCAAAATCAAATCATCTTTAGATGATAGCTACCTGACGAACCTTAGGTTTCCAGTCATGGACACTGAACCAAAAAGAATCCCACCACGGAAGGCATTTGCTCTGCCAATATCTGAACTGCACTACAGCTACCCGAACCAACCTGGCCCCTCAAACTTCACGATGGCCTCAATTAACATGGGGTCATCGTTCCTCTTCTCTGCTATACACCGCTCATAATGTCTGCAACGCGTACTGTCCAATCAAGCACCGAAAGTGCACTATGACTGGTTCCGGCATCCACCAAACACTTTGGTCCCATCACCATCAGAATCTGATCCCAATTATATGCAATGCAATGCACCTCTTGTCATTGTCTATTGTCAATCATCCTACTAGGCTGGATGACTTGCTCTTTTTCGTCAGCAGCTCGGCTATATATTCACGGTCAAGCAGCATCCAAACACCATCAATTGCAGCTTCACAAACAAAGTATTGCAAACCAAACCAGAGCTCTCCAGTTTCCAGTGAGACAGAAGAAAGGAAGAGTAGGTTACTTCAAGTAACCATGATCTGCGCCAAGAGGACTGCTCAGTTGGCAAAGAAGTGCCAGACGATGGCAGCGTTGGTGAGAAAGCGGCTCACCAGGGGGGTGGCAAATGAAGCCGATCACTGCTGTGCCTCTGTGGCAGTCAAGGGGCACTGCGTGATGCACACTACAGATGGGAGGCGATTTCAGGTTCCACTGGCATACCTTAGCACATTGGTCTTTTCAGAGCTCCTGCGGATGTCCCAGGAGGAGTTTGGCTTCATGGGCAATGAACGGATCACGCTTCCTTGTGATGCTGCAGTCATGAAGTATGTCATGTGTGTCCTCAGGAGAGGCTCCTCAGCAGAGGTAGAGAAGGCATTCCTGAGCACCATGGCACTGTCACGCACACTATGCAAGTTGTATTGCACCATCTGTTGGAGTTAGCCATCAGGTTGTTGTTTGCAGATCCTAGGTGAATGTAAAGTGGTTCGGTATAAGTTGTAGGAAAAGAAAACATCTCTATGGAGCCTTTTAATCCTTCAAGCAATCTAGGAAGATGCAAACTAGCAGTTTAGAGTCATTATTCTTGTTCTTGTAAAATATACTTTGTTGTACTGATACAATGATTAATTAAATATTAGGACTTCAATCACGAGGCAGTAAGTTTCTTCTGCAAAATCTGACTTGCTCCAAAAGTTCACTGCATGTTGCACAGCGCAAGAACAACCAGACAATTCCATTCTGCCGAGCTAGGCATTGCCCAGGTGAAATCATAAACAGCAGGGGAGTTAGTCTCATGGAGAAAAGACAGTGCATGGTATTATTCAAACATGAAACTGTGAAAATTCAGGATTGCAAAAGTGATAGCCTAAGACCAAGGCTTACTAGTTTCAGATTTGTTTTTTGCTGAGTAAGTTGTCCTCTAAATCCAAGTGAACACTGAAAACCCTGGCAACAGAATTACAGAATACAGGCTTGAATGGCAATTTACATTACTGTAGCAGTAGGGCGAGGGCCGAGCAGCCTTGACCAAATGCATAACCAGGATCTGAACTTTCCAGCAAAAACTGGCCATGGCATGTAAGCACAAAAAAATGGTTGTAGACTGGGGGCCTGCACACAAATACCACAAAATGGATGTCACATGCAATGCTAGAAATCATGCAGACTATTAGTGGAAATTGACATATGGAACAGTGGACTAAGTTGAATGATTTGCAGTAATCAAAGAACTGCTCACCAACACCTATCATGCAAATACAACAGTAAGTACAGAGTACACAACCAATAGCAGTGAAAACAAACCACGCATCTGCTTAGCTCATGGCTGTTGGACCATCCTGCCAGCAGGTCGTTGGATCTTCTCTTCCTCTTCCCCACCAGCGGCGGCAGCGAATTTGTTGAGTCCCACTGCCGCAATCCTCTCCGTCCAAGAACCTCACTGGTCACTCCGGATTTGTCATTCCGACCACAGGTCACACGCCCTCGAATTGTCAGTCCATGGCGTGTTCTTCCTACCTTTTCTTTCTCCATGAATCGTAACAGGTTCCAAGATTGACGAGATGAAACGAACAACTTTCACGCCAGTAACGGTGGCGTCAGAGTCACAGTCCTTGTCACGATTGATAAGCTAAGATCACTGAGCTGGTAACATCTTTCTTACCATTTCCTTTTTTGATTCTAACAACCTTACATCCAGCTGAACAGAACTGCACTGTACATACATCAGGAGACTCCTGAGCTAATAAATGAGCTATCGAACTATACTCTATACACATACGGCTAGCTGCTGCTTGAGCTCCATCGATGGCGCCACGCCGCTGACGCTGACAGTGTGGCAAGGCCTGACCATGGAGCTCAAGAGCGCACTCACAACCTCCTCAGAAGCATCTCTTCTAACCAAACACATCACGTACTCCATCACCACAGCATCACAGGGCAGCGTGATCCTGCCACCGTCGCTTGCGAACCCAAACTCCTCCTGCGACATGCGCAGGAGCTCGCCGAGGACCGCTGTGCCAAGGTATGCCAGCGGCACCTCAAACCGCCTTCCGTCGGCGGAGTACACAATGCAGTGGCCCTTGCTGGCCACTGACGTCGACGGCGTTCCGCAGGATGCTTCGGTTTCTTTCGCCGGCGTGAGCCGCTTCCTCGCAAGGCGGACATTCTCTGCCACTTCTTTGCCTTCTGAACAAGCCTCTTGGAACTGATCATGGTTGCTTTTCCTGGCTGAACCGCTGAATCAAATGTTCAGAGAACCTCTATCAGAGGGTATTGTGTGCTGCTAGATGTAATGCTTAGGTTGCTGATGGACTGATGAAATGGTGGTGCAAAGGTGGGTGGATTTATATGTGAGGGAAGAAGTGCACACAGTTCAAGTGCACCTATCACCTCCGGCTGGCAAGAGACAAGGCCACGAGCCCAGAACATGCAGTGCTGCAATGGGGAAGCAGTGTTTGGTTCTGATTAGATTTCTCTGAGGGCCATCAGATATGTAGTAGTGTCATCCTGCTATGCCTCCTGAGCCATGAGAACGACATGCAACTTGGTTCAATTTGTTAGGAGGTCAGTATCAGTTTTTCAGTGATTGTGCAATGAAATAAAGATTGTTATTTGTAAGCCATCTGGAAGCTTTGTGCCTACAGCTCGTTGTTTCTGAAGGACCAGATTAAGACTGCTCAGCCATCCAAACTTTGTGGTCTGCTGGATCAATAGCACATCATGTGAACTCCACTTCGCAGCTGCTTCTTGCAGAGTTGCAGTCCCCTTCATGGACCTACAAGATCGCAACTAGGCAACTAGCTAGCTCCAGTTTCATTTTCATACTTCAAGCATGCCAGCCGTCTGACAAAAGCATGCAGTCCATGCTTCCCTGTCTTCATTTTGTTGAAGCTTTAAACCCAAGCTGATCTGTCGATGATCTGACGGCACAGCAGCAGCAGCTGAACAAACCTGGCCCTCATGCTCCACATTGGCCCCCAACAAACAGGGGGTTCCCCCGTGCCACTTCCCAGCGACACCGCTCCGCATGGTGCACCAGCACGGAGTCTGTGCAGTCAAGCACCGAAGCATACCATGAGCATTCAGCACCAAACACTCGGCCCCATCACAATCTCATCCAAATCATACTCGCAGACGCGACTTGCGACATCGCACTCACCGTCCAGTCCTCATGGCCTTGTCCTTGCCCAACCATTCCGCTCGAGTTCGAGTGCGCTATTATCAGTCAAGTAGCCCAGAGCCAGCAGAACACCATCACAATCTAACTCAGACCTCTCCACTTCTCCAGTTCCCAGCCAGAAAGAAGCAAGTAACCATGATCAGCACCAAGAGGATCCTCAGCTGGCCAAGAAGGGGCAGAAGGTGGCAGCGCTTGGGAGGAAGCGCCTCGCCTGGGGCACAGCAGCAAAGGAAGTCGACAAGTGCTGCACTTCCGTGGCGAGCAAGGGTCACTGCACGGTGTACACGACTGATGGAGCACGGTTTGAGGTCCCATTGGCCTGCCTCGGGACGACAGTCTTTGCCGAGCTCCTGCAGATGTCCAAGGAGGAGTTCGGTTTCACGGGCGCGACGACAGGATCACACTGCCCTGTGATGCCATGGCCATGGAGTACGCCTTGTGCTTGCTAAGCAGGGGCGCCTCTGCGGAGCTGGAAAAGGCATTCCTGAGCACCATGGCAACATTGTGCCACTCTGCAAACCACGTGGCGCCGTATGTGGCAGCTTGCTCTAGTTGCATTGCAGCTGTATAAGTAGTAGTCCATCCCTGTAGATAGTAGGACAAAGAGAGGTGTTATTAGATCCTTCTTTTTTTTTGAGGGAAACTGGAGGGGCTTTGGCCCCTACAGCATTATTAGATCCTTCTAGCGACTTAGCTAGTTAGCACCGATGTTCTTGTTAACTGAGCACATGATCCTTAATTTGGGGAACAACAAATTCTTCAGCACAATTTCTGAATCCAAACCTGCAGGTTACTGCCACTCCATGCTCCAGCTGACCCACAATGTGCCATCGTGCCTGTTTCATTTCCAGTTGGCAACTTGCTGCAATATTCGAGTTTTTGCTATCAGTTTCGTTAGCAGAATGTAAAAGTCATGCTTTCTGGTCAGAGTTGACCAGTTCTATCTATAAAGATACCTAATGAAGGTCACATGCAAATCGGGGCATCATGTCACACACTCAAATGTCAGGACCATTCTGCCTGAGATTGTGCAGTAACACAGTGAACTATCAATTGTAAGGGTGGTTAGAATGCTTTAAATATATAAAATTGGTCCTCAAATCAAGACATATAGACTGATAGTCGTTCATGCCAATCAGCCAATGACACACTGTACCTTTGCTTTAAAAAAAAAAACTATACCTGAGTGGCCAGATTGAACGCTTTCAGCATCCCAAGCTATTTGCTTGATGGCGTCATATCACTTCTTCAATTGGTGGTCTGTTGGATCACTAGCATCTCTTTTTTTTCAACAGAAACAGAAAGGGGATAATCTGGTGGGAAATTTTCAGAGTGAAGGAAAATGTTTTTTTTTTAACACAGAGGGTGCTGCTATTATAAGTAGTTACTATCATGGATTAAACATGGTGAAAATGCAAATCAACTAAATGCCTAAATCATTTTGATGGTATACAAACAGAAGCTTGGAGTCAGGGCTTCATGCAGCAAAATCTCAGGACTAATCCACACTCCAAACTGGCAGTCAAGTGCAGCCTCTACGCTGAAAGCCACAGCAATGAAACAACCATGACGAAATATCACATGTGATGATGCAGAAAAAACAAGCATGGTCATCAATCCAAAATAAGATATGCCCGTCCGGCCAGCTGTTAGGAACCAATCAATGCACTAATGCATTTTTTAGGTAACGGATGGGCGAGGCGGAGAGCTCCCCACCAATTCATTGATCAGGAGTGCAATACTAATGCATTAGTCTTGAGGTACAACAAACGGTGTACACAGGGCAAATCCAATGGGACGGAATAGACGCCCTTCCCTTCTGCTAATTTGCTTAAATAGAACTAACTTCAGCAATTTGGCTCGATTCTGCCTCCTATACGATTGGGGCACCTATCCGGTTTGGAGTTCTCACCGCCTCACCGGAAGCCTGACGAGCTGCCTGCCGGCGGTGCACTCGTGGGGGGCCCGCCACGCTGCCATCGCAACCGCAGACGCCACAGCCACCGGGACCGAGCACCCGAGGGCGGGCCGTCCAGGCGGCGGCTCCGCAGGCGGCCGCGCAGGCGTCCGACGGCGCCGTGCCGGAGTGACCCAGACGGCTGGTACGGGCCGCTGTCACCGCAAAAGAGCCAATACCCAAACGCCCCAAAACTGCTCTGCCTTTTCTCGACCTGGGCCGCAACCGCAAGAATCCAATTGGACGGTGGGCCCATCCAAACTTTTGAGTACGCAGGGGAATTTGCTGAGCTCCGCCGCCGTCGACGTTGGCCGCGGACGTTGCGTCCTTCGACCGCATCTCTGCGCGTCCGCGAACTTTCAGGCCATGGCTTCCTCTTCTTTCTAGTATAGGTGATTGCCCGTGCTTTGCAACGGGAACAAAATAATACTTGAGCACATCAAAGGAGCCAAGCCAAGCAACGGCTCAAATTAAGTCAAGATCAAGAGATATGTAGTTGTGATGAAGAGGAGTGCAGGCCGTTGGTATCAAATCACAGCACTGCATGAACAGGTCATGGGCTGGGTCATGAACTTCCACTGCTAAATGAAAATGCAATTTTAGTACTACGTCATCACCACAACTCAAGAAAACATAACTTAAAAAAGGCTTCCTTGTGCCTTCAGATTCCCTTATAACTCAAAGATAGAATGCTACAACTGAAAACCTGTATCGATTTGGTTTAGGTTGAACACTATCAGGCTCCCTCTTGGTGAAGCCTACCTAAGCTCCTAATTAACTTATTCGGTCTAAATATTTTTTTAGCTTGGTGTTCTGTCTGATAGTCGGCTGCCTGCACATTGCAACGGGACAACAGTCATGTTTCAAGAGTTATATATTTATGTCAAATGTGATGCTATTAAAAATCATCTTAATCATACATGATTATCAACCATTATCAGATGATTATTCCAACAAGCAAAACTATTGCAGCCTTGTCAGAATGTTGAACCTTCTCGTGCCTGCCTCCAAAATAAGATCATGTCAACGCGGCAACTGCACCTTCCCGTCCTTGGCCTTGGAATATAATGCACAATAATATAGAAAAATTGATTGTTGTAGAATCCAAACTCGAGTACTGCATTGGTAAGAACATCAATTTGTTACCATTTAGTGAATAATATGAAAACACGAACCCTATCTTCATGGTAAAACAAAAGTGAAGGGAAAATAATTTCCTTTGGTAATTCCATCGAATGACAAGTTGTACACACAAGCATAAACAATATGAGACATAGATCAGTTTAAACCAACTCTGTTTCTACGTATACATCATAATATTTGATCAATCCAACTAATTAGATAAGGGAAGGAAAATTTGCTAGACTGTGCAATAGGGACGATGACGTTTGAGAAGGGTGCAATTATGCTGCAGTCAGCATGGGCCATTGTATGTGGACATTTGCAGCAAAGTTGTGGAGGGCGGCCAAAGTAATAAATTTTCTGGAATATGAAAAAATCTCAGCAAGCATTACTGACAAAGGCATCCTGAAACAAAATTAGATACTTCAAAATTGGAGCTGTTAAATCAACGAATAAGAAAGGCACCATCTGGTCATTCAACTGTGTCTCAAAATTTAATTTAGTTCTTCATATGAATATCACTGTCAAGAAAAAGAGGTCTCAAGTTTCCAAAATTTGTTGTCAGGTGCAAAACTATTTTTATGTAATAAGGTTACACTTTTGTTAACTTTAGACACATGCATATTCACCCCATTTCAGCCCAAAACTGAAAGAATGATACATGAAAAACATCATCCTTGCTCTTAGTGTCTCTTAGAATAAACAAAAATTGAACCTTGTACTGACTTGAAATGATCTGAAATTTGGCAAAGTAGATCAAGAAGATCAAAACAGAGGACAGAGGAGTATTTGTTACCTTCAGTTGGGGTTGAATCTGTGTAACCCAAAATGCCAGCATTCTTCTCAGCCGGACCCACTTCATTGATCTCAAAGACAAATAATATGCAAGACAGTAAAAAATGATGAAATTATAATGGTGCTGCAAGCTACGAGACCAACCTCAATGATCTCAAAGGCAGATAATATGAAAGACAGTAAAAATACAATGAAATAGTCATGGTGTTGCAAGCTACCTGCATGCTACTTAATTGCTCCAAACTATTTTACACATGAAGTAACCGCATTTGCTGAGATTTTGTTTGTTCCATTCATTCACAGTTCGTGTAATTTAACAGCTGTGGGAGATTTGCATGACTCGAAAACATACCTCAGTGTTTTGGCTGATCCAAATCTACATTTAGTTCATTATTTATTTAATGTTCAGGGCATGAAAATAAGAATAAGATAGTTCGCTCCGTACCATACACTATCTTTTTATACCATGATACCATGTTCCTGACCAACCAATCACATCAAGGTAGTATTGAAGTCTGAAATCGCTAGCTAAGTGTGAACACAGTCGGAGCAAACACAACTGAGTTTCAGGAGAAAAAAAAAGTTCATCTACTACATCCCATGGTAGCGGATGGGTACTTACCAATTATATCAAGAAATAAGATCTACATGCAGTCTAAATATTAGATCACGTGAACAGTCACTACCTAGAAACAATCTAATATTTCATCATAAGAATAGTCTAATAGGTGTCCCGTCATCGCTAGCGCACACTCGTCACTCCTCAATTCATGATCCAAATATAAATTCACAAGCAAACACATCTTACATAGATCCAGCTCGAGCCATATATCTCAGGGCACTCGCAAATCTAAACCTGGCAGTCCGGCACCAGATCTCATCTCACATCTCACGGTAATCTTAAACACAAAAACCTCAGAGAACCAAACCGCAGGAGATGACTGGATCGCATGGTAGGTTACCTGCTAGCAGGATGTCGAGCAGGAACGTGGATCCGCGAACCCGATCCATGGCCGGCACCAGCACCACCTCGACGTTGCGCGCGCACCCCTCTCCTCCTTGGCTCCTCCTCCTTGCCTTCTAGAAGCTCCTGGATCAATACTCATTTTCGATCTGCTGGCTGTCGAGCCGAGTCTTGCACCCTGATGCTGGGGTGGTTCAAACGTCTATGCTGCAATAGCAGGGGCAAGCCAGGGCGGCCGTGGCGCGCAACGGCAAGGACGACTGCGACATGCGATGGCGCCCGACCGCCTGGGCAGAGATCG
This sequence comes from Coix lacryma-jobi var. lacryma-jobi, assembly GCA_009763385.1. Classification (NCBI taxonomy): domain Eukaryota; kingdom Viridiplantae; phylum Streptophyta; class Magnoliopsida; order Poales; family Poaceae; genus Coix; species Coix lacryma-jobi. The sequence goes on along the minus strand of VDCT01000441.1, from coordinate 416,576 downwards.
GGGACCAGGGGAGGTGCGCACGACTGGGCGGCGATATCCTACAGAGATGATTGAGAGGGCGTTTTTTTTTTCTTGTAAGTTTTTTTTCTTGCCGGAAAGAGAGCTACGTACGGGGAACTTTCGCGAGACCGGGCGAAGCGAACGAAAAAGTTTTGATGTCGCTGGTGAACGGAATCATTATAAATGTTTAGTTGCAGAGATAGAGACTAGTACTTTCTACATGCCATTCATGCAACGAGAAACGTTTTCCAAATTCATGCCACGAGGAATGTTCAGATTCAGACTTCAGAAACTGTTCGGGCACGAGTCCCATCGATGGCACCATGCAACTGACGCTGTGGTGGCAAGGTCTGACCATGGAGATGGAGCTCACACTAGTACAGAACGATACTATACAGTCGGTTGTAGGTCGATTGTACAGGCGTTTTTATCAACCGCCTGTACTGGGGGCCAGTAGAAATAGGACCACAGCACAGGCGGTTGCTTATGAACCGCCTGTGGAAAAAATTTTCGCAGACGGTTGACTTAGCGAACCGCCTGTGAAAATGGGCATTTCCACAGGCGGTTCGCTACGTGAACCGTCTGTGAAAAAAATTCTGAAAAACCCGTAAAAAATAGGAAAAAAAATATTTTAATTAGGGAGAAAGCCCCCAGCCAAGGCCCGCAAGTCGCGGCATTTTTCGCGCAAATACGCGTCTAACGCGGCCGATGGGATTCGAACTCACGACCTCGGCCTCGCGCAGAGCTCCCTCTACCACTGCACACCACACACTCATATGTGTTCAAATACCACTTCGGTTTCCACATATTATACAAACCCGAGTGTAATTTGCTTGTTTGAGATCCTAAACGATTTCAAATCAAAAAATTATCAACTACAAGTTTCATAACTTTTTGAGACGAACAACTTTTGTATTGATCATTTCTCCATCCGAGGTCGTTTACAAAATTTGAATTTCAAATTTGAGACCATTCAAACATATTTTTCGATGACAAGATGACTTCAAATTAAAAGTTGTAATTTATAAAGTTTCATAACTTTTTGAGACGAACAACTTTTATTTTGGGGTGTTTTCTCATCTGAGATAGTTTGAAAAAATCAAATTTTAAAAAACGCATCTATTTTCTATTGACGGTTGTCTTAACGAACCGCCTGTATAAATGGATTTCTACATGCGGTTTATTAAGAGAACCGCCTGTAGAAATAAGACATTTCTACAGGCGGTTGTCTTAACAAACCGCCTGTAGAAATCCATTTCTACAGGCGGTTCTAGACTTCAGGTCCACCGGTTCATTTTTACAGGCGCGTGGTAACTCAAACTGCCAGTAAAAAAAAATTGAGACGCTGGGAAAAATCATCATTCTACTATGTCAAGAACGCCCTCTCAAGCACTTCAGAGGCGTCTCCCCTAAGCAAACACATCACGTACTCCATCATCGCGGCGTCACAGAGTAACGTGATCCTGCCATTGTCGCCGGCAAACCCGAACTCCTCCTTGCTCCTGCGACATGCTCAGGGAGCTCGCTGAACACCGTTGTGTCAAGGTACGCCAGCGGGACCTCGAACCGCCTCCCGTCGGAGAAGTACACGACGCAGTGGCCCTTGACGGCCACCGACGTCGATGCGACGCACGAACCGTCGGCTTCTTTCCGCGGAGTCGTCGTGAGCCGCTTCCTTGCCAGGGCAGCCATTCTCTGCTACTTCATTTTGCTACTTCTTTGCCATCTGAACAAGTCTCTTGGCATTGATCACGGTTGCTTCTCCTGCTTTTATGGCTGAATATTCAGACAAATTCAGTTCGTGCTTAGTTTGTTGATGGGCTGATGAAGTGTTTGCTGGCTTCGTGCTATGCTGGTGGATTTATAGGTCAGAGCAAACAGAAGAGGATGCAGATCAAGTGAAGTTACCATCTCAGACAAGCAAGATGCAAGGCCATGAGCTCGGAACATGCAGTGTTTGGCACTTGCTGGAGCCAACTGCAGCTGTGTTTGGTGTGGTGCTATGATATCAGTATCACGATGTGCATGCCGCATGGGTCATGAGGACCACATGTAAATTGGGTCCAATTTGTCAGTTCCAGACCTTCCCACACATTGTTTCTGGGGCACAGAACACAGATTAAGCCTGTTCAGTTTATGGTCTGCTGGATCAATAGCACATCATGCAAACTCCATCTATCGCAGCTGCTTCTTGCAGTTCCCTGCATGGAACTACAAGATCGCAACTAGGCAATTGCAGTGCTTGCCACACTGATTTACTAAGATTTTTGAGCTGGTAACATCTTTCTTACCATTTCCTTTGATTCTAACAACCATACATACGGCTGAACTGAACTGCACTGTATATACTCCTGAGCTAATAAAATGAACTATTATTCAACTATACACATAGGGCTAGCTGCTGCTTGAGCTCCATCGATGGCGTCATGCCGCTGACGGTGTGGCAAGGCCTGACCAGGGAGCTCAACAGCGCCCTCACAACCTCGTCAGAAGCGTCTCTTCTAACCAAACACATCGCGTACTCCATCACCGCGGCGTCACAGGGCAGCGTGATCCTGTCGTCGTCGCTCGCGAATCCAAACTCCTCCTGCGACATGCGCAGGAGCTCGCCGAGGACCGCCGTACCGAGGTCGCCAACGGCACCTCGAACCGCCTTCCGTCGGCCGAATACACGACACAGTGGCCCTTGCTGGCCACCGACGACGACGTTCTGCATGATGCTTCGGTTTCTTTCGCCGGTGCCGAGGTAAGCCGCTTCCTCGCCATGGCAGCCATTCTCTGCCACTTCTTTGCCATCTGAACAAGCCTCTTGGCACTGATCATGGTTGCTTCTCCTGCTTTTCCTGGCTGAATCGAGTGTTCAGAGAACCTCTGTATCAGAGGGTATTGGGCTGCTAGATGTAATGCTTAGGTTGCTGATGGACTGATGAAATGTTGGTGCGAAGTGGTGGATTTATATGCGAGGGGGGAAGAAGAGCGCACTGTTTAAGTGCAGCTATCACCCTCCGGCTGGCAAGAGACAAGCCACGAGCCCAGAACATGCAGTGCTGCAAGGGGAAGCAGTGTGTGGCTCCGATTAAGAGATTTCTCTAGGGCCCATCTGTTCACACTTGTCCGAGCCAATTGTAGAAATGTATAGTGTCTAGGTCGTTACATATCACAATACAATGTGATCCATAGTGCCATACTGCTCTGCCACAGTAAATTGGCTCAATTTGTCAGTATCAGTTTTTTCAGTGGCACAAGTTAGGAAGTCGTGATTGCAGTGGCCTCGGTTCGTAGGCTGATTGGTAGCTGAACTATGTTGTGTTTGTGGTTCTATTAAGTGTTGTAATCTCTATCTCTCTTCTGCTTGTCATATATTTCTATAAACTTTGTATTGGGATTGGCTTCCCATGCCCTTCCACCACCAGCCCGGGCACCAGTGGTAATGAAATTCAGGTGGGGACTCTTCGTCCCCCGGTGAACGTTCAAAAAAAAAAAGTTTTTTCAGTGATTGTGCAATGAGATACCGATTGTTATTCGTAAGACATCTGGAAGTTTTTGTGCCCACAGCTCATTGTTTCTGAATGACCGGATTAAGACTGCTCAGCCATCGTAACTTTGTGGTCTGCTGATCAATAGCACATCATGTGAACTCCATTTCGCATCTGCTTCTTGCAGTTCCCTGCATGGACCTACAAGATCGCAACTAGGCAACTAGCTACCTCTGGTATTATTTGCATTCTTCAAGAACTTGCGATTGTCGTCTGACAAAAATGCAGTCCATGTTGTGTCCTCTTTCTTTCTGTTGCGTGTAATTAGGAGTCAGTCTGCATGGCGCGTTTGTCCGCGTCGTGCGCGTGGTCGCGGAGCTTGGCCCGGCCGTTTCGCCCACGTCCAGTGGCTGTGGGATGGCGCAGCATAATCGGGGCGTGGGGCTTGAGAGCGATCAATGATCCTTGCCGAGCATGTATCTGGGTCAATAAAGAGAAGAAAAATGAGAAAAGCAGTAGTTCGAGAGCGTGCGCCAAATACCCTGTCCTGAGTTCATCACGTGTTCATTAGTGTCCATCGTGTGTTCATCCAGTTCGAGTGAGTGAGAGCGAGCGTTCTACTAGCGGCGATTGATCCTGTCCCAGTTCCAACAACTGGTATCGGAGCCCGTTTTCGTCGCTGGGATCGTCATCAAGCCATTGCAGCGGCGTTTATGGCGCCACGCCGGAATTCGAGCTCGCCGCGGCGACGGCGTTCGAAGTCCCCAACCGACGGCCGCGCAGGAGGCAGCGGCGGGTACGATCGTGGGCTGGTGATTCACCGCACGATCAGGGAGTCCGGCAACGTTGGGTGGCCTATGTTGACGAAGACGAACTACACCGATTGGGCGGCGTTGATGCGGGTCATGCTCCAGGGGCGACACCTCTGGGACGCCATCAACGTCGGCAATGACGACTTCACCGACGACCGCAACGCGCTGGAGGCGTTGTGCAAGTCGGTGCCGGAGGAGCTCCGTGGAAGCCTGGCCAACAAGACCACGACGAAGGCGGCGTGGGACTCGATCAAGACGAGGCACGTCGGCGTCGACCGTGTGAGAAGGCCAGGGCGCAGACGCTGCTCCAGCAGGTCAGCGACATCACGTTCAAGGAGGGTGAGTCCATCGACGACTTCGCGTACCGCATCACCAAGCTCACCGATCAACTCGCAGTTCTGGGGCACGAGATGGAGGAGGAAACGATCGTCCGTAAGTTTCTCCAAGTCGTTCCCGAACGTTTTGGTCAGATTGCAGCTTCAATCGAGACACTCCTCGATCTCGAGGATGTTTCACTGGAGGAGTTGGTGGGGCGGTTGAAGGCGGTCGAGGAGGACTTGCTCGCAGAGGTCGAGGCGGAGGCGGCGCGGGCGGCAGCGCTGCCGGCAAGGAGATCGACGGCAAGCTGTACTTCACCGAGGAGCAGGTGATTGCACGCCTTGCGTCGCGCCTCAACATCAACGCCGAAGGGTCGGCGGCGCGCGGCAAGGCGCCGTTTGGGCCTGGCAAGCGTCGCGGCGGGAAAGGCCGCAGCAAGGAGCACGGCAAGGAGGCGCGCTCAGGACCGTCAAAAGGCGGTGATGGTGGCGAGGATGACAACCTATGCCACTACTGCGGCAAGGCTGGGCACTGGAAGCGGGAGTGCCGCAAGAAGAAGCGTGACGAGGCGCAGGCGCAGGCAAGCCAGCCGCAGGTGAACCTTGCTCAGGCGGAGCAGGAGATGCCTTCGTTGTACATGGCGGTGGCAACGCCTCTGGAGGTGTCCAAGACCGACGCTCAGCGCATCGAACACGTCTTCCTCAACGAGCACAAGGTCTTTGCAGACCTGGATGATGTTGGCGAGCGTGAGGAGATGCTGTGGTACCTCGACACTGGAGCCTCGAACCACATGACCGGCGACGCGTCCATCTTCTCCGAGCTGAACCCGGGCGTCATCGGCTCGGTGCGCTTCGGGGATGGATCCTTGGTGGAGATCTGGCCGTGGCACGGTGCTGTTCGCGTCTAAGGACGGCGGTCACCGCGCGTTCCACGACGTCTACCACATCCCGCGCCTACGGAGCAGCATCCTGAGCATCGGTCAACTTGACGAGCACGGGTGCAAGATCGAGATCGAGGAAGGAGTCCTCAGCATGTGGGATCGAGCTACACGTGAGTTGCTCGCCAAGGTAAAGCGCTCCCCAAACCGCCTGTACATTCTGCCCCTGAAGCCGGCGACGTCGGTGTGCCTGGCCGCCGTGTACGGCGACGAGGAGTGGAAGTGGCACGCCGGTTCGGGCATCTGGGATTTCAGGCACTGAGGAAGATGGGATGCGAGGGCATGGTGCGCGGGCTACCACAGATCGACCACGTCGAGCACATCTGTGACGCTTGCCTTGCTGGGAAACAACGTCGAACACCTTTCCCGCAGGCCGCCACTACCGCGCCGACAAGCCGCTGGAGCTGATCCATGGGGATCTCTGTGGCCCCGTCACGCCTGCAACACCCGGCGGCAAGCGCTACATCATGCTGATCGTCGACGACATGTCGCGTACATGTGGGCGGTCCTCCTCGCCAACAAGTCCGACGCCGAGGACGCGTTCCACAAGCTGCGCGCCGGCGTCGAGGTGGGTCCGGGCGGAAGATCAAGGCGTTCCGCACCGATCGTGGGGGGGAGTTCACGTCGGTGAGCTTCCTTGAGTACTGCTCGGAGCGCGGCATCAAGCGGCACCTCACCGCGCCGTACTCCCCACAACAAAACGGCGTGGTGGAACGCCGGAACCAGACCGTGCTCGCCATGGCACGAAGCATGATGAAAGCCAAGGCGTCCTGCGTGGCTGTGGGGGGAGGCCGTGATGACGGCCGTCTTCCTCCTGAACCACGCCCCGACGAGGAGTTTGGTTGGGCGCACGCCGTACCAGGCCTGGTATGGCGAGAAGCCAGCTGTGCACTTCCTGCGTATCTTCGGCTGTGTGGCGCATGTCAAGGTCACCAAGCCGAACGCAGGGAAGCTCGACGACAGGAGCGTGAAGATGGTGATGATCGGGTATGAGCCTGGGTCGAAGGCGTACCGGGTGTTCAACCCTGTCGGCAACCGGGTGCATGTCACCCGCGACGCTGTGTTTGAAGAGGATGCGGCGTGGGACTGGAGCGCGTCCGACAACAGCGGTGGCACGGAGGGGGTCGAGTACTGTGCCGGGCAAGACACGCTCGTGGTGGAGGATGAGTGGGCTGATCTGGAGCCTGGGGGGAGACGTTGTGGACACCCCAATTTTAAGAACAAAATTGGAGCACAATATATGTATGCCAGGATCAATTTTCATACATATATCCACATCATAGTAAATATCAAAACAATGCTTTATTAATAATATCGAACTTTATTACATAAATGACCCTCGGGTCTGAAATAAAAAGTACAGTCTCTCATGAAACTAACTCTAAGGTAAACTCTGACGAAGATGCGGAAGATCTGGACTCCACTCCACAGGAAGGTCGACCGGGGGTAGCGCCATCCTAGTACAGGTCGTCAGGGTCGTAGCCTCCGTCTTCTGGATACTCCGGCTCCTCGTAGACGTAGTCTCCAGCGTCTGGGTGGGGTACAGGGGGGACAAAGAGGAAGGGTGAGTACATCGAAATGTACTCCGCAAGTGTAGGAAATATATGCTTATGAGGCTTATAACAGAGGTAGGCTGACTTTGTTTGACTCAAGCGCCTAAAGCGACACACCCTATTAATCCTATTAATCCTATGCACCTATTTACTAGGTTATAGACAGACTCTGTAGAAAAGTAGCCACACTCGGAGTCGCACCGAGCAAACCACACTCGGAGTCGCACCGAGCAACCAACACCTGAAGTCCATCAGGCAACCGCACCTGAAGTCCATCAGATGACCCGAACAACCAACCAACACACCAAAACCAATAACTGAATCCAAAGTAAACTCTCAAGATCAAGCCGCTCTGACCGTGACACGCTGATCAGTTTTTACACTCTGCAGAGGTTGCACATCGTTACCATGAGTCGTGCAGATCCCGTCACGCTAAACACTGCCGAGGTGCATAGCGGGTTGCACTGCAAGGCCTTTACAAAGCCCCCTCCAAGTCCGTTCCACACTACCTCTAAGGTTTCACCCGTACAAAGGTCTACGACCCCCAGGGCCCCCTCGTGAGCCACTAAAACAAACCCCGTGTGGACCCTCAACTTAGAGGTAACTAATTAATTAGCCAGGTCCAGCCCATCCAGATCTCATGGTTGCGCTGTCAAGCCGGGTTACATGCTCTGAGAACCGGGTCCTAGGGATCCAGGCAGGATATGTCTAGCACGAGCCCCGAACCAAAAACCAAAAGTAGCTGCGAGTGTCCCACGGCACAAAACCACCAATACGGGTCCATCCTCCTCCTGCGGATTTACCTAATAACCATGTTACTATAAAATTATCATGTCCACATTCGTTTCATATTTCATTAATCAGATTATAAACATTTTAACTCCAACATCCCATCCCAACCATGACTGCAAGGCTAAGCAAGACACCTACCCGAACATCCCAAAACAGGCGACAAGGATAATATAAACAAATTCTAGTAAACCCTAACATGGGATTCAAATTAATGACAAGCATGCATCTACAACAAGATCTAACTACTCTAGTACCAAAAGTAAAATAAAGTAGGTGCAAGATGTTCAAGAACACTTGCCTTCGGACTGGGTCGAATCAACTGGGTCGCAAGGATGGTCTGGGCGTCCTCGTACTCCGCACTCTCTGGCCCAATCAACATACATGGCACATACAAGCAAATAAATAACAGTACACGCAAATATTACAGAAACAGTAAACTAATAGATCTACTGCGTAGAGAACGAAATTATGAATCTAACGCAATTTGAACGGGTTGAATCGGAGTTAAAATGAGCAAGTTATGGGCTTTTGAAGTTGGATGGCAATTCTGTAAATAAATCGAAGTCATTTTCGAATTTAAAATAAATCAAAAACTGAATTTTCAGTTGATCTGGACCGGCCCTCAATTCGGTGAAACGACAGGGGCCGAAGGGAAATAATCCGTGACTCAGCGCACAGTGCGCTGGGACCGCGGGTTGATTCCAACGAAAGCGGGGTCTCTTTTGAAAAAGGCGCTGAGCGACTACGCAGCGCTGGCGTCACTCGCCACGTGGCGGCACCGACTGACTGGCCGTGCACGGGCTGTGCCGTGGACAGGGCGCGGCCGCGCGGTGGACTGGGTCTGCGGGTTGCGGTGAACCAGAGGACTGCGCCTCACTTAGAGAAAAACGCAGGGGCTATCCTGCAAGAAATCCTAGACTTAGTGAATAGTGCGATCGACTGCGGGTTTGTTCTAGGAAGATCGAGGGCTTCTTTGCAAAAAGGCCGAAGCCGTGCGGTGCGGACCGCGTGGCGCTGACTGGGCCTTACGTGGCGCTACGTGGCGGACGCACACTGGTGCGGTGTGCCACTTGGTCGTGGATCGGCTGACGTGGCGAGCTGGACTGGGTTCATGGGACTCACAGACGCGGTTCATACCCCTTCAGGGTTGGATCTAATCTGCACCGTCGATCTGAGAGTGGACGGCGCCAGGGGTTTGGGGAGGAATAACTGGCCGCCGGTGCCTATTCACGCGGCGGCGCTCCGAAGGGAGACGGCGGCGCCATTGGCGAGCTCGCCGGCGTGGTTGAAAAACGACCTAGGGTCTAGTAGAGATGACGGGGAGGGTTGGGATCGAGAGCGGAGCTCACTGAGACTTCAATGGTGCGCTCCTCGTCGTCGATGGAGGTTTGGAGACGGCTGACGGCGCGGAGGACGTGGTGGCGGCGCTCCGGTTCCCTGGCGTGGTGTCTCCCGCGTAGCCGTACCTTTGTTGAACGGTGCTCCGGGCGCGGCGTGGCGTCGCGGAAGTGATGGTGCGCGAAGGAGAGGTCGGCGGTGATTCTTCGGAAGGGACTCGAGCTCGGGTGCCAGCAATGGCGGCGGCTCGGATGGGGAAGGAGGAGGGCTAGGCGCGAGTGGGGTTTTTGTAGGCCTAGCGAGAGGGGTGGCGGCGCGGTGTTTTAAGGTGTAGGGAGCGGCGATCAGGGCATAGGGCTGGGTAGGGGGACGCGTAGAGGGCGCGGGGTACCGGTGTGGTAGAGGCTCGCGCGTAGGGCGGGCGTCTGGTGCGGGAGGGAGCGTGTGGGAGGAGGAGAGGGATGAGTCCGACAGGCGGGGTCGGGCTGTCAGCAGCTGAGAGAGAGAAGGGGAGGGGCGCGCTGGCGTCGGCGCGGCTGGCTGGCGCGATGGGCCGGTGCGGGTGAGGGGGAGATGGGCTGCGGAGGAAAGAGGGCACGGGCCGGCTGGCGCGCGTGGTTGGGGGCGGCCGGCTGCGAGGGCCGCGCAGTGAGAGGGAGGGGGAGAGCTGAGGGGGGAGGTGAGGGTAGACTGGGCCCGGCCGGTTGGTTGAGGAGAGGGGCTGGCCCGGTTGCCATTTCTTTTTTTCCATTTTGTTTTCTTTTTAAATCATTTGCAAACTCATTTGAAAACTTAAAAACCTTTTTGAAATCAAAACCTTTCAAAATATTTTCCCCTAGGTTTTGGCAAATAAAACTTTGACTTTGATTATGTAAATTTTCATAAACCTTTTATTTATTTCCTAAATAGAATAAATCCGATTCGCCCTATACGGGTTTAATAAATTTATTTTCCACTCGATAAAAATATGCAATGGCATGAATGCAACATGAAAATGAGAAATAAATTTTATTTTTCCTCCTCTAATAAACCGCTAGCCAACCTATTTAATTTCTAATTCCTTTTATTAAATTGGGGAAAAATTAAATCAGGGTGTTACACGTTGGCAGTCTCCCTACTGATCACGCCTCACCATCACCTTCGCTGGGTGGTGTGTGCCGGCGAACTCCCCAACCGCCGTCAGGAGATACTTCACTTACCTCGTCAGGCTCTACGGCGTCGAGTGCATCATCACCGGGCACGCCGCGCGTTCACGGAGGGCCGACACCTTGCAAGGTGGAGCTGCCAAGAAGAGCACCGTCCCGGTGCAGTTTGTGTCCCCATCCACAGGTGCATTAGGGACATTGGACGCCGATGATGATGAAGGAGCCACACATCGGTTCCGGGTGATCGACAACCTGCTGTACGACGACGACGAGCTGGTGGCAGATGGTGATCTGCTGCTGGCTGCGGATGCTGAGCCGTCCACGTTCGCTGAGGCGGCAGACCACAAGGAGTGGAATCAGGCCATGACGGAGGAGCTCAAGTCCATCACCGACAACAAGACCTGGACACTCACTGACGCGCCACCGGGTGTAAGCCCATCGGCCTGAAGTGGGTGTTCAAGATCAAACGCGATGCTGACGGCAACATCACCAGGCACAAGGTGCGTCTGGTGGCAAAGGGGTACGTGCAGCGCGCCGGAGTCGACTTTGACGAAGTGTTTGCTCCGGTGGCGCGGCTGGAATCAGTCCGGTTCCTGCTGTCCATCGCAGCACACATCATGGGGACGGTGCACCACCTGGATGTGAAGTCTGCGTTCCTGAACGAGACCCTGGCAGAAGAGGTAACGTCGAGCAACCTCTGGGTTTGTTGTCCGGGGCAAGGAGCGCAAGGTGTACAGGCTTCACAAGGCGCTATACGGGCTTCGTTAGGCACCGAGGGCGTGGAACGCCAAGCTGGACTGCTCACTGCAGTCGCTTGGGTTCAGATGCAGTGAAGTTGAGCATGCGGTGTACGTTCGGGGCTCCGGCGATAGTCTACTGCTCGTCGAAGTCTATGTGGACGACCTCGTTGTGGTTGGGCAAAGCAAATCAGGCGCAGGTTGGTCAGTTCAAGAAGGAGATGGCCCGGCTCTTCAGTATGAGTGATCTCAGGCCGTTGCATTACTATCTCGGCATCGAGGTCTGCCAGAGCGCCAAGGGGATCACGCTCTGTCAGGGCGCCTATGCGGACAAGATAATCGAGAAGGCTGGACTCACAGGGTGCAACCCTTGCAGCACTCCGATGGAGCCACGGCTCAGCTGAGCAAGACAAGTACGAATCCGCCAATGGACAAGACGCTGTACCAAAGCATCGTTGGGAGCCTAAGGTACTTGGTTCACACGCGCCCTGACATCGCATATGCAGTGAACTTTGTGAGCCGGTTCATGGAGGCACCCACCACCGAGCATTGGAGTGCAGTGAAACACTGTTGAGGTACATTGCTGGAACCAGAAGCTATGGCTGTACCTATCGTCTAGGACAAGGAGCGCTGGAGCTGATCGGGTCAGGAGAGCTGATGATCGGGACCAGGGACTGCGATGGGGACATGCTCGCAAGAGCACTTCAGTGTGTTCTACTTCCTCGGCCAAAACCCTGTGAGTTGGCAATCACAGAAGAAGCAGCGCGTGGTGGTGCTTTCCTCGTGCGAGGCGGAATCACATCCGGAGCTACGTGAGCATGTTAGGGGGTATGGCTGTCACGCCTGCTCGCTGATCTGATGAACACCAAGGTCATAGCGCCGGTGCTCTACATCGACAACAAGTCTGCACTCGCGCTTGCCAAGAACCCGGTGTTTTCATGACAGGAGCACACCACATCGATGTCCGGTTTTTCATTCATCCGTCTACGTCAGTTCTGGTGCCATTGAGACGGACTTCATCAGGACTGGTGACCAGCTGGCGGATCTGCTCACCAAACCACTTCCACGCGAGCGTCTTCAGGATCTGCGCGTTGTTGTGAAGTCATCGTCAACGTCGGATAGGTGCAACAGAATTAGGGGGGAGTGTGTTGTGTCCTCTTTCTTTCTGTTGCGTGTAATTAGGAGTCAGTCTGCATGGCGCGAGTGTTGTCTGCATCTTGCGTGTGCGTGGTGAGCGCGGCGCGAGTTGTCCGCGTCGTGCGCGTTGGTCGCGGAGCTTGGCCCGGCCGTTTCGCCCACGTCCAGTGGCTGTGGGATGGCGCAGCATAATCGGGGCGTGGGCGGATGGATCAGGAGCCTTGCCGAGCATGTATCTGGGTCAATAAAGAGAAGAGAAATGAGAAAAGAGTAGTTCGAGCGCTGCGCCAAATACCATGTCCTGAGTTCATCACGTGTTCATTAGTGTCCATCGTGTGTTCATCCAGTTCGAGTGAGTGAGAGCGAGCGTTCTAGCGGCGATTGATCCTGTCCTAGTTCCAACAGTCCATGCTTCCCTGTCTTCGTTTGGTTGAAACTTTAAACCCAGCTGATCTGCTGATGACCTGACGGCACAGCAGCAGTAGCTGAACAAACCTGGCCCTCATGCTCCCACGTTGGCCCCAACAAACTGGGGTCCTCGTGCCACTTCCCCAGCGACTCTCGCTCCCTGCCACCAGCACGGATTCTATGCAGTCCAAGCACCGAAAGCACACCACGAGCATTCAGCACCAAACACTCGCCCCGTCACAATCTCATCCAAATCATACTCACATACGCGTCTTGCAACACCGCACTCACTGTCCTCATGGCCTTGTCCCTTGCCCAACCATTCCGTTCAAGTTCGAGTGTGCTATATATATTCAGGTCAAGTGGCCTCAGACACCATCACAATCTCAACTCAGAGCTCTCCAGTTTCCCCTAGAAAGAAACAACAAGTAACCATGATCAGCGCCAAGAGGATCACTCAGCTGGCCAAGAAGTGGCAGAGGATGGCAGCGCTTGGGAGGAAGCGCCTCACCTGGAGGATGGCAGCAAAGGAAGTCGACAAATGCTGCACTTCCTTGGCGAGCAAGGGCCACTGCGCAGTGTACACGACTGATGGGGTACGGTTTGAGGTGCCATTGGCGTGCCTCCGGACGTCAGTCTTCGCCGAGCTCCTGCAGATGTCCATGGAGGAGTTCGGCTTCACCGGCGGCGACGGCAGGATCACACTGCCCTGTGACGCCATGGTCATGGAGTACGCCCTGTGCTTGCTGAGGAGGGGCGCCTCTGTGGAGCTTGAGAAGGCATTCCTGAGCACCATGGCAATGTCGTGCCACTCTGCAAACCTGTTACGAGCAACTGGGAACTAGTAAAGTAATTTGGGGAAATTGGTAGGGTTCCTCAGGTCTCCGGCATCTGCCGAGCCTGCCGCCGCCGCAGCCTCAGCTGGGTTCAATCGAAATGCCAAAATCCCCCTTCAACTTTACCCTCTCTCGCTTTTACAAGGCGAGCTGATCGCCTGCCCGTTACATGGGCTGATCAACGAACTTGCCACTCTGGGCCGAAGTAACGCCTGTTGGGCCTTTGAGCTCTCTTCTCCCTTGTCTCAGGGACCTGGGCTGAAGCTCCCTCTGGTGAAGTCTGTGTCTTCATATCATCACTTGTAACATTCCCCTCTCCTTGAGAACCGGCTTGACCCCAAGCCGGTGCACGGGGAAACTCTTGTCGCAGTGAAGTTTCATCCTCCCAGGTTGCAAGGTGTGCAGGCAAATGAGTCCACTGAACAAGCACTTGGGTGTAACATGATTCTGATGTTGGTGTAAATGTTTGTCCAGCACACGAACAGGTACCTGCAACTGATTAGAGGGGTCAGGTAGTTCTGAACTCACTTGACGAGTTGAAGAGATTGCCTTTTTGAGTTGAGACACATGAAGACTGGATGTATAGAGCTGGCCGAAGGAAGCTGTAATTTGTATGCCACAGAGCCAATCTTGTCAATGATAAGGAAAGGCCCAAAATATCTGAAAGACAATTTGTTGGAGGATCTGTTAGCCAAAGATGTTTGGACATATGGCTGCAGTTTTAGATATACTGAATCACCAACTGCATAATCCCAGAATGTTCTGTGACGATCGGCTGTATACTTCATCTTTGTTTGGGCACGCTGCAAATGCTGAAGAACTAATTGCTGCATAAGTTCTCTTTCTTGAAACCAATTCTGTAGGTCATTACTAGCACAAGAGTCTTCTATGGTAATGCCCAATTGGTTGGGGTCATGCCCATACAGAACTTTAAATGGTGTACTACCCCCAGATGAATGATAGGAGGTGTTGTACCAATATTCAGCTAATGCTAGCCAGGAGGACCATTTGGTTGGGCAAGATTGTGCAAAGCATCTGAGGTATGTTTCTAAGCACCGATTTACCCTTTCTGTTTGACCATCAGTTTGAGGGTGATAAGCACTGCTCATTAGGAGATCAACTTTGAGGATTTTGAAGAGTTCTTTCCAAAGCTGACTTGTGAATATTTTGTCTCTATCAGAGATAATAGCCTTAGGAAGCCCATGAGTTTGTAAACATTATTCATGTAGATCAGAGCTACTTGGAAGGCTGTGAATGGGTGGGATAAAGGTATGAAGTGGGCATATTTAGAAAATTGTCCACTACTACCAAGATACAGTTATATGTAGCTGACCTGGGTAAGCCTTCAATGAAGTCTAATGAGACTGTTTGCCAAGCACCAGATGGTATGGGTAAAGGAGCTAGGAGTCCAGGGTAAGCCCCCTTTCAGGTTTTGCTTGCTGACAAGTGGAGCAGCACACGAGTGACAAACTCTTTGATGGAATTTTTGAGGTTAGGCCAGGCAAACAAATTTTTGATTCTGTTATAAGTGACTTCAATTCCAGAATGTCCTCCTGCTGGGCTATCATGCAGTGCTTTGATAATGGATTGTTGAACATTTGTAGAATTACCACCCATATTCTGGATTTATAATAAATAAGACCATCTTTGAGCATGTATTTTCCTGAAGGAGATGCAACTGTCAGTTCTTGCAAGAGTTGAACTGACTTAGGGTCTTGTAGGTATGCAGTTTGTATGTCCTGCAACCATGGTGATTGAATCACTGAGATGGCCATGATGTCATAAGGTTCAGCATGTTTTGTTCTAGAAGGGCATCAACAACTTTGTTTTCCTTGCCTTGCTTGTACACAATTCGGTAAGAGAGACCTAGGAGCTTGGTGAGAGCTTTATGTTGCCAGGGTGTTGAGAGTCTTTGATCATCCAAATGGGTGAGACTTTTCTGATCAGTCTGAATAATGAATTCAGTTTGTTGCAAATAAGGTCTCCAATGATCCACAGCTAATAAGATGGCCGTGTACTCTTTCTCATACACGGAAGACCTTGTGCCTTAGGTCCCAAAGCTTTGCTGACAAAGGAAATAGGATGGTTGTTTTGGTGTAACACTGCACCAATGCCTTTGTCTGATGCATCAGTTTCTATGACAAAAGGCTGGGAGAAATTAGGTAGAGCCAGAACAGGTGCTGTTATCAGAGAAGACTTTAACACCTGAAAAGCTTCTTCCTGTATAGATGTCCAGATATATTGTTCTCCTTTTCTGAGCAAGTTGGTCAAGGCTTAGACAAAAGCCCAAAATGCCTCACAAACTTTTTGTAATACCCAGCCATACCCAAGAAACTCTCAGTTCTTTGACTGATGTTGGTGGAGGCCAGTCAGCAATATTTTCACCTTGTTGGGGTCAGTGGAAACACCTCAGAACTAATGACATATCCAAGGTAGTGGGCCGGGAGCTTGTTCTTGGCAAATGAAACATTTGGACAGTTTCACATAAAATTGGTGCTGCTGAAGAAAAGTGAAAATTTGGTGGAGGTGATGTAAGTGATCAGCAGGTCTTGCTGTAAATGAGAACATCATCGATAAAAACCACCACAAAAATTCTGAGAGAAATGGTGCTAGTATCTTGTTCATCACTTCTTGAAATGTTGCAGGTCCTCCAGTAACTCCATATGGCATAACCCTATACTCAAAATGTCCATGATGAGTTTGAAAGGCAGTTTTTTATGCTTCTCCTTCTGCCAATCTAATTTGATGGAACCCAGAACATAGATCCAGGGTGGAGAACCAAGTGGCACCATGTAGCTCATCTAGTAGCTCATCAATGATGGGTAGGGGATATTTATTTTGATGGTGAGGGCATTTAATCTTCTATAATCAACGCAAAGGCGCCAGTCTCTAGTTTTCTTTTTGACTAGTAAGGCTGGGGAGGCAAAAGGACTGGAACTTGGTTGTATAAGTTGCTTGGAAAGGAGGTCTTTGATCTGGTTTTCAATTTCATCCTTTTGGAAGGGGTTATATCTATATGGGCGTAATCGAAAAGGTTGTGCTCCAGGAATAAGGGGTATTTTATGATCACTGGATCTTTTGGGTGGAAGGCCAGGTAGAGGTTGGAAGATGGACTGAAACTGGTCTATGATGGTCTGAATGTCAGGTGGAATGGTTTTAGGAGGGTTAATATTGGGGTCAATAGGTTGGAGTTGGATCATATAGAGGATTGAAGAAGTTTTATGCATGGCTTGGAGTTGTTGTGTGTTGATGGAAGGGCCTAAGGTAGTATTGGGTTGAATGCCTTGTAACTGAATTGTCTCACCTTGATGTTTGAATGAATCCACTTATCAGCCCAGTGGATTTGCATAGGGCTGTGGAGAGAGAGCCAGTCCATACCCAACACAATGTCATAGGAGCTGAGAGGAATAATCTTGAATGAGCATTGGAAAGTATGACCTTGAATGCCCCAAATGAAGTTCTGCAACTGATGAGTATAAGGTATTGTGCTACCATTTGCTACCTTGACTAGGACAGGTTTAGCCAACCTGCTATAGTTATCAAGTGAATCTATCAAGCTTTGGTTGATGAAGGAGTGAGAACTGCCTGAGTCCAAAAGCATAAAAACTTCTTGACCTCCAATGAATCCCCTGAATCTGATGGTTTGTTGCCTTCTGTACCATATAAAGCTTGGACTAACAATGCCATGAGATCATCACCAGATTCCACCTCTACACTGTCAGGTAATGGAGGATCAGGACTATCTTCAGTCAGAATATGCCACACCTCTTCCATAGCATGCAGAGATACTGTTGCTGGGCATTTATGTGCAGGGTTCCACTTTTCCCCACATTTGAAGCAGAGTCCCTTAGCTCTTCTGTAATTTTTGAGAGCAGATAGTTTGTCATCATTAGATCTTGGCTTGTGATTGTCAGCTTTTCTGTCTATCTTCAAGCGCTGGAGTGTGTGCTCGGAGTAAGTGATTGTCAGGAGGCTTCTTGACAGAGTTGTAATACTCAGTTTTCTTGTAGTCAACTGGAGGAGAGTCCAGCAGTGCTTCCTCCTGCAATAAAGCCAAAGAACCAACAATATCTAGCTCATGGGGACGATGCATCATGACAACAATTCTAATTTCTTTCTTTAAGCCATCCACGAAGCGATTTGTGATCACTGAAGAAGATATAGTTGGGTCATGAGCATGGAGTGATGGACTAGGTTACTGAAAGTTTCAATGTAATCTGAAACAGTGGTGCTCTGTTTGATGTGGAAAAATTGTCGGAGGAGGTGGTTATGTTCGTCTTTGTCAAATCTATGACAAGCAGCAGTAATAAATTCATCCCAGGACATAGTGGCTATGCTATGTTGCAAAGTGTGGGACCAAAGGGCAGCAGAACTAACAAGATTCATGGATGCTATTTTAACCAGAGTTGGGGATCGACTGCATAGACATCAAAGTAAGTTTCGCACTGCTAACCCAAAGACGAGGATTGGAGCCATCAAATTTGGGAAAAGTAAAATCAGGCAGAGCACCAGTGGGGATATGGGGTGATCGATGGTCACAGCAGTGGGAATCAAGTAACGCATGACATGAAGGAATAGCGTTGTGATTCGACTGACCTGTGACCGGGGCAGGCACCGGGGTGGTGGTATACACCACCCCGTAACCTTACCCCGGTGATGTAGTCTCTGGCCGCAGTCAATTGACCCAGATGCCGCCTCGAGCGGTTGAGAATCCAGAAGAGATGATCCCAGCATCTTCGATTTGCCGGTGGAGGAAGGGTCTCCCCGGACTACTGAAGTCGATGGTTGAGCGACTGTGATGATGCCTTCCGTGATCGCCTGAGCTTGAGCGGGTTGCTGGGTGAGGGACTCGAGGCGTTGTCGATGCGTTCGCCCAGATCCAGGACAGCGAGCTCAAGGTCGTTGACGTGGTTGTCGACGTTTGGCTTCCATGTATTGATCTCGGTCCGCAGAGCCCTCATCTCGGACATCGATTCCTTGAGATCATTGATCCCCTTGGAATTAGCGCTCAGTATTGCCAAGATCTCGCCGAACTGTTCTTCTGGTGTAGCCATGGTCATCTGTCGACGAGTAAGATACTGGTGGTGGAGCGCCAGATTTCTCGGATCCAGCCCTAATTCGCCGCCGACCAAGCCAACCTCGGCACGGACCTACGGGAAGTCTCAACGACCGGCACCGGAGTGAGGTCGGAAAGTTCCTACCGTCGGGAATCACGGCTCCAGATCAAGGCAAACGAATCAGAGACTAGAACGACTGGAGAAGTTGGCGTGAATGATTTGTGGGTGGGAAGGATGGATCGAACCGAATCCGATACCAATTGTTACGAGCAACCGGGAACTAGCAAAGTAAATTTGGGGAAATTGGTAGGGTTCCTCAGGTCTCCGGCATCTGCCGAGCCTGCCGCCGCCGCAGCCTCAGCTGGGTTCAATCGAAATGCCAAAATCCCCCTTCAACTTTACCCTCTCTCGCTTTACAAGGCGAGCTGAGCGCCTGCCCGTTACATGGGCTGATCAATGAACTTGCCACTCTGGGCCGAAGTAACGCCTGTGGGGCCTTTGAGCTCTCTTCTCCCTTGTCTCAGGGACCCGGGCTGAAGCTCCCTCTGGTGAAGTCTGTGTCTTCATATCATCACTTGTAACAAAACCACATGGCACCGTATGTGGCAGCTTGCTGTTAGTTGCACCTGTATAAGTAGTAGTTCATCCCTGTAGATAGGACAAAGAGAGGTATTGTTAGATCCTTCTGATCCTGCAAACGATCAAAGAATGTAGCGACTTAGGTAGTTAGCATCGGTGTTCTTGTTAACTGAGTACATAAGAGCTTAATTTGGGACCTTCGAGTCAGCTGTGGTGCCAAAATTTAGCTTTGTTTCTATTGCCGATGGAGACCGTGGTGGAGTTGTTAAACAGGGAACGATCCACTTCATTACAGGGTGCCTCAAATATAACCCAGGGTTTTTCCTCTGCCATCCATTCTTGCCAAAGCCAACGTAGCCGTAAGGCTCTGCTAAATTTATCAAGGTCTATCATGCCAAGGTTACCTATATCTATATCCTTGGGCAATGGGCATGCAGAAAATTGGCCAGTTAAGAAGTGACGAATCTGGTCAATTTGCTTTCTTGCTCAAACGGCGAGTGGGAAGGCTGTCAGATGGTGGACCGATGTGATGAGACTGATGTCCCACTCAGTTTAGAAGTCTTCCTTTCCACCCTGGGAGTCGATGGCTAATTTTTTCGATGAGTGGTTGCACATGAACTTTTTGAAGGGCATGGGTGGCCGGGTGGGCAGCTGAAGGCCAAGATAGCGGCATGGGAAATCTTAGCAGGCTCCCTGGAAAGGTTCAAGTATGTGTTGTAAGTCTAGATCGTCGCACCTGATCGGGTGGGCAGCGCTTTTGTCGAAGTTCGTGACTAGATCGGTCACTGCCCCAAAGATCTTGATCGCCACCAGAGTTTGACTGAATCCATAAAACAGTGGTTGCAGAAAAAACTGAACATAAAATTGGCCACATGCTGACACTTGCATAGCTGCTGGTCCAGCAAGAAAAAGGCAGGACTCTATGGACTGTAGACCACGGTATTGAAACTAGAAGAATGAACAGAAGATAAGGTAGTGACTAAGAAGTTGTTAGGGCACTCACAATGCAGACTCTACTTAGAGTCTAAATCCATTTATTACCTCGAAGCTATCATAGACTTAGAGTCTAAATAAGACTTGGAGTCTTGTTTTTTCTTTATCTCTCTTCAATAACTACACTGCCAAATCAGCAAAATACAATAAATAAGAGTGTAATAAATAGGTTTAGACTCTATGATAGAGTCTGCATTGTGAGTGCCCTTATTCCACCAGAAAGTGAGTGTCCTAAGAAAGACATCAAATTTATGTAGGATTCCCCAAGATGTTAGTTATTAGGGCAATGAAAAGTGAGGCAAACAAACAGAAATTTTGCCTTCCCGAGTCTCTAATATGTTGGGTTGCCTGAAATAAAATAACGAAGAATGTTCTTATATCAGTTGAAGTTGTAGATATAGATAGAGAATTGGGAGGCATAAATCTTGGACCTTTTAGCTTTTTAGATAATGGAACAAAGTTCCAGCTTCTACTTTCTGAGGAGAAAGTACACAGTTGTTCAATACAAAAACCAAGCACATAGGCTCCAAACTCTGAAAAAAAAAAAAGAAAGAAAGAAAGAAGCTACGCTTCAATTCTATTCCTAAAATTCCAACCGAACTTCGCAAAAACCTCCATGATTGTCGTCTCTAACAATTTGCATCCATGTTGAGGTTTGATCTCGCCTCTTCTTTATGCAGTTGGGACCATTGCCGAATCCAATATGTTGCCCTGAAGATAACCTGCAAATATGTATTAGTTTTTGAATTATTGAATACCATATCGTTTCTATTCAACCACATGACCCAACATAAAGCAGCAGCTCCTACAAATATTTGATTTCTATGTTTCAGCCGAATGACATTCAACCAAGAATCAAACATGTTCGCGAAGCTAGAAGGGGGTGAATTCCAAAGGTGATATAAACAGTATTCCAAATAAATCTTGCAAAGTGACATTCAAAGAAAAGATGTTGTATCGTCTCCTTAGAGGTACAGAAACAACAATGAGTGCTACCTTGCCAATTCCTCTTTGCTAGATTATCCTTTGTGAGTGTAAACCCCTTTTGAAGGTACCAAAGAAAGATCTTAATTTTTAGAGGTATCTTAATGTTCCATAGAGGGTTCTTTTGAGGAACTATGCCTTCATGTATCATATACATATAAAATGAACGTACATTAAAAGTACCCTTGTTACACAAATCCCAAATAAAAGAGTCCTCTCCACTTGTAAGGTTTACCGAGATAATTTTGGTTACCAAATCAATCCAATCATCTAGATTAGACCCAACTAATGCCCTTCTAAAGGACACATTAAGAGGTACAGAGCTTAAGGTACGTGATACAGTGGCGTCTTTTCTCCTCACAATTCTATAGAGTGCAGGATATGCAACACTAAAGGGTTTGTCACCTATCCAGTATCCTCCCAAAATCTAGTATGGGACCCATCACGGACATGGAAGTGACCACATGCAAGAAATTGATCCTTAGACCTTCATAAGGCCAGACCAAAAATGTGAATCCCCTGGTTGTTTTGCAACTTGGAAAGAGTTTTATTGGACAAGTACTTCCTTTTAATAAGACTTTGCCAAACACCATTTTCATTGATAAGTTTAAACAACCATTTGCTCAAAAGACATTATTTTGGATATCCAAATTTTGGATCCCTAGTCCCCAAATTCTTTAGGCCTACAAAGAACAGTCCACTTAGTGAGTCTATATTTTTTTATGTTCATCGCATTGCCAAAAGAATCTTGAACGGTAATAATCTAGCTTTTTTAACACACCTCTAGGAACTTCAAAGAAAGAAAGCATGTACATGGCTAGACTAGTTAGAACTGAATTAATCAGAACTAGTCTCCCTCCTACTGATAAGAGTTTACCTTTCCAACTACTCAGCCTTTTTTAAAATTTTCCTCTATGACCAACCAATCCTTGTTCGAAAGCTTGCGATGATGCATGGGAATACCTAAGTATCTAACTGGGAAACACCCCGAGCCACAACCAAAAAGTTGTGCATATTCACGCTCACACTCCTTGGCCTTCCATAGAAAAAATAACTCGCTCTTATGAAAATTGATTTTTAACCCCGATAATTGCTCAAAGGTACTTAAGACCAGCTTAAGATCTTTGGCCTGGGGTATATCATGATCCAGAAAGAGGATTGTGTCATCCGCATACTGTAAAATTGATAGACCATCATCAACAAGGTGAGGAACAACTCCACTAAACTTTCCATTAGCCTTGGCTCTCTCAATTAAGATGGCTAACATATCAACCACTAAGTTAAAAAGAATTGGTGACAAGGGGTATCCTTGCCGAAGTCCTTTCTTAGTCTCGAAAAAATGGCCAACTTCATCATTAACTTTGACGCCCACACTACCACCTTTAACAATTTGTTCTATCCAATTGCACCATATGGAAGAAAATCCCTTCATTCTTAAAGTTGCTGAAGGAAGGACCAACTAACCTTGTCATATGCTTTCTCAAAGTCTAGCTTCAAAATAACTCCATCTAGTTTCTTCCTATGCATCTCATGAATAGTCTCATGTAAAATGACAACGCCTTCCATAATGTTCCTACCTGACATGAAAGCAGTTTGTGAAGGTTTTATGACTTTTTGAGCTACTAGAGCTATTCTATTTGTCATTACCTTAGTAAAAATTTTGAAACTAACATTCAAAAGGCAAATTGGTCTGAACTGTTGTATCTGCTGGCCTCCTTTTGTTTTGGTAATAATGTAATTATTCCAAGATTAAGGTTGTATAGTGGCAATTTACCCTTGTGGAATTCAGCAAAGAGAGCCAAGAGATCACTCTTATAATATCCCAAAAGGCTTGATAGAACTCAGCTGGAAAACCCGTCTGGGCTGGTGCCTTATTATGTTCCATTTGGAAAATGACAGCTTTGACCTCCTCCTCCAAGAATTCCATGGTTAATACATCATTCTCCAAATCGGATACTTGTGGGATATCATCCCTCATAGATTCCATCATGGAAAAATTATTACAATTTGAAGCTCCGAAGAGGTCCTTATAATAGTTGGTGATAAATCTTTTAAGATTCTCATCCCCTTCTATAACTCCCTCTTCTTGCTCAAGTTTGAAAAATCTAGTTTTCCTGTGTTTACCGCTTGCTACTAAATGAAAGTACTTAGAATTGCAATCGCTCATCTGTTTTTGCTAAATAATAGTGTTTCAAATTAAGCTCCATAGGGCTTAGAATTTGAGTTTTTGCTTTCTTATCAAGCTTGTTGGTGTAAATAGTAAAGTGTAAGAGGGCTCTTTGTAAAATGGATTGAGAAGAGATGAATAGAAGGGGGTACGGGAGCTGCAAGCAGTAAGCTCCAGAAAAAATTCCCCAAATTCAATATGGTATCTAGAGCCATGTCTAGGGTTTCGACCTGTGGTGGTGCGACGACGGCGGCGACGTGGCAGCGGCGTGAGCACGTCAGCGAGGCGGAGGCGTGCGGCGGCCCGGCGGCGGTGTGTGTGTGCGAGTTGCCCACTCGTGCGCGGGCGGCGAGGCGGAGGCGCGCGCTGGCCCGGCGAGCTCGTGTGCGCGAGCGCGTGCAGGCGCAAGGCAGAGGCGGCGGCTCATGTTGCTCGCGCATGAAAGTGCATTCGCCCCTAATGTGGGTTTTGGCTAATTAATGACAATTAAATTAGGGACTAACCAGTTTATAAAAGCATGTATGCAGGTGTTAGTCCTTTGAAGATTTGAAACGTTGAAATCTCGTGATCAAAGCACGTAGTTATTTTTGGACATAAAGATGCCTAGCTCAAGTGGTAGTTTAAAATTTCAATTTAAACTTGAGTTGTAGGTAAGCCGGACTATGAAGAGGGTCACAAAGTAAGTTGGTTAGATGTGGAGAAAAGTGCTCAAATTGACTAACCTTAGTTCGCTTGAGAGACACCGCACAATCACGAACACCTAGAGGGTAATTTCATATGGTCGGTGGTACCGACCATGGGTGGTCGGTGGTACCGACCACGGCTTCTCTGCGCAGCGCTCAAACACCCTCTCTGTGTTGGTCAAAAATGACCTGGCGGTAGTACCGCCACCTCGGTACTACCGCCCGCGGTGGTACCGACGCAAGGTCGGTGGTAACCTGGGTTTGCAACCCTCTCTGTGTAGAGTTGTATTTGACCTAGCGGTGGTACCGCCATTACCTCGGTAGTACCGCCCCCGGTGCTATCGACCCATGGCCGGTAGTTTCCAAGTTTGCAAGGCTCTCTGTCCGCGCTAATTTTGGCCTGGCGGTAGTACCGCCATTATCTCGGTAGTACCGCACTCGGTGCTACCGACCCAAGGCGGTGGTAACCAAGTTTGCAGAGCTCCTTGTGTAGGATTAAAAATGGCCTGGCGGTAGTACCCCATAACCTCGGTAGTACCGCCCGCGGTGGTACCGACCGTGGTCGGTAGTATTTGGTTTCGCGAAGCTCTCTGTGTTGAGTTGAAAATGGCCTGGCGGTGGTACCGCCATAACCTCGGTACCACCGACTTGGAGTAGGTACCGACCTTGGGCGGTAGTTTCCGAGGGACCAAGTTCCTTTGTGAGATGCTCTCTGTTCGCGGCCAATTTGGCCTGGCGGTAGTACCGCCATTACCTCGGTACTACCGCCCGCGGTGGTACCGACGTGAGGACGGTGGTTGCTTGTTTGGTCAGATCTGGATTCTTTCGACCGTTGTGAACTGGTCGGTGGTACCGCGGCTAGGAGTGGTCGGTGTACCAACCAGTCTCGGGACTGAGGGAGTATAAATGCCTCTCTCTTCTCTTTCCACGGTTACCGACTCACTCTATACACTTATTGCTGACCTAACTCGAGACAAACTCTCTCCAAGCATTGACTCACCCCTCTCTCTCCCCCTTTGCTCCTAGATTCATTCCCTTGCGAGATTTGAGCTGGGAAGGAAGTGAGATTCGAGAGTGGGAGAATGGGAAGCATCAATCTTCGACTTGAGCTTGGTTTCCATCTTGCCGGCTTGCTTTGTGTCTTTTACTCTTGAGCTCTTTGAGCTCTAGCCGGTTAGGTGTTCTTCGTGGTAGCCCAAATTGATTTACTTGTGAGGGGCCCCGAAGCGTTTGTATTACCCTGAGATTTCTAGTAGAGATACTCTCGTAGCCTTTGTGGTTGCTTGAGTGAGGCAAGGAGGTGAAATAGACTCCGACCTTTGTGGTCACCTCAACAACGAGGAAGTAGGCACTCCTTAGTGGATTGGTCGAACCTCGGGATAAATCGCGTGTCCCGTGTGCTTGTTGTTTGTTGTCTCTATATTCTCTACTTCACTTGTTATTGTGTTCTTCGTGTTCTTCCTATCCCTATCTCTTTCTTAGGTTGGGAAGGCTCGATCTACATCAAGGGGAGCAACCAAGGTTTGGTGAGAGTAGATTTACCATATATCATTCTTAGGAAGTGGGCTAGAAACTTGTATTATCTTCATAGCTTACATTCATCGGATTTGTAGTTTCTTTTAGGATCCCGGTTGTGCCGTTTGTTTGTGTCGGTAGTACCGGTGTTTCACACCCGGAAGTACCTACCCAAACAAACCGGCTTCTCCGGTTGCTATCTAACTACATCTTATAGTTGTGAAGTTTCAGATAGTCAAAAATCACCTATTCACCCCCCTCTAGGCTGATTCGGTCCTTTCAGCGCACCACTGCGGTCGGAAGCGAGGTAGGCGCGGGCAGACATGCGGACGGACGGCGCGGCTTCGCACAGCTTCAGCTCGACTCCGTGCGGTCGCAGGGAGGCGCGAGCCAGTGTACGGACGCGGTGCTGGCCTGATTTGAGGCCGGTGTCGAGGCTGGTGCTGCTGCGTGAGTGGTGCTGCTGTTGGTGCTGTATCGGGCTGCTGCGTGAGTGGTGCTGCATCTGCGTTTGCTGCTGCTGCTTCATTTGCATCCAACTGTTGTTTGCTGCTGTTTAGTTGCGGGTCTTGAGAAGAAAAGCAGAAGAGAGTAGAAGAGGAGGTAGGAAAGACATCAGATGGACTACAAATAGTGGTGGTAATGGTGAGGGGGATCCATTGGTTACCAAGAATGAGATGAGAAATGAGATGAGGTTATGATTCAGGAGTTGAGTTGCTGGAGATGGGTATAATTGGTTCCAGGCTGACAATGGCGCCGGAATTGAAACTGGAGCTCATGCAAATGATGTGAGGTTAGAAGGAAGTAAGAATTATTTGAGTTGGTCCAGAAGAGTGCAAGTACTCCTAGGTGGAAAAGGGGCGAACACTATCTGACGGAGGATTGTGTTGAGACACCGAGTTCACAAGAGTGTCATATGACTATAGCCAAATGGGCAAAGTCATTCAACTGCCTAACGTCAATCTAGGCAAGCCACCTGCCTTTGATGGAATCAACTACAATGATGGGGCACACAAGATGAAGCTACACCTTCTTGCTGCAAGAGTTGGGAGATTGTTGACAATGGACCAAGTCACGTTGAAGGTCAAGAGTTCACCGACAATGATGTGTTTGAGTTTCAACAAAATGTTCAAGCCGCATCATTGATTCTATCATGCCTTAAGCCTGAAGAAAGCAACAAGGTACATGGAATGGAGAATGCCAAGAAGATTTGGGATACCCTCAGGATATCTTATGAGGGTGATGCGAGTGTGAGGAAGTGCAACATAGAGCTTCTTCATGGAAAGATTGAGAACTTTGCAATCAAGAAAAGTGAGACCACTCAACAAATGTTTGATAGATTCATGACATTGGTCAATCAGATTAGAGCTCTCGGAGACACAAAGTGGGATGACTACTCAGCTGGAAGAAGTATTAAGAGCATATAGAAAGAGGAACAAGAACCTTGCATCCATCATCATGGAGAGACCTAACTATGAGAGCATGGGACCTCATGAGATGCTTGCCAAGATAAAGCATCATGAGTCTTGGATGATGAAGATATAGAAGATCAAGAGGCAAGTCACAAGAAGGTGGTAGCACTCAAGGCTAATCAAAGAAGAAGGAGCAAGGCCCGAGATGACTCTTTAAGCGAAGGAAGTGAAGACTCCGATGATGAGTTGGCCTTATTGTGAAGAACTTTAGAAGATTCATGAGAAAGAAGATGCACAAGAAGGGCAAAGGTGTTTACTTCAAGAAGTCAAAGAAGAGAAATTGCTATGAGTGTGGAGCGGATGATCATTTCATTGCCGATTGTCCACAAAAGAAGAACAAGAACAAGTATAGCAAGAGTGATGACAAGAAGAAGCATAGAAGAAGAAGAGGTGGTGAAGCTCATCTTGGTGAGGAGTGTTCTCAGAAGATGACTCAAGTGATGAAGAGAAGAGCAAGAGCAAGGAGAAGGAGAAGGGAGCGGCCAACATCGCCATACACAAGACCTCTTCTCCAAGCCTCTTCTCCAACATGGCTACATCGACAACTTCGTCACGCTTGTTCGAGAACCTCTCCGACGACGAGGATGACTTCACTCATTCTTGCTTCATGGCTAAGAATGAGAAGGTATCATCCAACTCTCCTACTTGTTCTAGTGATGAATGTAGTGATGATGATATGGATGAATTTGAGCTTAGCATAATTAGAAAATTTGGCAAGAAAGGTGGAACTAAAATTATCAAATTACTCACTAAATTAGAGAGTCGGAATGAGAGTCTTGCAATGCAAGGGGACTTGATCTCTCAAGAGAGAGAAAAGAACCGTGCATTGGAAGCCTCTCTTGCCGAGGAGAAGTTGAAGGTTGAGAAATTGACCGTGGAACTATCTTAGCCAATGACTCCAACAAAAAGTTGGCTAAGAGTGTTCCATGAGCAATGACTCAATTGCAAGCCTAAAGAATGAGGTTAGCATGGTTCAAGAGAGCCTCACAAGCTCTCAAAATAGTATCAAACTCTTGAACTAAGCTACAACACTCTTTGGAGTAGCACCTCTTCAACTTCTTCTAAGGATTCTGATGGCTCTAATGCCTCAACTAGTAATGGTTGCAAAAGATGCTATAAACTTGATATAAATGCTTGTGCAACTAACCTTGTTGAGATAGAGAGAAAGACAAGGAGATTAACAGGTTGAACATGATCTTGAGGAATGGTTGCAAGTGTAAGATGCAACAACCAAAAGATATCCTCAAGACCGCAAGACATCCATCTATCAAGGATGGAATGGGGTACAATAGGTATGGTGGTAAGGCCAATGGTAGAAGATGGTCAATGAGGTACCTTGTTAACTTTAACAAAGGGGTTCCTCTCTTTGACCTAATGAACAAGGCCAACAATGTTGCCAATCCAAAGGCTCCACTTGCTAATGGTAAGATCAACAAGGAGAAGCAAGTGGAGGTCCCCAAGCAACAAAAAGCCCATATCAAGAAGCTATACATGTGATTACTTGTGTTGTTGGGGAAGGATGGTAAGATAGTAGTCAAGTATGTTGGTGCCCTCAAGAAGAGGGAAATTATGAGAAATGTTGGGTGCCAAAAGCTTATGTGACTAACCCCAAAGGACCCAATCTCGTTTGGGTACCTAAATCTAGAACATAAACTTGTTTTGTAGGAATATGCCTCCGGTGGGTCAAGTTGGTGTTGGATAGTGGATGCACCAATCATATGACCGGGGCAAAAGATATGTTCTCCTCCTTTCAACAAGCAACGACTCATGCAACAATATGTGTTTGGTGACAATGGTAAAGGAAGAAGTGCTTAGTTTGGGTAAAATTGCCATCTCAACTGACAATTCCATATCTAATGTATTACTTGTGCATCGTTGAGTTACAATTTGTTATCCGTTTCTCAACTTTGTGAAATGGGTTACGATTGTCTATTTACGGATAAGGGTGTGACCGTCTCTAGAAGAGGGATTCCTCTTGCATTTAAAGGCGTGTTGAGGGAAAACTTTACTTAGTTGACTTATCAACTAGTAAGGTAGAACCTACAACATGTCTAATGGCAAAATCTAGCATGGGTTGGCTTTGGCATCGCCGACGAGCTATGCTTGGGATGAGGGAACTTGGGCCCAACTTCAAGAGAGAAGGCACATCCTTGGACTAACCAATGTTTCTTTTGAGAAAGATAGGATTTGCAGTGCGTGCCAAGCCGGACCAAGCAGGTTGGAGCAAGTGGAGCAAAGCACCAATCACAGAACATTGTGTCGACCACAAGACATTGGAGCTATTGCATATGGACCTCATCGGACCCTTGCTTACAAAGCATCGGCCGTAACATCGGCGGTAACAAATACGGTTCCGTTATTGTTGATGACTATTCTCGTTTCACTTGGGTGTTCTTTTTAGCAGATAAAAGCGAACGCAAGGCATCTTCAAGAAGTTTGCTAGAAGAGCACAAAAATCGGACATCAAGATCAAGATCAAGAAAGTGAGAAGCGACAACGGACTGAGTTTAGGAACACCAACATAGAAGAGTATCTTGATGAAGAAGGATCAAGCATGAGTTCTCCGTCCATATACCCCCCAACAAAATGGGGTTGTGGAAAGGAAGAATAGAACTCTTGTTGAAGCCGCAAGATCTATGTTGGATGAGTACCAAGACTTCCCATGGCTTTGGGCGGAGGCAATGAACACGGCGAGTCATGCACAATCAACCGCCTCTACCTTCACAAGCTAAGGGGAAGATGCCATATGAGCTCTAACTAAGGTAACAAACCAAAGGTGCATTACTTTCGAGTTTTGGCTGCAAGTGTTTCATACTTAACAAGAGGGCAAAAGTTCAAAGTTTGCACCTCCTAAGGTACACGAAGGCTTTCTATTGGTTATATGGTACTAACGAACATGGCTACCGTGTATTCAATAATGCCACCGGCACTATTGAGTTAACGGTAGACGTGACTTTGATGAATCCGACGGCTCTCAAAGGAGCAAGTCAATGATGAGCTTGTAGGTAATGACGAGCCTCCATCTGAAGCTATCAAGAAGCTTGCAACCGGTGAGTGAGGCCCGTTGAAATACAAGATGATGAAGATGAACCATCACACACTCCACAAGATTCTCATATCCATCATGTGCATCCAAATGCGCATGATGAAGCTTCCGCAACTCCGAATGGTGGTAGTGTGGGTGATGTTCAATGTAGTGATACATCAAGTTGATGATCAAACACAAGCTCAACATGAAGTCCGACAAGAAGATGGGGACATCAATGCATATGATGAAGATGATGAAGATGGACTTCCATCAACGAAGATCACTTGTGCCACATCCAAGAGTTCATCATACAGTTTCAACGGGATCATCCCGTTGACAACATATTGGGGAGCATATGGCGTGGCGGTAACGACACGCTCTCGTTTAGCAAATTTTTGTGAACATTACTTGTTTTCTCCTCTTTGGAACTCTTAGGGTGGAAGAAGCACTTGATGATCCGGACTGGGTGATGGCTATGCAAGAAGAGCTGAAAAACTTCACCAGGAATGAAGTCTGGTCCTTGGTGGAAAGACCCAAGCAAAATGTGATAGGAACCAAATGGGTCTTCCGCAACAAGCAAGACGAGCATGGCGTGGTGACAAGGAACAAAGCACGGTGGTGGCTCAAGGTTTCACTCAAATCGAAGGTTTGGATTTTGGGGAAAACTATGCACCTATAGCTAGGCTCGAGTCAATCGTATATTACTTGCCTTTGCTCACTCACATGATTTCAAGCTATACCAAATGGATGTGAAAAGTGCATTCCTCAACGGCCTCCTCTCCGAATTGGTCTATGTGAGCAACACACCGGTTTTGAGGACCCAAAGTTTCCCAACCACGTCTACAAGCTCGACAAGGCGCTCTATGGGCTTAAACAGCCTAGAGCTGTAGTATGATTTCTTAAGGATTCCTACTCAAAAGGGTTTTGAGATGATAGAAGGGCCGATGCTACTTATTTACTCGCAAAGTTGATAATGATATCTGTTGTGTGCAAATATATGTCGATGACATAATATTTGGTAGTACTAATGTTGCTTTTGTGAGGAATTTAGTAGGATCATGACCAAAAGGTTCGAGATGTCCATGATGGGTGAGTTGAAGTACTTTCTTGGATTCCAAATCAAGCAACTCAAGGATGGCACGTTCATCAGTCAAACCAAGTATACAAGAGACATGCTAAAGAAGTTTGAGATGGACAAGGCCAAACCCATCAAGACCCCTATGCCTACCAATGGACATCTTGATCTAAATGTGGATGGTAAGTCAGTGGACCAAAAGGTATATCGCTCTATGATCGGTTCATTACTTTACCTTTGTGCATCTAGGCCTGATATTATGCTTAGTGTGTGCATGTGTGCAAGGTTTCAAGCTAATCCGAAAGAATGTCATATTATGGCCGTTAAGAGAATTTTTCGATACTTAGTGCACACTCCGAATCTTGGTTTGTGGTATCCCAAGGGCTCCACTTTCGATCTACTTGGCTATTCCGATTCGGACTATGCGGTTGCAAGGTAGACCGAAAGAGCACTACCGGGACTTGCCAATTTATTGGGAGGTCTTTGGTGTCATGGAGTTCTAAGAAACAAAATAGTGTTGCCCTATCCACCGCCGAAGCCGAGTATGTGGCGGCCGGCGCTTGCTGTGCTCAACTACTTTGGATGAAGCAAACACTAAAGGACTTCGGTTGTGAGGAAACCAAAATTCCACTTTTGTGTGACAATGAGAGTGCTATCAAACTAGCAAACAATCCGTAAACCACTCTCGCACAAAACACATAGACATCCGACACCATTTCTTGAGAGACCATGAAGCCAAAGGAGATATCGCAATACGCCATGTGAGCACCGAAAACAACTAGCCGATATCTTCACAAAGCCTTTAGATGAGTCAAGATTTTGTGCTTTGAGGAGTGAACTAAATATCATTGATTCTCGTAACGTGGCTTGATGTCTTGCACATATTTGTTTTCATCTAGAGACCTAGATAAATGGTTTGACAAAATATTGTGTATGATTTCAAAATCTATTTTGCATACTTCACTTATGTCCATGGCTATGTATTGGTTATATGAAATCTGGACATGTTTGAAGTATGTGTAGTATACCACACAAGGCTCTCTTGAAATCCCTCTATGTCCTCTTATTTTTTTGTGCTGTCGGTGGTACCGCCATAGGGCGTAGTACCAACGTCGGTAGTACCGACGTCGTAGTACCGGCCCTATGGGCGGTACCACCGACCAGGTTTGACCCGAGTATAAAAAGGGGGCGCGGTGAATCTTTTCTAACCCTAGTCAAACATCTTTTGACTGCCGCCTCCCTGCTCCCAGCGCCGCCGCCAGCCCGTGCTCGAGCCCGTGCAAGCCACCGCATTCCTCCTCTCTCCGATCTCCCTCCTCCTCTCCAAATCCAAATCCCTTCGGTGGAAAGGTGCTTTGAAGGTTGGAGATCGTCGTGGTGGTGTTCTTGAAGCCCGAAGTTTCCTCCTTCATTGGATTTCGACCTCTTCTTCATGAGTAGCAAGGTACTAGGGTGTTCATGCCCGATCTCTCAATGTACTTTGTTCTAGGTCGATTCCTTTGGTAGGATTGTTCTATCTAGTATGAAGATGCTTCTAGGATGTATGGTTAGCAAGTTCATAGCGATTTGGTAGATTGGATTGAAGGAAACCGCACGCTGCTGTGCGGTCAGTAGTACCGCCCCCAGGGGTCGGTAGTACGCCCCGCGCAGCGAGCCGTTCTCCTCCCGATTTCGATCGTCTTATTTGCTACATCCGTTGAAGTAATCTTTCCATCATCTTTGTCTTATGTTGTCTATGCTATCTTTGTCTAGATGAGCCGGAGGCCCTCTCGTGCTCGTTCCCCTAGTGATGATGATGAGGAGTATGCCGCCTTGGAACAAGGTGGTCATGTGCAAGGGGCGCCGCCGGCGTCGCAATCCCGGGCGCCGTGTTCGGTCTGGGAGTATGGATGACTCCTCTCGTCAGGTCCTGGACGCTCGTCCGCGGGCCACACGGGCCGTCACAGCGTGGATAGCGCAAGGGGGAGCGGGAGCGGTCATGCCCGTGGCAGTGGGCATGCTGCTCCTTCGCCTCCTCAGCTTCTCCGCCCCTTGTCGCTGGTCCAGCTGGTCGCCTGCAAAGCGTCATTGTGGGAGGAGTGCCTTCAGTTGGTCTCGATCATGAGGGTCGTCCATCGATCCTCAAGTTTGGACCGGCATCCCCTCGGACTTCAGGGTGATGCTAATCAACGGCTTGACCGGGTTTTGACATGCCCTGAAGCCGAAGCTGTCATGTCCGCCGTGTGGCGGAACCGTCCTGATTATAAGAGCTCAAGTATTATCTTAGCCAAATCCGTCTGACTTCGACTGATACTTGAACCCATACACCCCGATAGTCCGGAAATCTCGAAGGATTTCTAACACCATACATCATACAGGATCGCATCGTTCAAGGATTACATTCGTAAAGATACATCATAACGAAAACAAAACCGAATTTAAAATATCAAAGTGCGAATTTAAAACAGAGTTATTACAATACCGAGTTTTAAAGTGCGGAAGCTGAATAGTTTAAAGCACGACCACCACACACGTGGTCCAAATAAACACTGTTTGATAAAACCAACTCACACAACTCACTCTTCCCTTTTTAGATAATGTGCCACTAGGAGTCTCAGACCAGCAAAAGAAAAAGGGAAGCTTCTGGACGACCCTGCCCGGGCCTACCTCTCATCACCTTCCACTGGGTAGAGGCAGTGCTTACAATAGCCAAAGTAGACCTGGCCATCTGCAACAAACGGAATAAACCCTGAGTACGGGAATGTACTCAGCTAGACTTACCCGTCAACTGAAATAAGAAAATAAGGGTCCAAGGGTATAAAGTTTTGCTGTGAGGTGGAGCTGGATCTTTAGTTGCGAAAGCTCAATTTTAGATAAGAGGTAATTAATGATAATGATGAGCTCTCATTTTTAGACCTATTCCTTAATCCTAGGTTTTTCACCTGTACTAGAGCACTCACTTGAATCTACCAATCAATAATATAACCATATCCAGTTGACTTATCCACATTTTAGTTGAACCTTTAAAAATCACATGGAGTTGTATCGTGGTGAAGCTCGCCATAGTTTTTCACTGACCGGGGAGACGGCGTCTCGAATCGAATTCCAAACCAGCTGGTGAAAGACCTTTAATACCAGCCCACACTTTCCCCGTCGGGTCCATGCATTGGGCAACCGCTCGATGCTTGTTCGTGGTGGTAATCGTCGCGGCTCACAGCACGGACCGCCCAATTGGAACCTGGCGATGGCCTCACGCGGCAGATCGCAATTTCCATACTAGAGGGCATGACACGGGTTGAGACCGGTCCGAACAGCTTCTAACCGGCTTTGGGGTCGATGATTACGGCACCGACATATCCCTAAGTAAAAGGGCGCGTTCAAAAATGAACGAGGGCCAACATCGATACAAACCTACACGATCAACGGACGGACTGCCCCCAGTTCCAACTTGGTGCCTTGCCTTCCAATTGACCGTATTTCATTACTACTCCGGTTCTTTCCACGATAGCAATATATAGCCAACCGTGATCCGGTAACTACCCATCAGGGTATTTACGGACATTCTTAACTACTACTTTTATTAGAGCAAGCTAAGCAATTCTACTTATAATAGTAAGTAACAGGATAACAGGTGGGTAATAATCAATAATCAAGGAACGATAATGCAGCAAGTAGGATTCAATCAACTCCTAACCTAATGCATCACAATATAAAAGGACTCAAGTAATTTAATTATAAAAACTGGGAGACTTAGAATGCTCCGGGGCTTGCTTGGGTGAAGACCGAGGCCTCGTGGGAGGGCACTCGGGCAAGTTAGTGTCGCTGGCGGGGTCGACTTCCTCAGCTTGCTGAAGCTTCGGAATCTGCTGCTCGGCGTTTGTCTCTGGCTCCTGGTCGGGCTCCGGAGGGGTCGATCCTATTGCATGCGACGAATAATAAATATTTGCAATGCGGGTGCAAGATGTGTGGTATGAAGAAGAGCATTTCTTGCAAACCAATAACCAACTTGTGAACCACTTTCGACATTGAGGTAAATACTTATTTAATTCATAAACAAAATCCATTTATTCACCTTTTTCTTATTTAATAATTCAAAAGAAACTTAGGTTTGAACTGCAAGTGCACTTTTCTGGACTCAGAAAAATCCACGAAAATTCCAAAAGGCAAACAACAGTTGCTGGACTCCACTGAACAATTTCAGCCAAAATAAAATACAGAACTGCAGATATAAAAATGACAAGCAAACTGCCCAAAAGGTGTTTTGAACTAGCTCCTCATTCAAAAGTGTCAAACAGCAGATTTCATAATTTTCCAGGCTTCTTTTACTCAAAAGCATTCTACTGCAGAAAACTTGTGGCCAGAGCATAAGCATACAAGCCTACATCAAATAAACAAATCTATCCCAAATAAACCACTTGAACTACAACCCTACTGGAAAAGGGTGATAAACTTAACTTCATATTTTTCCAGATTCTACTTCACATTTTATGCTTATTGAGAAAGTTCCATGAACAGAAACATTATATTATTTCTTACATGAATTTCCAAAGAAAAACACAAACACAGAATAAACACCTTTGTAATTTCAACTTCATATTTCTTGCACATAACTGTTCCATCTTCATCGATCTTGTGCTTTACTTTTTCTTAGCTTGGACATCATAAACAAGACTATACAAATTTTCCCATATTTTATTTCAGCATATAAAACACCTTAACATTTATTCTAGAAATCAGCCCAAAAGGACTTTAAAACCATAACAGAACTTTTTCCACATAAACAGTGCATCATATATTTTTTACAGGTGTAAAACAGGATATAAACTTACACAAAATTTTCCAGAAATTAACTCAACCAAAAAAACACATAACCATTTATCTTAGCAAAAGCATATAAACTGGAATAAATGAAAACAGTAAATAAACTTCCACCAAAATACTTTCATATTTTTCCATGACAGATCTACTCACAAACAAGCTAACAAACTGAAAGCACTCCATTTGGACTAACAAAACAGGATCTACAAAATAAACAAGCATTTACTGGAAATAGAAAAACATTTGGAAACGTTTTCTGGAAACACTCGGCGCACGGAATAGGTGTGTGTTCGTGCTCGAGGCCCGGCTCGAACGAGACAGTGCCCGAGGGTTCGCTCGAGGCCTAGCTCGGGCGAGACGGAAAACAAACGCCCGTCGAGGCCTGGCTCGAGGGCTCGGGCGAGACGGAAAACAATCGTCCGTCGAGGCCTGGCTCGGAGGCTCGGGCGAGACGGAAAACAATCGTCCGTCCGAGGCCGGGCTCGAGGGCTCGGGCGAGACGGAAAGCAATCGCCCGTCCGAGGCCTGACTCGAGGGCTCGGGCGAGACGGAAAACAATCGTCCGTCCTAGGCCTGGCTCGAGGGCTCGGGCGAGACGGAAAGCAATCGCCCGTCCGAGGCCTGGCTCGAGGGCTCGGGCGAGACGGAAAGCAATCGCCCGTCCGAGGCCTGGCTCGGAGGCTCGGGCGAGACGGAAAGCAATCGCCCGTCCGAGGCCTGGCTCGAGGGCTCGGGCGAGACGGAAAGCAATCGCCCGTCCGAGGCCTGGCTCGGAGGCTCGGGCGAGACGGAAAAACAGGGAGAGGTTTGACAGCATCGTTCCTCGCCGACGTGAGGTCGCCGGCGGGGAAGCTAGGCTTGTGAACTCGACTCGACGAGGCGCATCGAGTGTGTAGGTGGTTTGGCTAGCGCACGGCCGGAGCATGCCGGCGGCGAGCGGCGGCGCACGGTGATGGCGGCAACGCGCGGCTACGCCGTTTCCGGCGGTCGCCGGTGGAATTGGGGGAGGCAAGGGCTCACTCGAACCCTAGGGAGTGAGACTTGGTGGTTGGGTTGGCTTGGGGAGCGTCGGAGGAGCTTGACCGCGTGCACAGACCACGGCGGCGGCCATGGCGCTCGGCCGGGGAAGAAGAGGTGGGAGAGAGCGGTAGCGTTGAAGCTAGGTGGTGTTCTCACCTTGCCTTGGCTTGGTGATGCTTGACGGCGAAGGAGGGAGACGGTGAGGTCGGGTCGGGGAGGAACGACGATGCGGGCTCTGCGGTGGCGACGACGAACCGAAGGGGCGCTTCGTCCTCCGGCGGCGATGGGGCTTGGTCGAGACGACGATGTGCGCACGGCGTGGCACGGTGTAGGCGGAGAAGCTGGCGAGAGGGATTGGGTGGTGGTGGTCGGGTGTGGCCGGAACGGCGGAGGGGAGTGATGGTGGTGAACGGTCGGCGAGGGTGGCGGACGCTTGCGCGTTCGTGGGAGCGTATAGGGAGAGCGGCGCGTGGAATGGCAGTGGGGAGAGGGGAGTGCGTGGTGCTCGGGGTTTGGCTTGGTTTGGCCGGCCGGTGGTCGTGGCGGGGCCACAGCGGCGCGGTCGGCGAGGCAGCGCGGGCGATGCCGTGCACGGCGAGCGGCGCGGCAGGCGAGGCGAGCGGAGAGTGGCCGGGGAAGATAGCTTGCGTGCTCGGATGAGAGGGGATCGAGCGAGGAGTGGCCGGCGAGGATCCTCGGCAGGATACGGCGGCCACGTGGCGGTTGCGGCCGGCGTACGGCACGGGCGTCAGGCGGGCGGCGGTGCGCGGCGAGCGCGCGCTCGCGGCGAGTGCGGGAGCGGGCTGGCGCGCGGGCGCGGGCTAGCTGGGCCCCGAAGGCCGAAAGGCCAGATGGGCCGAAAGGGTTGGCGCCGGGAAAAAATCGTTTTCCTTTTTCTTTTTCCAATTCTTTTCAAACTTTGACCATTCAAAACAGTTTCAAAACTCCAACTCTAGGTTTTGACCCAATATGAAAGTTGCTCAAAATAATTTTCTCTACAACTTTCATATAAGACACTTTATCTGATAAACTATTTTGAACTAGGTCAAAACTCCACTCTATTTTTATAAACTCTTTGCCCAAGCAGAGATCCACTTAAATCATCGAGTCAAAAAGAAATCCAAATCCAAATAAATAAACAAAAGACAAAGCACTCTCATGCACATGAAATGATGCAATGCATTGCTTATGCTTCTTAGTAGCTAATTGCAATTCCTAATGCAGTGCTTGACACTAGGGTGTCACAGCCCTTCCCCTTAAAGAAATCTCGTCCCGAGATTTGAGTTACGTACCAATCTTTATAAAAAGCGGGGTAGTTTACGCGTAAGTACTCCTCGGTTTCCCCAGTCGCATCGTTGGTCCGTGATTGCTCCAAAGAATCTTGTGAGTCTTCACTGTTTGGTGACACGTCTCTCGGGCCTTGGTATCCAAAATCTCCTTGGGCTGCTCGTAGTACTCCAGATCCGATCTGATGGTGACGTCTGGAATCCAACTTCTTCTTGTTCTGGAACTTGAAGACACTTCTTCAACTGTGATACGTGGAACACTAGGAAAACTGTGCTCATTCTGGGGGTAACTGTACTTCGTATGCCACTTGTCCCTTCTTTGCTATGATCCGGTAAGGTCCCACATATCGAGGTGCTAGCTTCTTCTTATTCCAAAACGTTGGACCTTTCTCATGGTGAGACCTTAAGATACACATAGTCTCCTACTTGAAATTCCAAGGGTCTTCTTCGTGTGTCGGCATAACTCTTTTGTCTGGATTGTGCTACCTTAATGTGTTGTTGTACTGTTTGCACAATCTCTTCCGCATCCTTTACGTAATCCGACCCATAGAATCCTCGATCTCCTGACTCAACCCAATTTACTGGGGTTCTGCATCTTCGTCCGTATAAAACTTCAAAAGGTGTCATCTTTATACTTTCCTACTTCCTGATAACTGTTGTTATATGAGAACTCGGCAAGGGGTAACCATTTCTCCCATGATTCTCTTGACGATAGAACACAAGCTCTTAGGATATCTTCCAAAATCTGATTACTCTCTCCCTCTCTCCTGCCTGCAGTTTGGGGTGATAGGCGGACTTCTTATCAATTTAGTTCCTAGTTCCTTGTGCAACTGTTCCCAAAAACGTGCTATGAACTGGGGTCCTCTATCAGAGACAATCCTTTTTTGAACTCCATGCAATCTCAAGATATTCTGAATATACAGGTCTGCATACTGATGAGGGCGGTGCGTAGTCTTAACTGGTATGAAGTGAGCCACTTTAGATAACCGATCTCACGATAACCCAGATAGAATCATTTCCTTTTTGAGTGGTGGGAAGACCTGTGATGAAATCCATACTAACTTCTTCCCATTTCCACGCTGGGATCGATAACGGTTGCAACAATCCTGCAGGTCTCAGGTGTATAGCTTTTATCCTGCAGCAAGTATCACATCTTGCAACATAAGCTGCAACTTCTTTCTTCATCTTTGACCACCAATACCTGGTTCTCAAATCCTGGTACATCTTACTGCTGCTTCCCTGGATGGAGATAACTTTGAATTGTGAGCTTCATTCAGAATTCTTTCTTTCAGCTCGGTGTCTTTAGGAACAACCACCTCTGATTATACCATAGAATTCCCTGCTCATCTTTCTGAAGTTCAAAGAACTACTGGTTTCCAACCTCTTCTTAATCTGACAGATCTCTTCATCGGTCTTTTGTCTCTCGATGATGTCACTTTCCAAGGTACACTGAAGAGTGATGTTGTTCACCATAACGGGGTGCATAAGGTTAAATCTATCTTCCAAAAGTGGTTGTAGGGAGTTGCAATGAGTCTTGCGACTCAAGGCATCGGCTACAACGTTTGCTTTGCCGGGGTGGTAATGCACTTCAAGGTTATAATCCTTAATTAGCTCCAACCATCTTCTCTCCTCATGTTCAACTCTGGCTGGGT
The DNA here is from genome assembly GCA_009763385.1 of Coix lacryma-jobi var. lacryma-jobi. NCBI lineage: Eukaryota > Viridiplantae > Streptophyta > Magnoliopsida > Poales > Poaceae > Coix > Coix lacryma-jobi. The sequence goes on along the minus strand of VDCT01000441.1, from coordinate 376,779 downwards.
GAAGATATATTTCAGACTTTTATGATCCATGTACCACATGACATAGATTTCCCATAAGATAATGCCTCCAAATCTTGAGTGCATGCCGACGGCTGCTAATTCCAAATCATGAGTGGGGTAATTCTCTTCGTGCGATCTCAACTGATGAGAAGCATAGGCGATAACTTTCCCTTTTGCATGAGTACACATCCGAGTCCAATTTGGATGCGTCACAAAACACATCAAAAGGTTCCTCCAAGTTTGGCTGAGCCAGAACAGAGGTGCGGATGTCAATAACGTCCGCAGAGTGCGAAAAGCTGTTTCACACTCTGGAGTCCATTCGAACTTCTTATCTTCTGCGTAAACGGGTCATAGGCTTGCTATTCTTGAAAAATCCGGAATAACCGACGGTAGTATCCGGCCAAACCCAAAAAGCTGCGAACCTCAAAAACACTCGTGGGTGCTTCCCAATCCATAACTTCTTGTACCTTAGAAGGGTCACAGAGATCCCTCCTTCTGAAGGACGTGACCAAGGAAAGGTACCTTCTTCAACCAAAACTCACACTTGCTGAACTAGCATACAACTTGTGCTCTCTAAGCCGGGTTAGAACGACTCGTAGATGCTCAGCATGATCCTTCTCATTTTCAGAATATACCAAGATGTCATCGATGAACACTACAACAACAAAACTTATCCAACTCTGGCATGAAGACCGAATTCATCAGGTACATGAAATGTGCCGGTGCATTGGTCAATCCAAAAGACATAACAAGATACTCATAGAGTCCGTATCTGTGGAGAAAGCTGTTTTCGGTATATCTTCTCTTCTGATCTTAATCTGATGGTATCCTGCCTCAGGTCGATCTTAGAGAATACTTTCGCCTTTGACAACTGATCAAACAAGACATCGATTCGGGGTAAGGGATATTTGTTCTTTATAGTTACGACATTCAACGGTCTGTAATCCACACACATCCTTAAAGTTTTATCCTTCTTCTCACAAAGATAGCGGACATCCCCAAGGTGACGAACTAGGGCGTATCAAACCCTTATCCAAAAGCTCTTGCATTGCAACTGAACTTAAGCTCTGCTAACTCTTTAGCGTGCATTCTATACGGTCTCCGGGATATGGTGTTGTTCCAGGGATTACTCTATAGCAAACTCCACATCCCTATCTGGCGGTAGTCCAGGCAACTCATCGGGGAAACAATCCGGAAACTCACATACTATCGGAATCTCGGCTATCTGCTTTGCCGTGATATTGAACAACACTCCATCTCATGGGGGTTTCGAGGTAACTTGAACCGAAAGGTAGACCCACTACGAGGGCTAACCATAGAAACTACTCGTTCTGCGACGTCAAGATTGACTTTCCAAAGTTTCATCCAAACCACCATACCCAAGATTACATCCAGACCTAGACCAGGGAATGACGATGGGATCCACTATGGCCTTCTAATCCCCGAAGGTCATTTCCACTCCTTTAGCCATTTTTCGCGCGGAGAGAACAGCTCCGGCGGAACTTATCTGCTATCCCCGTTGGTCTAACTCTATCAACTCAAGATTACTTCTTATAACAAATTCTCACTTATGAAAGAATGCGATGCTCCAGAATCAAACAAACAACTGCGGGCATTGATTAACAAGAAACGTACCAGCGGTGACAGGCTCTCCTTCTGGCACTTCTTCCACGGTGGTGTGATGCACATGACCCGTACGAGGTGGGGGCTGAGTGTACTGCTTCTTTGGGCGAGGGCACTGACGTGACAGGTGTCCAGTCTGACCACAGTTATAGCATGGACCAATCACGTACGGGGTCTTGGGACCTCCTGCACTCCCTGCTTTGTTCTTATTCTGCATCATGGGGCGGTGTAGGGCTTCTGATAACTAGGACGGGACGGTTGGTGGTGATCTTCCTCTGCGGGGTCGGTATCTTGCTCCTGTGACAGGCGGGCGATATGGGGCGCGTGCTCCGAAAGGGGTCCTCTGCTGAGACGAACCTCCTTCGTTTGCACGACGGCGCGTCTCTGTCGCAGCCGGCTGTCATTGGCCTCTTGATTTAGGCAGTCGCTGACGAAGTCACTGAAGGTGGTGCGGTGACTGTTGCCCATCTTGGAAAGCATGGCGGCACTCATGCCACGTTTGAAGCTTGCGATCTTCTTGGCCTCAGTATCAACAAAGTCTGGGGCGTAGCGAGCTAGGTTGTTGAAACTGTGGAGGTACTCGGACATAGACCTGGTTCCCTGGGATAACCTCATAAACTCTGCAACCTTCATTTCCATCAGACCACTAGGGATGTAGTGGTTGCGCATAGCGGTGGAGAACTGATCCCAAGTGACACGTGCATTTACTGGCAAGGATGCACGGTACTGGGCCCACCATAAACCTGCGGGTCCTTCCAACATGTGGGCGGCGTACTCCGCCTTGAGCTCTCTGTCAGACGAAGCAGACGGAACTTCTGAGTGATGGAGTTGAGCCACTCATCAGCCTCAAGCGGTTCGGTGGCTTCCTTGAACACAAGAGGACGAGTGTCCAAGAAGTCACGGTAGGAGCTGTACTGGTTGGGCTTCGGGCCTTGACGTTGATGATGCTGCTGTGCAGTGTTGTTAGCGATATTGCGGAGGGTGGCCTCCATGTGCCTCTGCATTTCCTCCATATTCCTTTGGCTGCCCAAGAACTGGCCAAAGAACGCTTCCGACGTCATCGGCGGCGGTGGGGGAGGTGGCAGATTTCCTCCTGTCCTGCCCCTGCCCACGCTGGCTGCGAGTGTGTGCCGGCATCTGCATATCCATTAATAAGCAATCATTAGTGATGTTACATTGATCATGAATAAATACTGCGCTGTACATAATTCGAAAATTTAGCACACGACCAAGTATAATTACTCATTTCCATACAACATCACAAAACAATCGCTCGAAATTAGACATGCAAACGACGGATTCCATAAAAGATGCCGGATCGAAGTCCGGACTTTGTCCAAAAGCTTACATGCATCATCCCATTAAACATAAAACTAGCACATGTGTAGGTGTTACATCACTTAGCGAGCAAGCTCAAGCTATACAAAAGAAAACGATCTCTAACAGCTACGCTCAGGGGTCTCCAGCGGCGGGTTGCAGGTCCTCTGGTGGGGCGTCGGGACCAAGACCTCTCCGTCCTGGGGATCCGGGACCTCAGCTGCTTGGGCGGCGGCTCCTGCGCAGCGTGATGCATCTGATGGACGACCTCGTGGAGCTGGTCGATGTAGGCCTGCTGTCCATGGATTCTGCTGTATCAACAGTGGGCTCCCTCTCTGAGCTGGTCAGAGCGCGGTGCGGGCCTCATCCTCTGAAGAGCGGTAGTCAGGTACATCTGCTCTGCAACTGTCCTGGCAGTGGACTGTGCTGCTGCTGTGGTGCGGGCGTCGTCACGCTCCAGAGTGAGCTGTGAATCCTCTCCTGCAGACGAGCAACGCTCAGTCCTCGAGTCTCTTGCTTGGTGGCTGTGAGGGTGAAGGACACGCTCTCAAGAGTGCGCTCCAAACTCTCACATACACCTAGCAAAGCTCCCGGTGGCGCTCATCGCAGGCGTCCATGTAGGAACCTTCTCTGGGCTCCCTGTCAAACTGACTCCGAAGTCTGCTTCTAGCGCAGGAAAAGTGATCCGACGGGGAAACACTCCTGCCCATCGCACTTGCCAGGTCGGGCGGGAAGCGGGCGATGATATCCTTCAGCACTAGGTATGCTGCCCTGTTGGCTCCATCCTTGGCACAGTGCCTCTGGTGATCTCTGTCCACCTGTCCAGTGAGGCTTGGCGGGCAAGCCTTGACTTTGATCTCCACCATGACAAGGAATCCTGCCCGTAGATCTCCTTCTGCCATGAGTACCTGGGCTCCTGTCCGCTCAAGCCTACGACCTGCAGATCCTCCAAAGTATCGGCAACCCGAAGTAGGACAAGAACGTCTTCCGGGTCAGCTTGGTTGTGGCCAAGCGGTGACGCGGAACTCCTCTGCCTCCGGTGGCCTTGCGAGCAGTCAGCTTAGTCCGGGCCATCTGTAGAACAAAAGGGTTTCGAACTCTCGTGAGACGGATATTAAGTTGGCAAATTTTATAGAAAAGAGACAACTTTTAATTTAGGGGAGGTAATGTAAATGCATGAATTAAAACATGATGCATGATCGTACTTACGTTCTCACTCACTAATATGACTCGTAAGTCCTAACGTTCTAGTCGGTGGCAAGAACGATCCCTCATGCGTTATCTACACGTTCTACTCGTTCGCATAGTTAGTGTACCTGCAGAAGATTCATTTCAGCCCAAAGAATTCCCAATGATAAAACAATTGAGTATTGGCCAATATGCGCAAAATACATAGAAGCCAACACTAAACACCATGCACCAACATAGAAAACACCCTTGAAAACATTGATACCCTCGTATGTGTCCGCGTGGAGCTCGCACATACTTGGTATAAGAACTCTCACCTAGACCGACGGTTGGACGGTCATGCTCTCATCTCACAAAATCATTTTATGCATGTTTTCGCGATCGACGCATTCTCTTTTTCCCGAGAATGGACCAGCAAATAAAGATCCAGCATGAAGCAAAACCCTGAACCCTGTTAGCAGTTAAGCCACCTGAATCCTAGTATAGGGCTTAAGGACGAGACTGGGCACACTTAGTAATCGAAAATAGTTTTGAAAATAGTTTGAAATACCCATTTAGTTCAAAAATAGCTCTACGGAGGTAATCACTTGAACCATGCTCCGATACCAAGCTGTGGCGGAACCGTCCTGATTATAAGAGCTCAAGTATTATCTTAGCCAAATCCGTCTGACTTGACTGATACTTGAACCCATATAACCCCGGTAGTCCGGAAATCTCGAAGGATTTCTAACACCATACATCATACAGGATCGCATCGTTCAAGGATTACATTCGTAAAGATACATCATAACGAAAACGAAACCGAATTTAAAATATCAGAGTGCGAATTTAAAACGGAGTTATTACAATACCGAGTTTAAAAGTGCGGAAGCTGAAATAGTTTAAACACGACCACACACATGTGGTCCAAATAAACATTGTTTGATAAACCAACTCACACAACTCACTCTTCCCTTTTTAGATAATGTGCCACTAGAAGTCTCAGACCAGCAAAGAAAAAGGGAAGCTTCTGGACGACCCTGCCCTGGGCCTACTCCTCATCACCTTCCACTGGGTAGAGGCAGTGCTTACAATAGCCAAAGTAGACCTGGCCATCTGCAACAAACGGGATAAACCCTGAGTACGGGAATGTACTCAGCTAGACTTACCCGTCCAACTGAAAATAAAGACTCCAAGGGTATGCAAGGCTTTTGAGGTGGAGCTGGGATCTTTTAGTTGCGAAAAGCTCAATTTAGATAAGAGGTAATTAATGATAATGATGAGCTGTCATTTTTAGACCTATTCCTTAATTCTAGGTTTTCACCTGTACTAGAGCACTCACTTGAATCTACCAATCAATAATATAACCATATCCAGTTGACTTATCCACATTTTAGTTGAACCTTTAAAACATCACATGGAGTTGTATCGTGGTGAAGCTCGCCATAGTTTCCCACTAACCGGGGGAGACGGCGACTCGAATCGAATTCCAAACCAGCTGGTGAAAGACCTTTAATACCAGCCCACACTTTCCCCGTCGGGTCCATGCATTGGGCAACCGCTCGATGCTTGTTCGTGGTGGTAATCGTCGCGGCTCACAGCACGGACCGCCCAATTGGAACCTGGCGATGGCCTCACGCGGCAGATCGCAATTTCCATACTAGAGGGCACGACACGGGTTGAGACCGGCCCGAACAGCTTCTAACCGGCTTTGGGGTCGATGATTACGGCACCGACATATCCCTAAGTAAAAGGGCGCGTTCAAAAATGAACGAGGGCCAACATCGATACAAACCTACACGATCCAACGGACGGACTGCCCCAAGTTCCAACTTGTGCCTTGCCTTCCAGTTGACCGTATTTCATTACTACTCAGGTTCTTTTCCACGATAGCAAATATAGCCAACCGTGATCCGGTAACTACCCATCAGGGTATTACGGAAACATCCTTAACTACTACTTTTATTAAGCAGGCTAAGCAATTCTACATTATAAATAAGTAACAGGATAACAAGGTAGGGTAAAACAATAATCAAGGAAGGATAATGCAGCAAGTAGGATTCAATCAACTCCTAACCTAATGCATCACAATATAAAAGGACTCAAGTAATTTAATTATAAAACTGGGAGACTTAGAATGCTCGGGGCTTGCCTTGGGTGAAGACCGAGGCCTCGTGGGAGGGGCACTCGGGCAAGTTAGTGTCGCTGGCGGGGTCGACTTCCTCGGCTTGCTGGAGCTCCGGAATCTGCTGCTCGGCGTTTGCTTCTGGCTCCTGCTCGGGCTCCGGAGGGTCGATCCTATTGCATGCGACGAATAATAAATATTTGCAATGCGGGTGCAAGATGTGTGGTATGAGAAGAGCATTTCTTGCAAACCAACAAAACCAACTTGTTGAACCACTTTTGACATTGAGGTAAATACTTATTTAATTCATAAAACAAAATCCATTTATTCACCTTTTTCTTATTTAATAATTCAAAAGAAACTTAGGTTTGAACTGCAAGTGCACTTTTCTGGACTCAGAAAAATCCACGAAAATTCCAGAAGGCAAACAACAGTTGCTGGACTCCCTGAACAAATTTCAGCCAAAAAATAAATACAGAACTGCAGATATAAAAATAACAAATAAACTGCCCAAAAGGTACTTTGAACTAGCTCCTCATCCAAAAAGTGTCAAACAGCAGATTTCATAATTTTCCTGGCTTCTTTTACTCAAAAGCATTCTACTGCAGAAAACTTGTGGCCAGAGCATAAACATACAAGCCTACACAAATAAACAAATCTATCCCAAAATTAAACCACTTGAACTACAACCCTACTGAAAAGGGTGATAAACTTAATTCATATTTTTCCAGATTCTACTTCACATTTTATGCTTATCAAGAAAGTTCCATGAACAGAAACATTATATTATTTCTTACATGAATTTCCAAAGAAAAACACAGAAAGCACATTTGTAAAACAACTTCAGATTTCTTCACATAACAGATCATGCTTACATTTTTCTTAGCTTGGACATCATAAACAGAGACTATACAATTTTCCCATATTTTATTTCAGCATATAAAACACCTTAACATTTATTCTAAGAAATCAGCCAAAAAGGACTTTAAACCATAACAGAAACTTTTTCCACATAAACAGTGCATCATATATTTTTCACAGGTGTAAAACAGGATAATAAACTTACACAAAATTTTCCAGGAATTAACTCAACCAGAAAACATATATAACCATTTATCTTAGCAAAAGCATATAAACTGGAATAAATGAAAACAGTAAAATAAATTCTACCAAAAATACTTTCATATTTTTCCATGACAGATCTACTCACAAACAAGCTAACAAAACTGAAAGCACTCCATTTGGACTAACAAAACAGATCTACAAAATAAACAAGCATTTACTGGAAATAGAAAAACATTTGGAAAACGTTTCTGGAAAAAACTCGGCGCACGGAATAGGTGTGTGTTCGCTCGAGGCCCGGCTCGGGCGAGTGAGAAAACAAACGCCCGTCCGAGGCCTGGCTCGAGGGCTCGGGCGAGACGGAAAACAAATCGTCCGCCGAGGCCTGGCTCGGAGGCTCGGGCGAGACGGAAAACAATCGCCCGTCCGAGGCCTGGCTCGAGGGCTCGGGCGAGACGAAAGATCGCCCGTGCCCGAGCCTCCGAAGCAGGCCTCGGGCGGACGATTGTTTTCCGTCTCCCCGAGCCCTCGAGCCAGGCCTAGGACGGGGGTGTGTTTTTCCGAGTCTCGCTCGAGCCGGGAGGACTCGAGGCGAACACACACCATTTCCGTTTGGTGCGCCGGAGTGTTTTCCAGAAAAGGTTTCCAAAATGTTTTTTCTATTTACAGTAGTGTAAATGCGTGTTTATTGGTAGATCCGTTTTGTAGTCCAATGAGTGCATCAGTTTGTTAGCTTGTTTGTGCGTAGATCTGTCATGGGGGGGCAAAAAAAATATGAAAGTATTTTGGTAGAAGTTTATTTACTGTTTCATTTAATCCAGTTTATATGCTTTTGCTAAGATAAATGGTTATGTAGTTTTCTGGTGAGATATTCCTGGAAAAATTTTGTGTAAGTTATATCATGTTTTACACCTGTGAAAAATATATGATGCACTATTATGTGAAAAAGTTTCTGTTATTTTAAAGTCCTTTTTGGCTGATTTCTTAGAATAAATGTTAGGTGTTTTTATGCTGAAATAAAATATGGGAAAATTTGTATAGTCTCTGTTAGATGTCCAAGCTAAGAAAAATGTAAGCATGATCTGTTATGGAGAAATCTGAAGTGCTTTACAAATGTGCTTTTCTGTGTTTTTCTTGGAAATTCATGTAAGAAATAATATAATGTTTCTGTTCATGGAACTTTCTTGATAAGCATAAAATGTGAAGTAGAATCTGGGAAAAATATGAAGTTGAGTTTTATCACCCTTTTCAGTAGGGTTGTAGTTCAAGTAGTTTAAATTGGGATAGAGTTGTTTATTTGGTGTAGGCTGTATGTTTATGCTCTGGCCACAAGTTTTCTGCAGTAGAATGCTTTTGAGTAAAAGAAGCCAGGAAATTATGAATCTGCTGTTTGACACTTTTTGGATAAGGAGCTAGTTCAAAGTACCTTTTGGGCAGTTATTGTTATTTTTATATCTGCAGTTCTGTATTTTATTTTTGGCTGAAATTGTTCAGTGAGTCCAGCAACTGTTGTTTGCCTTCTGGAATTTTCGTGGATTTTCTGAGTCCAGAAAAAGTGCACTTGCAGTTCAAACCTAAGTTTCTTTTGAATTATTAATAAGAAAAAGGTGAATAAATGGATTTTGTTTTATGAATTAAATAAGTATTTACTCAATGTCAAAAGTGGTTCAACAAGTTGGTTTGTTGGTTGCAAGCAATGCTTTCTCATACCACACATCTTGCACCCGCATTGTAATTATTTATTATTGTCGCATGCAATAGGATCGACCCCTCCGGAGCCCGAGCAGGAGCCAGAAGCAAACGCCGAGCAGCAGATCCGGAGCTCCAGCAAGCCGAGGAAGTCGACCCCGCCAGCGACACCTTGCCCGAGTGCCCCTCCCACGAGGGCCTCGGTCTTCACCCAAGGCAAGCCCCGGAGCATTCTAAGCTCCTATCTTTTAAATTAAATTACTTGAGTCCTTTTATATTGTGATGCATTAGGTTAGGAGTTGATTGAATCCTACTTGCTGCATTACCATTCCTGATTATTGATTAATCTACCTTGTTATCCTGTTAATATTTATATGTAGAATTGCTTAGCCTGCTTAATAAAAGTATAGTTAAGGATGTTTCCGTAATACCCTGATGGGTAGTTACCGGATCACGGTTGGCTATATTTGCTATCGTGGAAAAGAACCTGAGTAGAGTAATAAAATACGGTCAACTGGAAGGCAAGGCCACAAGTTTGGAAACTTGGGGCAGTCCGTCCGTTGGATGTGTGTAGGTTTGTATCGATGTTGGCCCTCGTTCATTTTGAACGCGCCCTTTTACTTAGGGATATGTCGGTGCCGTAATCATCGACCCCAAAGCCGGTTAGAAGCTGTTCGGGCCGGTCTCAACCCGTGTCGTGCCCTCTAGTATGGAAATTGCGATCTGCGCGTGAGGCCATCGCCAGGTTCAAATGGGGCGGTCCGTGCTGCTGTGAGCCGCGGCGATTACCACCACGAACAAGCATCGAGCGGTTGCCCAATGCATGGACCCGACGGGGAAAGTGGGGCTGGTATTAAAGGTCTTTCACCAGCTGGTTTGGAATTCGATTCGAGTCGCCGTCTCCCCCGGTTAGTGGGAAAACTATGGCGAGCTTCACCACGATACAACTCCATGTGATGTTTTAAAGGTTCAACTAAAATGTGGATAAGTCAACTGGATATGGTTATATTATTGATTGGTAGATTCAAGTGAGTGCTCTAGTACAGGTGAAAAACCTAGATTAAGGAATAGGTCTAAAAATGACAGCTCATCATTATCATTAATTACCTCTTATCTAAAATTGAGCTTTTCGCAAACTAAAGATCCCAGCTCCACTCAAAAGCCTTGCATACCCTTGGAGTCTTTATTTTCAGTTGGACGGGTAAGTCTAGCTGAGTACATTCCCGTACTCAGGGTTTATCCCGTTTGTTGCAGATGGCCAGGTCTACTTGGCTATTGTAAGCACTGCCTCTACCCAGTGGAAGGTGTGATGAGGAGTAGGCCCAGGGCAGGGTCGTCCAGAAGCTTCCCTTTTTCTTTTGCTGGTCTGAGACTCTAGTGGCACATTATCTAAAAAGGGAAGAGTGAGTGTGTGAGTTGTTTTATCAAAAACAGTGTTTATTTGGACCACATGTGTGTGGTCGTGTTTCAAACTATTTCAGCTTCCGCACTTTTAAATTCGGTATTGTAATAACTCCGTTTTAAATTGCACTCTGATATTTTAAATTCGGTTTCGTTTTCGCTATGATGTATCTTACGAATGTAATCCTTGAACGATTGCGATCCTGTATGATGTATGTATGGGTTAGAAATCCTTCGAGATTTCCGGACTACCGGGGTTATATGGGTTCAAGTATCAGTCGAAGTCAGACGGATTTGGCTAAGATAATTACTTGAGCTCTTATAATCAGGACGGTTCCGCCACAGCTGGTATCGGAGCAGGTTCAAGTGATACCTCCGTAGAGAGCTATTTTTGAACTAAATGGTATTTCAAAACTATTTTCAAAACTATTTCGATTACTAAGTGTGCCCAGTCTCGTCCTTAAGCCCTTATACTAGGATTCAGGTGGCTTAACTGCTAACAGGGTTCAGGGTTTGCTTCATGCTGGATCTTTATTTGCTGGTCCATTCTCGGGAAAAAGAGAATGCGTCGATCGCCGAAAACATGCATAAAATGATTTTGTGAGATATGAGAGCATGACCGTCCAACCGTCGGTCTAGGTGAGAGTTCTTATACCAAGTATGTGCGAGCTCCACGCGGACACATACGAGGGTATCAATGTTTTCAAGGGTGTTTTCTATGTTGGTGCATGGTGTTTAGTGTTGGCTTCTATGTATTTTGCGCATATTGGCCAATACTCAATTGTTTTATCATTGGGAATTGCTTTGGGCTGAAATGAATCTTCTGCAGGTAGGTACCCTAACTATGGCGAACGAGTAGAACGTGTAGATAACGCATGAGGGATCGTTCTTGCCACCGACTAGAACGTTAGGACTTACGAGTCATATTAGTGAGTGAGAACGTAAGTACGATCATGCATCATGTTTAAATTCATGCATTTACATTACCTCCCCAAATTAAAAGTTGTCTCTTTTCTATAAAATTTTGCCAACTTAATATCCGTCTCACGAGAGTTCGAAACCCTTTTGTTCTACAGATGGCCCGGACTAAGCTGACTGCTCGCAAGGCCACCGGAGGCAGAGGAGTTCCGCGTCACCGCTTGGCACCAAGCTGACCCGGAAGACGTTCTTGTCCTACTTCGGGTTGCCGACTATCCTTGGAGGATTTGCAGGCCGTGGGCTATGAGGAAGGACAGGAGCCCAGGTACTCATGGCAGAAGGAGATCTACGGGCAGGATTCCTTGGTCATGGTGGAGATCAAGTCAAGGCTTTGCCCGCCAAGCCTCACTGGACAGGGTGGACAGAGATCACCAGAGGCACCTTGTGCCAAGGATGGAGCCAACAGGGCAGCATACCTAGTGCTGAAGGATATCATCGCCCGCTTCCCCGCCGACCTGGCAAGTGCGATGGCAGGAGTGTTTCCCCGTGGATCACTTTTCCCATTGCGCTGGAAGCAGACTTCGGAGTCAGTCTTGACAGGGAGCCCAGAGGAGAGGTTCTATGTGAGACGCCTGCGATGAGCGCCACCGGAGCTTTGCTAGGTGTATGTGAGAGTTTGGAGCGCACTCTTGGGAGCGTGTCCTTCACCTCACAGCCACCTACCAGAGCAAGAGGAAGCTACAGGAGGACTTCGACGCTGAGGTTGCTCGTCTGCAGGAGAGGATTCAGCAGCTCACTCTGGAGCGTGACGACGCCCGCACCACAGCAGCAGCACAGTCCACTGCCAGGACCAGTTGCAGAGCAGATGTACCTGACTACCGCTCTTCAGAGGATGAGGCCCGCACCGCGCTCGACCAGCTCAGAGAGGGGAGCCCACCTCCTGATTAGCAGATCCACGGACAGCAGGCCTACATCGACCAGCTCCACGAGGCCGTCCATCAGATGCACCACGCCGCGCAGGAGGCCGCCGCCCCAGCAGCTGAGGTCCCGGATCCCCAGGACGGAGAGGTCCTTGGTCCCGACGCCCCCACAGAGGACGCTGCCCCCGCGCGAGGAGACCCCTGAGCGTTAGCTGTTAGAGATCGTTTTCTTTTGTATAGCTTGAGCTTGCTCGCTAAGTGATGTAACACCCTACACATGTGCTAGTTTTATGTTTAAATGGTTGATGGCATGTAAGCTTTTGGACAAAGTCCGGACTTCGATCCGGCATCTTTTATGGAAATCCGTCGTTTGCATGTCTAATTCGAGCGATTGTTTTGTGATGTTGTATGGAAATGAGTAATTATACTTGGTCGTGTGCTAAATTTTCGAATTATGTACAGCGCAGTATTTATTCATGATCGATGTAACATCACCTAATGATTGCTTATTAATGGGATATGCAGATGCCGGCACACACTCGCAGCCAGCGTGGGCAGGGGGCAGGACAGGAGGAGAAATCTGCCACCTCCCCCCCGCCGCCGATGACGCCGGAAGCGTTCTTTGGCCAGTTCTTGGGCAGCCAAAGGAATATGGAGGAATGCAGAGGCACATGGAGGCCACCCTCCGCAATATCGCTAACAAACACTGCACAGCAGCATCATCAACGTCAAGGGCCGGAGCCCAACCAGTACAGCTCCTACCGTGACTTCTTGGACACTCGTCCTCTTGTGTTCAAGGAAGCCACCGAACCGCTTGAGGCTGATGAGTGGCTCAACTCCATCACTCAGAAGTTCGTCTGCTTCGTCTGACAGAAGAGCTCAAGGCGGAGTACGCCGCCCACATGTTGGAAGGACCGCAGGTTTATGGTGGGCCCAGTACCGTGCATCCTTGCCAGTAAATGCACGTGTCACTTGGGATCAGTTCTCCACCGCTATGCGCAACCACTACATCCCTAGTGGTCTGATGGAAATGAAGTTGCAGAGTTTATGAGGTTATCCCAGGGAACCAGGTCTATGTCCGAGTACCTCCACAGTTTCAACAACCTAGCTCGCTACGCCCCAGACTTTGTTGATACTGAGGCCAAAAGATCGCAAGCTTCAACGTGGCATGAGTGCCGCCATGCTTTCCAAGATGGGCAACAGTCACCGCACCACCTTCAGTGACTTCGTCAGCGACTGCCTAAATCAAGAGGCCAATGACAGCCGGCTAGCGACAGAGACGCGCCGTCGTGCAAATGAAGGAGGTTCATCCCAGCAGAGGACCCCTTTCGGAGCACGCGCCCCATATCGCCCGCCTGTCACAGGAGCAAGATACCGACCCCACAGAGGAAGATCACCACCAACCGTCCCCGTCCTAGTTATCAGAAGCCCTACACCGCCCCCATGATGCAGAATAAGAACAAAGCAGGAAGTGCAGGAGGTCCCAAGACCCCGTACGTGATTGGTCCATGCTATAACTGTGGTCAGACTGGACACCTGTCACGTCAGTGCCCTCGCCCAAGAAGCAGTACACTCAGCCCCCACCTCGTACGGGTCATGTGCATCACACCACCGTGGAAGAAGTGCCAGAAGGAGAGCCTGTCACCGCTGGTACGTTTCTTGTTAATCAATGCCCCGCAGTTGTGTTGTTTGATTCTGGAGCATCGCATTCTTTCATAAGTGAGAATTTTGTTATAAGAAGTAATCTTGAGTTGATAGAGTTAGACCGGGGATATCAGATAAGTTCCGCCGGAGCTGTTCTCTCCGCGCGAAAAATGGCTAAAGGAGTGGAAATGACCTTCGGGGATAAGAAGGCCATAGTGGATCCTATCGTCATTCCTGGTCTAGGTCTGGATGTAATCTTGGGATGGGTTGGATGAAACTCTGGAAGTCAATCTTGACGTCGCAGAACGAGTAGAGTTTCTATGGTTAGCCCTCGTAGTGGGTCTACCTTTCGGTTCAAGTTACCTCGAAACCCCCATGAGATCGGAGTGTTGTTCAATATCACGGCAAAGCAGATAGCCGAGATTCCGATAGTATGTGAGTTTCCGGATGTTTTCCCGATGAGTTGCCTGGACTACCGCCAGATAGGGATGTGGAGTTTGCTATAGAGTTAATCCCTGGAACAGCACCCATATCTCGGAGACCGTATAGAATGCACGCTAAAGAGTTAGCAGAGCTAAGTTCAGTTGCAAGAGCTTTTGGATAAGGGTTTGATACGCCCTAGTTCGTCACCTTGGGGATGTCCCGCTATCTTTGTGAAGAAGAAGGATAAAACTTTAAGGATGTGCGTGGATTACAGACCGTTGAATGCCGTAACTATAAAGAACAAATATCCCTTACCCCGAATCGATGTCTTGTTTGATCAGTTGTCAAAGGCGAAAGTATTCTCTAAGATCGAACTGAGGTCAGGATACCATCAGATTAAGATCAGAAGAGAAGATATACCGAAAACAGCTTTCTCCAACAGATCGGACTCTATGAGATACAATCTCTCTGGATTGACGCACATCATTGTTATGTCTTTGGATTGACCAATGCACCGGCACATTTCATGTACCTGATGAAATTCGGTCTCATGCCAGAGTTGGATAAGTTTGTTGTAGTGTTCATCGATGACATCTTGGTATATTCTGAAAATGAGAAGGATCATGCTGAGCATCTACGAGTCGTTCTAACCCGGCTTAGAGAGCACAAGTTGTATGCTAAGTTCAGCAAGTGTGAGTTTTGGTTGAAGAAGGTACCTTTCCTTGGTCACGTCCTTTCAGAGGAAGGGATCTCTGTGGACCCTTCTAAGGTACAAGAAGTTATGGATTGGGAAGCACCCACGAGTGTTTTTGAGGTTCGCAGCTTTTGGGTTTGGCCGGATACTACCGTCGGTTTATTCGGATTTTTCAAGAATAGCCAAGCCTATGACCGTTTAACGCAGAGAAAAAATAGAAGTTCGAATGGACTCCAGAGTGTGAAACAGCTTTTCGCACTCTGCGGAACGTTATTGACATCTGCACCTGTTCTGGCTCAGCCAAATTGGAGGAACCTTTTGATGTGTTTTGTGACGCATCCAAAATTGGACTCGGATGTGTACTCATGCAAAATGGAAAAGTTATCGCCTATGCTTCTCGTCAGTTGAGACCGCACGAAGAGAATACCCCACTCATGATTTGGAATTAGCAGCCGTCGTGCATGCACTCAAGATTTGGAGGCATTATCTTATGGGAAATCTATGTCATGTGTACACGGATCATAAAAGTCTGAAATATATCTTCACCCAGCCAGAGTTGAACATGAGGCAGAGAAGATGGTTGGAGCTAATTAAGGATTATAACTTGAAGTGCATTACCACCCCGGCAAAGCAAACGTTGTAGCCGATGCCTTGAGTCGCAAGACTCATTGCAACTCCCTACAACCACTTTTGGAAGATAGATTTAACCTTATGCACCCGTTATGGTGAACAACATCACTCTTCAGTGTACCTTGGAAAGTGACATCATCGAGAGACAAAAGACCGATGAAGAGATCTGTCAGATTAAGAAGAGGTTGGAAACCAGTAGTTCTTTGAACTTCAGAACAGATGAGCAGGGAATTCTATGGTATAATCAGAGGTTGGTTGTTCCTAAAGACACCGAGCTGAAAGAAAGAATTCTGAATGAAGCTCACAATTCAAAGTTATCTATCCATCAGGAAGCAGTAAGATGTACCAGGATTTGAGAACCAGGTATTGGTGGTCAAAGATGAAGAAAGAAGTTGCAGCTTATGTTGCAAGATGTGATACTTGCTGCAGGATAAAAGCTATACACTGAGACCTGCAGGATTGTTGCAACCGTTATCGATCCCAGAGTGGAAATGGGAAGAAGTTAGTATGGATTTCATCACAGGTCTTCCCACACTCAAAAAGGAAAATGATTCTATCTGGGTTATCGTAGATCGGTTATCTAAAGTGGCTCACTTCATACCAGTTAAGACTACGCACGCCCTCATCAGTATGCAGACCTGTATATTCAGAATATCTTGAGATTGCATGGAGTTCCAAAAAGGATTGTCTCTGATAGAGGACCCCAGTTCATAGCACGTTTTTGGGAACAGTTGCACAAAGGAACTAGGAACTTAATTGGTAAGAGTTCCGCCTATCACCCCCAAACTGCAGGACAGACGGAGAGAGTAAATCAGATTTTGGAAGATATCCTAAGAGCTTGTGTTCTATCGTCAAGAGAATCATGGGGGAAGAAATGGTTACCCCTTGCCGAGTTCTCATAAACAAAGTTATCAGGAAAGTATAAAGATGGCACCTTTTGAAGTTTATACGGACGAAGATGCAGAACCCCAGTAAATTGGGTTGAATCAGGAGATCGAGGATTCTATGGGTCGGATTACGTAAAGGATGCGGAGAGATTGTGCAAACAGTACAGCAACACATTAAGGTAGCACAATCCAGACAAAAGAGTTATGCCGACACACGAAGAAGACCCTTGGAATTTTCAAGTAGGAGGACTATGTGTATTAAGGTCTCACTATGAGAAAGGTCCAACGTTTTGGAAATTAAGAAGAAGCTAGCACCCCGATATGTGGGACCTTACCGGATCATAGCAAAGAAGAGACAAGTGGCATACGAAGTACAGTTACCCAGAAATGAGCACAGTTTTCCCGTGTTCCACGTATCACAGTTTGAAGAAGTGTCTTCGAGTTCCAGAACAAGAGAAGTTCGGATTCCAGACGTCACCATCAGATCGGATCTGGAGTACTACGAGCAGCCAAGGAGATTTTGGATACCAAGACCCGAGAGACGCGTCACCAAACAGTGAAGACTCACAAGATCTTTGGAGCAATCACCGGACCCAACGATGCGACTTGGGAAACCGAGGAGTACTTACGCGTAAACTACCTCCGCTTTTTATAAAGATTGGTACGTAACTCAAATCTCGGGACGAGATTTCTTTAAGGGGGGAAGGGCTGTGACACCCTAGTGTCAAGCACTGCATTAGGAATTGCAATTAGCTACTAAGAAGCATAAGCAATGCATTGCATCATTTCATGTGCATGAGAGTGCTTTTGTCTTTTGTTTATTTATTTGGATTTGGATTTCTATTTGACTCGATGATTTAAGTGGATCTCTGCTTGGGCAAAGAGTTTTATAAAAAGAGTTGGAGTTTTTGACCTAGTTCAAAATAGTTTATCAGATAAAAAAATGAGGCAAAGAAAATGGTTTATGTTGCAAAACTGGCTTTATTTTGAGGAGGTTGTAAAAATGGTTTTCAGAAAAAGTGTCTTATATGAAAGTTGTAGAGAAAATTATTTTGAGCAACTTTCATATTTGGGTCAAAACCTAGTTTGGAGTTTTTGAAACTGTTTTTGAATGGTCAAAGTTTGAAAAGAATTTGGAAAAAGAAAAAGGAAAACGATTTTCCCGGCGCCAACCTTTCGGCCCATCTGGCCTTTCGGCCTTTCGCCCAGCTACCCGCGCACGCGCGCCAGCCCGCTCCCGCACTCGCCCGCGCGCCGCGCGCTCGCCGCGCACCGCCGCCCGCCTGACGCCCGTGCCGTACGCCGGCCGCAACCGCCACGTGGCCGCCGTATCCTGCCGAGGATCCTCGCCGGCCACTCCTCGCTCGATCCCCTCTCATCCGAGCACGCAAGCTATCTTCCCCGGCCACTCTCCGCTCGCCTCGCCTGCCGCGCCCGCTCGCCGTGCACGGCATCGCCCGCGCCTCGCCGACCGCGCCGCCGTGGCCCGCCACGACCACCGGCCGGCCAAACAAAGCCAAACCCCCGAGCGCACCGCACTCCCCTCTCCCCACTGCCATTCCAGCTCGCCCGCTCTCACTCCCGCTCTCCCTCTCCGCTCCCACGAACGCGCAAGCATCCGCCACCTCGCCGACCGTTCACCACCATCACTCCCTCCACCGTTCCGGCCACACCCGACCACCACCATCCAATCCCTCTCGCCAGCCTCTCGCCTACGCCGTGCACACGCCGTGCGCACATCGTCATCCCCGACCGAGCCCCGACGCCGCCGGAGGACGAAGCGCCTCTTTCGGTCCGTCAGTCGCCACCGCCGAGCCGCAACGCCGTTCTTCCCCAACCCGAGCTCCACCGACTCCTCTTCTTCATCCTCGAGCTTCACCGAGCCAAGGCAAGGTGAGAACACCACCCAGTCTCAACGCTACCGTCTTCTACCACCCTTTCTCTCCGGCCGAGCGCCATGGGCGCCGCCGCGGACCTCGCTCGTGGCCAAGCTCCTCTGGAGCCACCCGAGCCAACCAACCCCGTAGCTTTGCTCCTTAGGGTTCACTCGAGCTTTTGCCTCCCCCAATTTCTCCGGCCGCCGCCGAAACGGCGTAGCCGCGCGTTGCCGCCATCACCGTGCGCCGCCGCTCGCCGCCGGCATGCTCCGGCCGTGCGCTAGCCAAACCACCTACACCACTCGATGCGCCTCGTCGAGTCGAGTTCACAAGCCTAGCTTCCCCGCCGGCGACCTCACCGTCGGCGAGGAATCGACGGTCAAACCTCTCCCCTGTTTTCCGTCTCGCCCGAGCCCTCGAGCCAGGCCTCGGACGGACGATTCCTTTCCGTCTCGCTCGAGCCTCCGAGCCAGGCCTCGGACGGGCGATTGCTTTCCGTCTCGCCCGAGCCCTCGAGCCAGGCCTCGGACGGGCGATTGCTTTCCGTCTCGCCCGAGCCCTCGAGCCAGGCCTCGGACGGGCGATTGCTTTCCGTCTCGCCCGAGCCTCGAGCCAGGCCTCGACGGGCGATTGCTTTTCGTCTCGCCCGAGCCCTCGAGCCAGGCCTCGACGGCGATTGCTTTCCGTCTCGCCCGAGCCCTCGAGCCAGGCCTCGGACGGGCGATTGTTTTCCGTCTCGCCCAAGCCCTCGAGCCAGGCCTCGGACGGACGATTGTTTCCGTCTCGCCCGAGCCCTCGAGCCAGGCCTCGGACGGGCGATTTTTTCCGTCTCGCCCGAGCCTCCGAGCCATGCCTCGGACAGACGTTTGTTTCCGTCATCGCTCGAGCTAGGCCTCGAGCGAACCCTCGGGCGCTGTCACGTTCGAGCCGGGCCTCGAGCGAACGCACACCTATTCCGTGCGCCGAGTGTTTTCCAGAAAACGTTTTCCAAAATGTTTTTTCTATTTCCAGTAAATGCTTGTTTATTTTGTAGATCCTGTTTTGTTAGTCCAAATGGAGTGCTTTCAGTTTTGTTAGCTTGTTTGTGAGCAGATCTATCATGGAAAAATATAAAGTATTTTTGGCAGAAGTTTATTTTACTGTTTTCATTTATTCCAGTTTATATGCTTTTGCTAAGATAAATGGTTATATATGTTTTCTGGTTGAGTTAATTCCTGGAAAATTTTGTGTAAGTTTATTATCATGTTTTACACCTGTGAAAAATATATGATGCACTGTTTATGTGGAAAAAGTTTCTGTTATGGTTTAAAGTCCTTTTTGGCTGATTTCTTAGAATAAATGTTAAGGTGTTTTATATGCTGAAATAAAATATGGAAAATTTGTATAGTCTCTGTTTATGATGTCCAAGCTAAGAAAAATGTAAGCATGATCTGTTATGTGAAGAAATATGAAGTTGCTTTACAAAGGTGCTTTTCTGTGTTTTCCTTTGAAAATTCATGTAAGAAATAATATAATGTTTCTGTTCATGGAACTTTCTTATAAGCATAAATGTGAAGTAGAATCTGGGAAAATATGAAATAGAGTTGTGCACCCTTTTACAGTAGGGTTGTAGTTCAAAGTACCTTTTTGGGCTGTTTGCTTGTCATTTTTGTATCTGCAGTTTGGTATTTTATTTTTGGCTGAAATTTGTTCAGTGGAGTCCAGCAACTGTTGTTTGCCTTCTGGAATTTTCGTGGATTTTTCTGAGTCCAGAAAAGTGCACTTGCAGTTCAACCTAAGTTCTTTTGATTTATTAAATAAGAAAAAGGTGAATAAATGGATTTTGTTTTATTAATTAAATAAGTATTTACCTCAATGGTTCAACAAGTTGGTTTTGTTGGTTTGCAAGAAATGCTCTTTCTCATACCACACATCTTGCACCCGCATTGTAATTATTTATTATTCGTCGCATGCAATAGGATCGACACTCCCGGAGCCCGAGCAGGAGCCAGAAGCAAACGCCGAGCAGCAGATTCCGGAGCTCCAGCAAGCCGAGGAAGTCGACCCCGCCAGCGACACTAACTTGCCCGAGTGCCCCTCCCACGAGGCCTCGGTCTTCACCCAAGGCAAGCCCCGGAGCATTCTAAGCCTCCTATTATTTACAATTAAATTACTTGAGTCCTTTTATATTGTGATGCATTAGGTTTAGGAGTTGGAATGAATCCTACTTGCTGCATTACCATTCCTTGGTTATTGATTAAATATCTACCTTGTTATCCTGTTATTTAATTACAATGTAGAATTGCTTAGCCTGCTTAATAAAAGTAGTAGTTAAGGATGTTCCCGTAATACCCTGATGGGTAGTTACCGGATCACGGTTGGCTATATTTGCTATCGTGGAAAAGAACCTGAGTAGTAATGAAATACGGTCAACTGGAAGGCAAGGCACAAGTTGGAACTTGGGGGCAGTCCGTCCGTTGGATCGTGTAGGTTTGTATCGATGTTGGCCCTCGTTCATTTTTGAACGCGCCCTTTTACTTAGGGATATGTCGGTGCCGTAATCATCGACCCCAAAGCCGGTTAGAAGCTGTTCGGGCCGGTCTCAACCCGTGTCGTGCCCTCTAGTATGGAAATTGCGATCTGCCGCGTGAGGCCATCGCCAGGTTCCAATTGGGCGGTCCGTGCTTGAACCGCGACGATTACCACCACGAACAAGCATCGAGCGGTTGCCCAATGCATGGACCCGACGGGGAAAGTGTGGGCTGGTATTAAAGGTCTTTCATCAGCTGATTTGGAATTCGATTCGAGTCGCCGTCTCCCCCGGTTAGTGGGAAACTATGGCGAGCTTCACCACGATACAACTCCATGTGATGTTTTAAAGGTTCAACTAAAATGTGGATAAGTCAATTGGATATGGTTATATTATTGATTGGTAGATTCAAGTGAGTGCTCTAGTACAGGTGAAAAACCTAGAATTAAGGAATAGGTCTAAAAATGACAGCTCATCATTATCATTAATTACCTCTTATCTAAAATTAAGCTTTTCGCAACTGAAAGATCCCAGCTCTACCTCAAAAGCCTTGCATACCCTTGGAGTCTTTATTTTCAGTTGGACGGGTAAGTCTAGCTGAGTACATTCCCGTACTCAGGGTTTATCCCGTTGTTGCAGATGGCCAGGTCTACTTTGGCTATTGTAAGCACTGCCTCTACCCAGTGGAAGGTGATGAGGAGTAGGCCCAGGGCAGGGTCGTCCAGAAGCTTCCCTTTTTCTTTTGCTGGTCTGAGACTTCTAGTGGCACATTATCTAAAAAGGGAAGAGTGAGTTGTGTGAGTTGGTTTTATCAAACAGTGTTTTATTTGGACCACATGTGTAGTGGTCGTGTTTCAAACTACTTCAGCTTCCGCACTTTTAAACTCGGTATTGTAATAACTCTGTTTTAAATTCGCACTCTGATATTTTAAATTCGGTTTCGTTTTCGTTATGATGTATCTTTACGAATGTAATCCTTGAACGATGCGATCCTGTATGATGTATGGTGTTAGAAATCCTTCGAGATTTCCGGACTACCGGGGTTGTATGGGTTCAAGTATCAGTCGAAGTCAGACGAATTTGGCTAAGATAATACTTGAGCTCTTATAATCAGGACGGTTCCGCCACAATAGCTACAAGAACAGAGAAACTGACGCTGAAAAAGGTCTGGACGGCGCTGAAGAGCAAAAACTGACAACTCAACTGACGTTGAAAGCTCGGTCAAGAAACTCCCCTTGCACTGAGACCTCTGCCACTATCACTCACGAGCTTGGCTCGATCCGTACCCGCGGGCTTGGCCCCGGGTTAACTGTCACTGCGCACTGACCACTGACGAGCTGACAACTGCCACGGACTTTGACTCGCAGCGAGAATAGATAGGATATATAGAACATATAATCTAGAGAGAAGAGATCCTATCGGAAGCAAAGCATAGAGATAGAAATAGAAGATGGCTTTGCTACCTGACGAACGATGAAACGACCCAAGCAAAGAGAAGCACAGACGTTCCGACACCCACACGTCACGCCAAGGTGGTCTGCACGAACAACGGGTGAAGAAGGTGTGAAAACAGAGCAGAGAAGGCGAGTTGGGCATTCTGTCGAGCATGTGATAAGCATGAAGCATGGAGGTTGATGGAATGCTCACTGGATGGATGGGACGGTCGCGGAAGAAGTCACCAGAGTAAAGAAGGTGTTCGGGAAAGATGAGGAGACTCCGGCGAAGGGGCCCGGTCCGGCGACAAGCGCCGGCGAGGTGGTGCTCCGGCGGTCGAGGGTGGCGCGAGACGAGGCTGCCGCAACGGGGGAAGCCGCGCGCGGCGGAGAGCACGGAGCGCGGCGGAGCAGGGGCCAGCGGCGAGGGGCACGGCGGCTGGCGGATGCGGCGGCCGTGGCGATGCTAGGGTTAGAGTGGCGGGCGGCGGCGCTGGGTCGGGCTCGTTGCGGGTGGCGCGCGAGGAAGAGGATGAAGGGTATGTGACACATGGGACCGGATAGCCAGTGAGAAGACCTTACTGCGCCGCTTAAAGGGGCATCGGACGCGCCGATGATTACGCATCGGACGCTCCGATGCGGTCCAGAGAGCTCCAGAAACGCTCATTGCGCATCGGACGCGTCCTATGCCTTGGCATCGGACGCTGGGCAGCGTCCGATGGAGCATCGGACGCTCTGATGAGAATACATCGGACGCTACCCTGACACTGTTTCAGCCGAGCTGTCTACAGTGCAGGGCATCGGACGCTGGGCGAGCGTCCGATGCAGCGTCCGATGCTGCATTTTGAGCAGTTTTGAAGATTTCTATTGTGGCTCCCTCTCCCACCAAGTTCCAACTCAAATAAGAAGCAAATAAGCACCAGTTGGAACCTAGTATGAGCATCCTCGCGTAAACCCTCAATTTTATAAATATTTTGCCATAGGCTACATATCCTTTTTAGAGAAAATAGGCGATAAATCCAAGGAGACAACATGTGGCCACCAAAACTAGGGGTCTCAACCATTAGGAGCCTCAAATGCTCCCCCTAGCGGTGGACGAACACAGCGTTGCTCAAAACTTTAACAAAAAGAAACGACAAAGCAACAACCATGCATATGCAATGCAATACGGAATTTGAATCTAGGTTGCTTGTCAAGTTTGCTCATGGATAAGCTTCTTCACACGATTTTTAGGGCGGTTATCTTAACCACGTCTGACAAGCCTATGTGCATAGCATAATTTAACATGGCATATTATACAATGCAATGCAAAGACAACCCCCTTTCACCTTTTGACAAAGTTACTTAGATCAAGCACATTAAGCTCACTTCGCAATCTACAAAGAGTGTTTTCATCTAGGGGTTTTGTGAAGATATCCGCCAATTGATCTTCGGTTCTAACTCCCTCTAAGGATATATCTTTCTTTGAAACATGATCTCTAAGAAGTGATGGCGAATATCTATGTGCTATGTGCGAGAGTGTTGAACCGGGTTGTTAGCAAGCTTAACCGCGCTCTCATTGTCACACAACAAAGGTACCCTTTCTAGAACTACATCATAGTCTAAAAGGGTTTGTTTCATGTAAAGGATTTGTGCACAACAAGCACCCGCGGCTATGTATTCCGCCTCGGCGGTAGACAAGGCCACACTATTTTGCTTTTTAGAACTCCATGAAACTAGTGATCTCCCAAGCAAATGGCACCCTCCGGATGTGCTTTTTCTATCTACTTTGCAACCCGCGTAATCCGAATCGGAATACCCAACGAGTTGGAAGTTAGCTCCTTTGGGATACCAAAGACCAAAACTTGGGGTGTGCTTTAGGTACCTAAGGATTCTCTTCACCGCTATGAGATGTGATTCCCTAGGATTGGCTTGAAAGCGAGCACACATGCACACACTAAACATGGTGTCGGGCCTAGATGCGGTCAAATATAACAAGCTACCAATCATAGAACGGTAGAGAGTTTGGTCAACCGGTTACCTCCCACATCTAGGTCGAGATGTCCATTTGTTGGCATTGGAGTCTTGATAGGCTTGCAATCATCCATGTTGAAGCGCTTGAGGAGGTCTTTTGTATACTTCTTTTGAGATATGAAAGTCCCCTCCTTCAATTGCTTGACTTGAAGCCTAGGAAGAATGTAAGCTCTCCAATCATGGACATTTCGAACTCCTTCGACATCAAGTCACCAAATTCCTTGCAATATGCTTCATTTGTTGACCCGAAGATGATATCATCAACGTAGACTTGACAAATGAAGATCTCTCCATCAAGCTTCTTGGTGAATAGTGTGGTTTCCACCATCCCAATGGTGAAGCCCTTCTCAATGAGGAAATCCCGGAGGCGCTCGTACCATGCTCTTGGGGCTTGCTTGAGCCCATATAGCGCCTTGGACAACCTATAAACACGATTAGGATATCTAGGGTCTTCAAACCCGGGAGGTTGATCAACATAGACTAGTTCATTTATGAAGCCATTTAAGAATGCACTTTTCACATCCATTTGATATAATTTAATGTCATGATGTGATGCATATGCAAGGAGGATACGGATGGCTTCAAGTCTTGCAACCGGTGCAAAGGTCTCTCCAAATCCAAACCTTCAACTTGAGAGAACCCCTTTGCAACTAGCCTTGCCTTGTTTCTAACAACCTTGCCTTGATCATCTTGCTTGTTTCTAAACACCCATTTTGTTCCAATGACTCTTGCGCCTTTGGGTCGCTCTTCAAGTGTCCAAACTTGGTTGCGGGTGAAGTTGTTTAATTCTTCATGCATAGCATTCACCCAATCCGGATCACCTAGAGCTTCATCTACAATGGTAGGCACACAAGAGACACAAAGGAGTGATGTTCAATAAATAAAGCAAGTTTTTTGATCGAGTCATTACACCCCTTGTTGGACTCCCTATGATGAGATCTTGAGGATGAGCTTTTAGTAGAGGAGTAGTCCTTTGATCAACCACTTGAGGGGCCGCTTGTGGAGCATCAACATCTTGAGCTTGTACCACCATTTGATCATAGGAGACATGAGTATCTTCAAATGGATCCTTCCCATCTTTGTCATCAACATGTGGTACATGGGATGATGATGGCTTATCAATGACTTGCACATCATCATCATCATCTTTAGGCTTGATGGCTCCAACCGGCATGTTCTTCATTGCTTCCCTCAATGGTTCATCACCTACATCATCAAGATTTTCATGCTCTCCTTGAGAGCCATTAGATTCATCGAATTCCACATCATATGTTTCTTCTACCATCCCGGTGGCATGGTTGAATACTCGATATGCTTTGGACTTCAATGAGTAACCAACAAGAAAACCAATATCACATCGACGTTGAAACTTCCCTAGGTGTTGGCGCTTTCTTGTAGATGTAGCATTTGCACCCAAACACTCTAAAGAATGATATATCTGGCTTCTTGTTGTTGAGTATCTCATGGGGGTCTTGCCAAGGAGACGGTGGGGGAACAACCGGTTTGATGCATAGCAAGCGGTGTTGATTGCTTCGGCCCAAAATCTTTCCGGTGTAGTGTACTCATCTAACATTGTCCTTGCTAGGGTGATTAGAGTTCGGTTCTTCCTCTCAACTACCCCATTTTGTTGTGGTGTGTAGGTTGCGGAGACTTCATGCTTGATCCCAACATCATCACAATATTGCTCAATGTGGGTGTTGTCAAACTCTCTTCCATTGTCACTTCTTATCTTTTGATCTTCAAGTCAAACTCATTTTGGGCTCTCTTGGCAAACTTCTTGAATGAAGGGGTTGCTTCGGATTTGTCATGAAGAAAGAATACCCAAGTGTATCTAGAGTAGTCATCAACAATCACTAGGCAATAGAGATTTCCACCCAACTAGCATATGTTGTTGGTCCAAATAGATCCATGTGAAGTAGCTCCAACTCTCTTGATGTTGATACAAAGGCTTTGGTTGGATGTGTATTTGCAACTTGCTTGCCGGCTTGACATGCACTACACAATTTGTCCTTCTCAAATTTGACATCCTTCAAGCCTCTAACCAAATCCTTCTTCAATAGCTTGTTGAGAGTGTTCATTCCAACATGTGCTAATCTTCTATGCCATAGCCAACCAAGTGATTGCTTAGTGAACAAACATGTCTTCAAGTTGGCATCTTCGGAGGTGAAATCCACTAGATAGAGATTGTTGTATCTAAAGCCTTTGAATATCACTTGTGTATCATCTTTCTTGGTCACAACCACTTCCTTATCGGTGAACAAACATTGAAAGCCAAGATCACATAGTTGCCCAACGGATAGCAAGTTGAAGCTCAATGATGCAACTAGAAGCACATTGGAGACGGTATGATCATTTGATATAGCCACTTTGCCAATCCCTTGACATTGCCCTTTGATTGTCACCAAATTTATCTTTTCTTGGTCATTGACATTTTCTTCTAGTGAGGTGAACATCCGGGGATCACCGGTCATATGTTGTGTGCAACCACTATCAATCACCCAATGAGATCCACCGTCTTGTAGTTCACCTACACACACAAGAAATCAAGCTTGAGCTTTTGGGACCCAAACTTGTTGAGGTCCCTTAACCTCTCTACTAGTGTCTTTGCAACCCAATTTGCTTTGGCCTATTCTTGTTAGGTGGCCCCATGAACATAACTTTCATCTTGCCACTAGAATCTTGTCGAAGCATGTAGTGAGCATTGAAAGCAAAGGGCCTAGCATGCTTGGGCAAGGGTGTGGGCTTTGGCTCTTCACAATTATGAGCAAAGTGACCTTCTTTTCCACACTCATAGCATCTTCCAATCTTCTTCTTCATTGGCTTTGTGATGCTCTTGCATTGCTTCATCTTCTCCTCAAGGAAGCCAATGCCATTTCTATTGGTCTTCATGATGGTGTTCATGAGTAGCTCACTTGGAAGACATTGTCCCTTGGTGAATTTCTTCAACCCAGTGGTGAGATGCTCCTTCTCTTTCTTGAGCTTGTAATTCTCTTGTTGGAGTTGCAATTGAGATGGTGTCATTTTGTAATCCCTCTCCATCTTCAATCTCTTGTTCTCTTCTTTAGCATGTCTTGCGGATACATGGTGTATGCCGAGTCTCTGTGTGATGAGTGATTGTCAATGGAGATGATGCGCATGTTCTTTGGCTTGTGTTGTGCAGGTGTCGAGCACGGAGACAGTGATCGATGCGGGTGAAGGTCAAGTTGCGACGTGCCGTGCCGACGGACCGGGCGCGATGAGGATGGGCGTGCCGTGCGGCGGACGTGCCATGCGATGTATCGGACGGTGAAGGGCGGACGTGGACTTGGACTGATGGACTGGAGCCGGAGGATCAGCTGTGGTGGCTGGCAGCCTGCGACAGCGACAGGCGGAGAAGTGCGATCATGTCGGTGGAAGGGGTGCACAGGCGGTGCATCCCCTCTACGACGCCGGTTTGTTGGTAGAGCCCGGGAAAAACCAACGGTGGACGGTTTCCAGGTTTGGGCCTCAAAACCTGGGTGCTGGGTTTTCCAGGTTTGAGCCACAAAACCTGGGCGCGACGGTTTCCAGGTTGAGCCTCAAAACCTGGGCGTGGGCCGGTTTCCGAGTTTGGGCCTCAAACTCGGGCGCGGACGGTTTCCGAGTTTGGGCCTCAAAACTCGGGCGCGGACGGTTTTTCCGAGTTTGGCCACAAAACTCGGGCTGGAGGCTGGTTTCCCGGTTTGGGCCTCAAAACCGGGGGCTGATGAAAAGGCTGGTTTCCCGGTTTGGGCCGCAAAACCGGGGGTGGCAGAGTGGTGGCGGCACGTGGCGGTGATCTGAAGGTTGCGTGGAGGCGACGCGGAAGACCGTGCGGGCGTGGCCGTCGATCTACCTACCACCAGCGGGTGGACTAGAATAGCCTTAGGGTTAGGCTGGTCCGCTCTGTAATTAGAGTAGAGAGGGGTAGAGTAGGAAATAGACTTAGGCTAGGTTAGTATAAGTAGTCTAGGGGAGACCCCTCCTCCCTATCTCAATCTCAGTTAGCGCAGTCATTTGCTTCCTAGCACCTAGGGTTTCCACTCTCCCATCCCCTGCTCTGCGGTTGAGATCCGCAGAGAGACTCCACTCTGTGTACTGTTGATTTGAGGAAGTGAGGCCGTATCCTCACTTTGGAGCACAGATCGATGGCTTGATTTGCGTCCTTAATTCGAGTTCGTGGCTGTGATTCGCGTTTCTTTGTGTTCTTCGCGGAATCCTTTTTCTCCACGATTTTCCCGTCGCTTGATCTCTTTGCTCGGTCATCTTTTGCAAAACCGTTTGAACCAGTTGTTCTAGATCGTGAGGCTCTCCTTTCCACCGAAGGAATTAATCTCTAACCTCACGGTCTAGGAGATCGATCGATTTTCGTTTTGGATTGCGTTCTTGCCTCCATGCCCCAAATTTCTTGATTCACCGATTTGGAGTTAGGTTCGAGCCATGATCTCTTAGAGATAGCTCACTAACATCCTTGTGACCCCTCAGATCGAATCCTAGGCCTAGAGCTTTGATTTAGAGGAGATCGGGTTGAATCATCAAAGAACTCGCTGTTTTCGGGAGCATCGGACGCTATCACGGGAGCATCGGACGCTAGGGTCCCTAGCATCGGACGCTCCGGTGACGCGTGTCACGTTTTCGGCGTTTTAGCTTGCATCGGACGCTAGGCATCGGACGCGTCCGTTGTCCATCGGACGCGCCGGAGCTTTGCATCGGACGCTGGGTGATTACTGTTCACAGCGTCCGATGGTGGAACAGTAAGGTTCCAGAACCGCCCAGTCTGCATCGGACGCTTCCGGTGGTCTGGCATCGGACGCAGGCCAGCGTCCGATGCGACTGGTTTCGCACGGTTTCGTCCGCGGTTCGCTCGTTCGTTGTCGGAATTGATTTCCGTCTTTTGCGTTGGCTTTCTAGAGTTGTCTAGTGTCTCGCTGTGCTTCTAGGAAGCATCCACCCTACATATAGGGTCGTGGACATTAGCAAGTTCTAGGGTTCGCTCTTGGGGTCGATTTTGGGACAGTGGCATCTAGTTTCCGTAAGGAAATTTTGAAGCTCCCATCACCCCCCCTCTGGTCGCTTTCGGTTAGCTTCTCGGTCCTTCAATTGGTATCGGAGCGGGTTAAGGATCTTCCACCTTAGCCGGTTCCAGATCCACCGAAGGCGACATGGATCGCGGCGTGGGCAAACCGCCGTTTTTCGATGGGACGAACTATGCGTATTGGAAGATACGTATGTCGGCCTATTTGCAGAGCTTGGGCGCTTCTTCGATCTGGGATATTTGCAACTCCCCTGATTACGTGGTCTTGGCTGCTCGTGTGAATCAACAGCAGATCGATGAGCACGATGCCAATAGCCGAGCCGTAATGCTCTTTTCTCTTGTTTGAGCATGGGTGAGTTTGATCGCGTTTCTCACCTCGCTACGGCTCGGGAGATCTGGGATACTCTCATGCGTTTTCATGAGGGCACCTCTCAGTCAAAACCCGACTCTACGAGTCGTTCAAGCGAGAGTATGAGAACTTTAGACATCAACCTGGCGAGAGCATAGAAAGTTTATTCGCTCGCTTTCAGGTGATTGTCAACAGGATGAGGGCTAACAGAGAGCAGTTGCCATTTGACGATCATGAGCGTGCTTTGAAGCTTTTGCACACTCTTGACCGTTCGTGTGGGACTCCAAGGTTCAGGCAATCATCGAATCGCCGAACTATGAGACTCTCACCTGCGACGAGCTCTTCAGTAAGCTCAAGTCCAGTGAGATTGATGCTATGGCGAGGGCTTTTTTTGAAAATCCTTCTCGCCGTTCCATGGCTTTGGTTTCCGGCTCTTCCTCTAACCCCCTCAGCTGGCTTTGCGCTTTCTTCTCTCTTTTCTGTGACAGAGGACCAGCTGGAGTCTTTGGGAGACGACGAGTTGGCTTTGCTTGCCAACCGGTTCTCGCGGTTCCACAACAACGCATGAACCGTCGTCGCGGAGGAGGACGCACCGGATGCTACGAGTGCGGCGACCCCGACCACTTCATCGCCGACTGCCCCAAGAAGAAGAACAAGCATCTTGGGAAGGGCGATCACGGCCACAGGCGCGACTCCAAGTACAAGGAGAAGCACGTTCCCCCAAGGCACAAGAGCGGGGCGGCTTCAACAAAGAGTACATCAAGAAGAAGTACTTGGAGAAGCAGCAGGCTGAGCAGCGAGCGTTCTTCGCCACGCTCAGCGACGTCGACGGCTCGGATGACGACTCCGCTCGATCGAGTGATGACGAGTCCGAGAAGAAGAAGCTGGAGGACACGTTCACGGCTTGTGCTTCTTCGCCGGCGACGAAGGCCTGTGTACCATGGCGCTCGAGATGAGGTCGACGGCGAGCCGGAGCGTACCCCTCGGAACGACGACGACGACGACACCTCCCAGGAGGAGCGGTTAGTGGAGGACATTTGGCTTGTGGATTCCGGTTTGCTCGAGGCACATGACCGGAAATGCCAAATGGTTCTCACCATAGTCCGGTCGCGGGAAAGGAGTACATAACCTTCGGCGACAAGGTAAGGGCAAGGGATTGTCCGTTGGTGCAGTGCGGGTTAATGAGCAC
Organism: Coix lacryma-jobi var. lacryma-jobi; assembly: GCA_009763385.1. NCBI lineage: Eukaryota > Viridiplantae > Streptophyta > Magnoliopsida > Poales > Poaceae > Coix > Coix lacryma-jobi. The sequence goes on along the minus strand of VDCT01000441.1, from coordinate 345,877 downwards.
TTGTGTTGCGCGAGGTTTTGCTCTTGTTTCTAACCTGCATTTCAACTTGCTTTCTGTTCGCAACTTTTTCGTGAAGGGCTATGAGATTCGTTTCAAACCGAACCTTAGCCGGATCTTAGATCCTCAGGGTGATCTTGTATGTCTGATTTCACCTTTGGGGAATGTCTTTTCGCGCGAATTTCTCAAAGTCGTTTGGATCTTCTCGCTGTCTTTTGGCTAGTCCTTCTTCTTCTGATCTTTGGAAGTGGCATAGGAGGCTCGGTCACTGAGTTTTGACTTGCTTGCAAGACTTAGCTCACTTGGCTTAATCCGAGGATTGCCCAAGCTTTCGTTGGAGAAGGATCTAGTTTGCCATGCTTGCCGGCATGGAAAGATGGTGGTTGCTGCTCCCCACCATCCTTTGACCAAGGTTATGACCTCGCCCCGGAGAGCTTTTGCATATGGACCTTGTTGGTCCGGCTCGGTGAGCTCGGTTGGTGGGAAGTGGTGGTATGTGCTTGTTATTGTTGACGACTTTTCGAGAGGTATTCGTGGGGTCTTCTTTTTAGTTGAGAAGTCGACCGAGACATTCTCCTTCGCTCGCGATCTGATTTGCGTCTTCAGAACGAGTTCCCTTTGAACTCGATGCGAGCGATTAGAAGTGATAATGGTTCCGAGTTTAAAAATTCGGATTTTGAGAAGTTTTGTACATGCCTTGGTTTGGAGCATCAGTTTTCTTCTCCCTATACACCACCCAAAATGGTGTTGTAGAGAGGAAGAATCGGACCCTTGTTGAGATGGCCAGGACGATGCTTGATGAGCATAGGACTCCTAGGCGCTATTGGGCCGAAGCTATGAACACTGCATGCTATATTCGAATCGCATTTTTCTGAGAGTGTTTTTGAAGAAGACCTCTTATGAGTTGCGTTTTGGTCGCCAGCCCAAGGTGAGTTATTTTAGAGTCTTTGGTTGCCACTGTTTTATATTGAAAAAAGGCAACCTAGACAAGTTTGAGTCTCGTTCTTCTGACGGTGTGTTTTTGGGTTATGGCACTCACACTCGAGCTTATCGTGTACTTAACCTTGACACTAACCGAGTCATGGAGACATCAGATGTCACCTTCGACGAGACTCTTGTTTCTCCTTCTTCTCGTTTTGAGCGTGCAGGTGATCACGAGGTTGGAGAGCCTCTTTTCGATGACGAGGAAGAGGGTGCTGAAGGTATAGATGATCCAGCACCCCTCCGCCTGCCGCGCCGCCGGGAGCGGCTTCGACGACGACCCGTGGCCCCGAGACGTCTTCTTCCTGGGGGCCGTGGAATCCACCTCGCGCGCGGTACCTTTGTACCCGGGGTGGAACCAGCTACTGTTGAGGGGGAGGTTACTTCTTCCCGGGAGGCGCCACGACACATCCAGCGCCAGCACCCCCTGAACAGATGATCGGAGACATCGACGAGCGAGTTACTCGCTCCAGGTCACAGCACATCTCGCACTTTGCTCATTCTGCTTTTGTTGCGTCTTTTGAGCCCCGAGATGTTGGACACGCATTGACGGATCCGGATTGGGTCAATGCCATGCATGAGGAGCTAGAGAACTTTGAGCGAAATCGGGTTTGGGTTCTAGTGCCACCACCTCCTGACTGTAAACCTATTGGGACAAAATGGGTTTTTAAAAACAAGCAAGGAGAGGAGGGCCACATTGTGAGAAACAAGGCCCGGCTTGTAGCGAAGGGTTATAGTCAGAAGGAGGGAATAGATTATGAGGAGACCTTCGCTCCTGTAGCTCGTTTGGAGGCTATTAGGATACTCTTGGCTTATGCTGCATCCATGGGTTTCAAACTTTTTCAAATGGATGTCAAGAGTGCCTTCTTAAACGGCTATATTGAGGAGGAGGTCTATGTCCAGCAACCCCCCGGTTTTGAAAATCCCAAGTTTCCAAACCATGTCTTTAAACTCCACAAAGCTTTGTATGGTTTGAAACAAGCCCCTAGAGCCTGGTATGAGAGATTAAAAACCTTTTTGCTAGCTAAGGGTTTTAAAATGGGATGTGTAGTATAAAACGCTCTTTCTCCTCAAGCAAGGCAAAGATACTCTCTTGGTCCAAATTTACGTGGATGATATCATTTTCGGTGGTTCTTCTCACGCTTTGGTTGCCAAGTTTGCAGATACTATGAGCAGGGAGTTCGAGATGAGCATGATGGGCGAGCTGACTTTCTTTCTCGGGTTGCAAATTAAGCAATCCCGAGAGGGGACGTTTGTGCACCAGGGCAAGTACACAAGGGACTTGCTGAAGCGGTTCGACATGGGTGAGGCTAAGCCTCTTCCGACGCCCATGTCGACGACGACTGCCCTGGATGCCGACACGGATGGAGAAGCAGTGGACCAGAAGGAGTACCGCAGAGCATGATTGGATCGCTGCTCTACCTGACGGCGACACGGCCGGACATTCAGTTCGCCGTGTGCTTGTGCGCGCGCTTTCAGGCTTCGCCACGCATTTCTCACCGTCAGGCGGTGAAGCGCATCTTCAGGTACCTTCGTTTCACGCCTGAGCTCGGGATTTGGTATTCTGCTTCCTCCCCCTCTCGCTTTGTGGTTTTTCTGATGCTGATTTTGCTGGTTGTCGCATTGAGCGCAAGTCCACTTTGGGACTTGCCAGTTTATTGGATCTTCTCTGTGTCGTGGTCTTCTCGCAAGCAGTCTAGTGTCGCTCAGTCTACCACGGAGGCTGAATATGTTGCTGCGGCTAGCTGCTGTTCCCAGTTACTCTGGATGATGGCCACTTTGCGTGATTTTGGTTTGAGCTTTACTCGAGTTCCTTTGCTTTGTGACAGCACGAGTGCCATTAGCGTTGCTAAGAACCCTGTGCTTCACTCGAAAACCAAACACATTGATGTGCGCTTTCATTTCTTGCGAGACCACCAGGAGAAGGGTGATATCGACCTTCGCCATGTCGATACTCATCACCAATTGGCTGATATTTTCACCAAGCCTTTAGACGAATCAACCTTTAATAGGTTGAGGGGTGAGCTTGGTGTGTGTTTCCCCTTTTAGATGGGGGAAGCATTTTGAGATGTACAGACTGACTCTTTTATTTTGAGGCTCTTTTCTTTTGAGTTTCTTGAGTCTCTCCTTTGGTATCTTCTTTCTTCAGTTTTGTGTCGGGCATACGCATTTACATTCTGAGCTTCATGTCTATATTCACTAGAATGTAATTATGCTCTTGTTAGTATTGCTCCGATACTTATGATGATGCTTGTAGCTGATGCTCTTTCTGATCACTGTTACATGTTATGAGCGAGCTATTTTTTGGAATGGTGAATTATGCCTAATGTATATAAATCTGAAAATGTTCACCATTGAGATATGCAACTAGCATGTGTAGGGTGTGTTGAGTCCATTCCTGCTTTTCATATATGCTAGGTTGCTATGTCTCTAGTTCTGAGTCATTCACTTGCTTGGTTGTTCATAACTTGCTTAAAATCTGAACCAAGTATTGTTGAATTGAAAAGATCGAGATGGGATTGCTTGTCAACACCTCATGGTATTGAGACTGTTTCTCATTGCACTTTGAGTTAAACTTGAGCCATGTAGTGTATGACCGAAACCGTTGCTTTAAGCTTCTGATTGCTTCGGCATAGGCTTCGCACGGTTGAAAAGTTAGGCGATGACAAGCTTTCAACCTCTCGCAATCACATGCTAAAAATGAACTTGTGAATTCTTTTACCGCTGCAACTCCGATATGAATTTGAAATCACAAGTATATGCTTCATTCCTATGCATGATGATTGAACTTTGCTAGGGGTAGTTCACCTTGTATATATGCTTAGCACTTGTTTGGATTCCTTCTATACATGTCTAGTGCTATGATTGATGGTGACTATCCTTTTGGCTTAAAACTGCTCACATGCTCATATGCTTCATATTTCGTATAAGTGATCAGTTTGAGCCTTTGCTATTTGAGTGCTTAATTGAGATGTTGGAGCTATACTGATTAGAGCATCTTTGCACTCTTTTGACTATATACTTGAAGCTCCTAACTTGCATTTTGACTTCATGCATTGTGGAAGGAGATCTTGTGTTCAGAGGGAGTTTATGTGAAGAGAGTTGCTTCTCCGATACCTTTTGGCCTTGATAAGTGCATTTTCAACTAGGGGGAGAAATTTACGCAAATCATATGCCCTGAAAATCTTTGTCCTAGTTGCTTGCATTTGTCGAGGGGGAGTTTGCTAGTTGTGTTGAGCCGTTGCCTCTGTTGAGGGACTAGCAAACGTTCCTAGCTTCTCATGAGCTTTCATAAGTTTTTTCATTTGGCTTTCAATTGGTATCGTCTGGTGTGCTTTCCCATTTGGTTTGGGTTGATTTTCAATTGGTTCGGAGTGATTTTCTTGCTAGTTGTGTTGAGCCTCTGTGCCTCTATCTTGAGGGACTAGCATTTTGCTTCTGTTGTCCTCCGATCTTCAATTGCTATCTGCTAGCGGTGTTGAGCCTGTTCTACCTCTTCTTGAGGGCTAGCTTTGCTTTGCTTGGTTGCGTCAAGCCGTTGCCCATGTCTTTGGGGACCAAGTTTTTGCTTCATCCACTTGACCTTCTTCGGCTTTTGTTAAGGCTTCTGGGTCATTTGGTTGGGTTTTCTCTTCCCACTCCTTCCTACCTCCTTCTTCTTATTCATGATTTGTTGTGGAGTTGACAATGCACTCATCAAGGGGGAGATTGCGGATACATGGGTGTATGCCGAGTCTCTGTGTGATGAGTGATTGTCAATGGAGATGATGCGCATGTTCTTTGGCTTGTGTTGTGCAGGTGTCGAGCACGGAGACAGTGATCGATGGCGGGTGAAGGTCAAGTTGCGACGTGCCGTGCCGACGGACCGGGCGCGATGAAGGATGGGCGTGCCGTGCGGCGGACGTGCCATGCCGATGTATCGGACGGTGAAGGGCGGACGTGGACTTGGACTGATGGACTGGAGGCCGGAGGATCAGCTGTGGTGGCTGGCAGCCTGCGACAGCGACAGGCGGAGAAGTGCGATCATGTCGGTGGAAGGGGTGCACAGGCGGTGCATCCCCTCTACGACGCCGGTTTGTTGGTAGAGCCCGGGAAAAACCAACGGTGGACGGTTTCCAGGTTTGGGCCTCAAAACCTGGGTGCTGGGTTTCCAGGTTGAGCCACAAAACCTGGGCGCGACGGTTTCCAGGTTGAGCCTCAAAACCTGGGCGTGGGCCGGTTTCCGAGTTTGGGCCTCAAAACTCGGGCGCGGACGGTTTCCGAGTTGGCCACAAAACTCGGGCTGGAGGCTGGTTCCCGGTTTGGGCCTCAAAACCGGGGGCTGATGGAAAAGGCTGGTTTCCCGGTTTGGGCCGCAAAACCGGGGGTGCAGAGTGGTGGCGGCACGTGGCGGCGATCTGAAGGTTGCGTGGAGGCGACGCGGAAGACCGTGCGGGCGTGGCCGTCGGATCTACCTACCACCAGCGGGTGGACTAGAATAGCCTTAGGGTTAGGCTGGTCCGCTCTGTAATTAGAGTAGAGAGGGGTAGAGTAGGAAATAGACTTAGGCTAGGTTAGTATAAGTAGTCTAGGGGAGACCCTCCTCCCTATCTCAATCTCAGTTAGAGCTTTCATTTCCTAGGGTTTCCACTCTCCCACACCCCTGCTTTAGCTAGTTGAGATCCGCAGAGAGACTCCACTCTGTGTACTGTTGATTCGAGGAAGTGAGGCCGTATCCTCACCTTGGATCCCATCTCTTGGTGTCAATTCGCGTTTTGATTTCATGTTCATCATGTTCTTCGCGGATTGCTTGTGCCTTGAGTTTTCCCGTCGCTTGATCTTTGTGCTCGGTCCATCTTTCACGATTCCGTTTGAACTGAGTTGCTCTAGATCGTGAGGCACTTCTTTCCACCGAAAGAAATCATCTCTAACCTCACGGTCTAGGAGATCGATCAAGTTTTAGTTTCGGGTCTCTTTTCTTCTTTCCCCCGAATTCCTTCGATTCACCGATTTGGAGTTAGGTTCGAGCCATGATCTCTTAGAGATAGCTCACTAACCTCCTTGTGACTCCTCAGATCGAATCCCAAGCCTAGAGCACTTGATTCGGAGGAGATCGGGTTGAATCGCCGGAGTTTCAGTGCAGTCGCGGGGTGACCGGACGCTCTGTCGGGCTGACCGGACGCACGCTTTCAGAGTCCGGTCGTTGAGCACGGCGCCAAGCTTTTCTGCGTACTGACCGGACGCTCTCGACCGGACGCTCTGTTTGCATTTCGACCGGACGCTACGCTTGCACTGTTCCCGTGTCATTGTCTCATCTGACCGGACGCTCAGTGAACGACCGGACGCTTGAGCTCCGTGCGTCCGGTCGCGAACAGAGAGCTCCCAGAGCTGTTTTCTGACGACCGGACGCGTCCGGTCCCTGCTGACCGGACGCAGGCCAGAGTCCGGTCGCTGCAGTTTCGCGTCTTCGTTCGCGGTTCGTTCGTTCTTGATCGGATTTGAGTTCCGTCTTTTGGGTTGGCTTTCTAGGGTGTCTAGTGTCCCGCTGTGCTTCTAGGAAGCATCCACCCTACATCTAGGGTCGTGGACATTAGCAAGCTCTAGGTTTCGATTTTGGTTGATCTTGGGACAGTGGCATCTAGTTTCCGAAAGGAATTTTTGAAGCTCCCATTCACCCCCCCTCTGGTCGCTTTCGGGTAGCTTCTCGGTCCTTCAAAGGTCAAGTAGAGACGTGTCATGCCGATGGACCCGGAGCGGTGAAGGGTGAACGTGAGGCTTGGACTGACGGACCGGGCCTGAGGATCGGCCGTGGTGGCTGATAGCCTGGGACAGTGACAAGTGAAGACTTGCGTGTGGACGGGGTGCACGGGCGGGGTGCATCTCCTCTACGGCTCGGTTTGGTGGTTGAGCACAGAAGAAAAACCACCGAGTGGACGGTTTCCAGGTCTTGGGCCTCAAAACCTGGGTGCGGCCCGTTTTCCGAATTTGGGCCACAAAACTCGGGCTGAGGACGGTTTCCAGTTTTGGGCCTCAAACCTGGGTGTTGGGGGTTTTCTGAGTTTGGGCCACAAAACTCAGGCGACGGACGACAGGTTTCCCGGTTTCGGTCTCAAAACCGGGGGATTGCCCAGGTTTCCCGGTTTCGGCCTCAAAACCGGGGGGAGGTCCATGAAAAGGACGAGCGGAGCGGTGGCGGCACGTGGCGGCAATCGGTGAGGTCGCGTCGAGGCGAAGCTACCAGTTGCGGGGGCGTGGCCGTCGGATCACCACCTACTTCGAGTTGGTCAGGAATACCCTTAGGGTTAGCCCTGCTCGCTCATATAGCTGTAAGGGTAGAAGGGGAATAATTGTATTAGGCTATATAAGGAGAGGACACCCCTCCCTCCAAACTATCTCAGCCATTGCTATTTTCATTCTAGGTTTTCCTGCTTCCCATTCCCTGCTGTAGCTACTGAGATCCGCAGAGACGGTGAACAATACCTCTGTGTATTTGGATTTTGCGAAAACGGGACCGGATTCCCGTTGTCTCCTCGGGGGGACGAATTTCGGCTGGCAATTCATGGTCTTGATTCGTATTTTGAACTTGTTCTTCGCGTTCTTCGTTTCTCCATGATTTTCCCATCACTTGATCTCCCTCTATGCTAGAGGTGGAGTAGGGGCTACTCCACCGCCACGTCTTTTTTGAATCCACTTGAACCAATTTGTTCTTTGATGTGAGGAGATCATTTCCACTGAAGGAATTCATCTAACTCCTCACGAACAAGTAGATCGGGTTGATTCAAGTTTCGTGGCTCTTTTTCCGTTCATACACCTTCCCCTTCGATTTCCTGTTGATTGAGTTGATTTGAGCGGATGATTTCTTGGGGATAGTCTCCTAACTATCTTGTGATCATCCTCTTCAAGTTTGGGATCGAGGGATTTTGACTTGGATCGAATTTGGAACGATTTGGGAGAAGGGCGATTGAAATCGTCCTCCCTGAGTGTTCGCGGACAGTCCGCCACTCAGGGCGCGGACAGTCCGCGCGTCGGGTCCGGCCGAGTCAGTGGTTGCGAGTCTCGGCTGTGTGGTCTCGGTCTAACTGGCGGACAGTCCGCAGTTGGTGACCACGGACAGTCCGGGACCGAGCAGGGGACTTTCAACAGCAGTGCTGTTTCGGGGGTTTTGCCGGCGGACAGTCCGCCATCCCCTCGCGGTGAGCAGCATCGGCCCGTCGCCGGTAGGCCGGCAGTCCGGGACCGTACCCGGCGACAGACGTCCGGGAACTCGTTGGGTGCTAATTTTTAGTGCTTTGCTCTCCCGGCTTTTCTGCTTGGTTTTCGGACTTCTCGTTTGGCCCTAGAGTTAAACAGAAAACCTCTCTAGGTATCTTTGCTACTGTTAGCATAGGTATTTGGAGATTTCTCGACGTAGTCTTCTATCTACGTTCGAGGGTCGGTTTTTGGGGGTTGAACTTGAGGCGGATCTTTTGGTGTTTGGCTTGCTCTTGTTTGGTGGTGCCTCGCTGTGATCCTAGGGATCATCCACCCTCTTCCAAGGGTCGTGGGCATCACGTTTTGGATCGAAGCTTTTGGGGGTTGATTTGTGGGACAAAGGCCAAAGTTTCAAGAGAAATTTTTTAGGCTCCCATTCACCCCCCCCCTCTGGTCGCTTGCTTTAGCATTCTCGGTCCTTCAGTAAGGTAAATTGGTAGGAAGGTAATGACACAAGTTCACCAGGATAATGGTAGGACAACTAATAGTGTAGCTAGGTGGGAGGACAATGATAGAGTATAGGACTCCTATGATGCTAACTCTACTTCTATGACTTAACTCAAGTGCAAAGACGAAACACAGTAGAACGACGCCTCACGACAAGCAAACTAGGCGACGAGCGGACAGGGAGCACAGAGACTCTTACTATCAGAACGTCATGCTCAGCCTTATCCTTTAAGTCCTGCCTAAAAACACGTGGTGGACTCTAGAGACCAGATTCAGGGCTGTCACCACCTGCTGGCTACCACTATCTATCCGTGCGACAGGCGACAACCAAGGGTAGATCTTGTATAAGCACCACGCTTACACCGTCTCTCACTACTCTAGCTACTTATGGTTAACTAGAATACCGTGTTACCGGCAATGATAATTTGCAGGCGTGTTGCCAGGCCAATCACTCTACTCTATAACGACTAAACACTAAGGTAAATCACAACAATACTATAGCAGGGATAATATTGCACAAGTAATGACTAAAGTAAAGTAGAGAAAGACTAGTATTATAAGTAAAGTCTTACAAAAGTAGAAAGAAAGAAAGATAAGATAAAGCTATACCAGACTCTTCTAAACACAGCTCTGGAAGACACAAGCAGAGCTTGCTACTCAACTCTAACTCCCACACTAACTACAAACTATAGTGTCTAAACTAACTCTTCACATCACTTGGCTCTTGGTGACTTGGTGTCTCAAATGAGAGGGGGAGGGCCTCTATTTATAGTGGGGGTGGAGTAGGGGCTACTCCACCGCCACATCATCGATCCGCATGACGCCGATCCTCCTCCGTTGGATTGTAACCACCTCAAGATGAAGGGTTGCCGTGACTTGGGCTTGATTCACCGTGAAGGCACCTTAGCTTCCACGAGAAGCCACCTAAGGGGCACCCCTAGGTCGGCCGACCCATGGGGGGGTCGGGCGACCCCCCTATGACAGCTTGGCCCCACCTTGGTATGTGTAGATGATGTCCCCACTTGTCATTTGGTGTTTGGCACGTTGAAATGTGGCATGATCACTTTGGATGCTTCGTTGTGGGCCCATTGATCCATGTGACTTCATCTTCCACCGTTAAGAGAAAGCACAATTGTGATCCAAGGGTGGAGAAGCACTTTGGGAGGCTTGACATGGATCATGACACGTGGCAGAACCCTAGTGGGCCCATAGGCAGGTCGGGCGACTTGCTCATGTGGGTCCCACCAGATCTCCTTGGTATATTCTTTCACTTGGGAGCTTAGCATGGTTGATGCCATTTGGTGGAGCCCTGGGTGGGCCATAAGGGGGTCGGGCGACCCCCTTATGTAGGGCCCACCAGCTCACTTTGCCTCATTTCTTCATTGTCTGCATAAACACACTTCCATATACAAGTGGAGTTGGTTATTGATAAAAGTATGTTCATGCCATGTTATTCTTCCTTAATACTGAGCTTTGTTGACGGGGTTTAGGTGTATGAGTTTGGTAATATTCCACCATCAACAAGAATCCCCAAGCTTAACCTTTGCTTGTCCTGAGCAAATAGTAAACTTAGCCTCGGTGGATCAGGAGAGTTGCTACTATGTTTAACATTTCAAGAGTATCATGTATACAACAAAGTCTTCTCTTTTAAATGGAAAAGTTAGCAATAATGAAAACTCACCCATATTACCTTAGTCCTCCATGTGGCTTATAGCCTTTTCTTTGTCTTGAGTGGTTGAGAGATAGAACAACTTTTGATTTGAGTACCATTTTTCTTGCTTCACACAAGTTTGCATATCGGAGGTTTTGCAATTTTCAAAGAAAACTTAATGTTCCTCATATGGTACTCTCATGTCACTCATATGTTGTATGGTTCCTCACCAAGGCATATATGTAAAGTTGCCTTCTTTTTCATCCTTCTTCTAATAAGGTCTATGTAGAGCTTGGTAGGGGTAAAAGATGTAGTGTACTTACCATTCATATGTTGTCAAGTCAAAACTTGGATCCAAGGAGAGAAGTGTCATACTCTTAGATCAAGATGTGCATGTGTGTGGTACATGGTATTTATACTCCTTTAGTTGATTTGATCTCTTCCTAACACTTATTCTTTTAAGACATGGCTATCACAACTCTTTTATTTATGAGCTCTATATGCTCATCTTTTTTTTCTCTGTTTCTTCTTTTTTCAATACTTTGGACCTTCATGTGTCCATTTTTTTTTTTCTTTTTCTCATACTTTTGCATAGCATTTGTCTCTTCTAATAGACTAAACTAGAGAGATCATTCTTTTAGAACATGGAGTATTTATTTGGTGGACATGAAAGGATGTTTTTGCGCACTTCCAGTGTAGAGTAGAAGCGCATGTATATGTGGAGTGTACGTGATCTTAATCTTGGGAGCATGATAAGTCTCTCAACAAGGGTCAACAAGACTTGACAAGACTCAACACAAAGCAAGTTGCTTTTATAGAAAGGCTTATGTCATCAATGGTATATATGGCTTTGGTAGGAATTTCATCACTATTGAGGAACAGAAAGGTTTTTCACCATTTTAAAATAAAACTCCGATAATTCAACAGGTGGAAACAATATTATAGCAACTCTTATCTTAGCTATATCTTATCTCACAACAACTTAGACTTAGTTACAACTTTTTGCTACCCCACAAAGTTTTAGGCTCATGATGGTTTCATGTGAGCTAAGTAATCCATGCTCGGAGAAATATTAAGTTGTAGACTAGATACTAGAGAAATATTAACAGAGCAACTATTCATCATATCCAGAAAGAGTAAATGTATGAAACATACATGAAGAGAAATATTTTGTTTTGTTTTTATGTGTGGGAGTTTATTTAGTTATTACTAAAGAAAATAAACATGCATGGAATGCATAAATAAACAAAGATGTAGATGCATAAATAAAACTTACCTTAGTGGGGGAGGGAACCTCCCCAAGCTTGCTTTTTGCTAATGGCTTGGTGGTGGATGATGTGGCTGATATTGCGCCCACCAAGCTGCCCACTGTTTGGCTTCCTCATCCTGCATTGCTTGTATAAACTCTCTATTTTGAGTTGTGTTAGTTCTTGTGATACCTTGTTCAATGTGTGCTCTCCAATCCCTGGTGAGTTCATCCAGTTGCTGACGCATCCCGCAAAAATCTCCTAAGAAGGAGGATCGCACACTTTGAGTGCGGGATGGTCGTGGAGGCCGTCCGTCAGAACTTGAAATCTGCATTGCGCTTGACGTGGCCTCATCACCTTCCTCTAGATCTCCCTTAGCACCATATGATGTGTCGCCTTGTTCAAACTCTGCAGCTTGTGTCCTGGTACGAGTTCTGTCCGTCCCTGCAAAACTTTGACGTGTGCCTCTCGGTCCAAGTTAATGGTTAGTTGGCGGACCGTATGCAACCGAAGTCGGCTATTTGGTAGCGGGACTACAGTTGTATGGCCGCGGGTAAACCATTTTGAGACCACCTCGTGGTCCTCTCTTAAGCATATGAGCATGCACGAAAAATGCTTCCACGAGCACACCCCTTCGTAGTGTCTAGGTACTCTACATGGTGAGAATCTAGCAGGTTTAAAGACTCGGCAATGCGAGTGATGAGAGAGGTGAACTCAATAGAGTCATCTCTATCAAACACTCCTTGTCAAAAATCAACTAGGAGCTTTACAGGTGAAACATGGATTTTCTTCACTAAGGCAAACATTAATCTTAGCTCTTCAGTGCTTATGTCTTGTGCGTCTAGACGGGGAAAAAGAGTGATTGTCATCCAACGGTGGATAAACCTCAAGGCACTAGCGAAGCTTGAGCTCAAGTTAAGGGGGGGGGCAACCTTATTAATTTGGACTAAATTTGCAAGAACAGTAGTTATATTACTGTTTATCTAATGAAGAATTAGTAAAGGCAGGGGTGGCCACGGCCCCCTTTGGCCTCTACTAAGCTCCGCCCCTGCCTCAAGGTTGGGTTATCGATTTCATCAGATATGGGATTGGAACAATCATGCAAAGTAGTTATTGAAGCCCAAAATTCAGATTTATTAAATCTACGTGTAGCATGGTTCAAATCTAGGAAACATGCTTCGTCAAAACCAAGGGCTATATTGAGTTCACTCCATGTTAAGTTAAAATCTTGGTTGAACATGCGGAAATAAACTCCATTGTTAACTACTTGCAATGAACAAAGGAATTCAAGAGTAAGCATTTTTTATTCCTAGTTCGTCAACTACCCAAAAGCCTTGCCATCCGGTTAACGAGAACGCAATGTTGAGTTCGGTGGTCATACCTGATGTGTCGAGGAGAGCTGGGTCCAGCACCTTCGTGTGCATGAACATGCGTTCGCGGAGTGAGAGAAACTCTCTGGTATTCTTGTGGTGTAAATGAGAGGCCGCTCATCATCTGTCACTCTCACTACAACAGAAATGGCCTTTGGATGATCTATCAACTGAGCTATAGTCTTGGCAAAAAATTGCGTCCGGGGGTTAAAGACTTTAGTCCCGGTTGGTAAAACCAACCGAGACTAAAGGTGAACCTTTAGTCCCGGTTGGTATTACTAACCCGGACTAAAGGTCCCCAACCTTTAGTCCCAGTTGGTAATACCAACCGGGATTAAAGGGTGACCTTTTAGCCCTGGTTGGTGTTACCAACCGGACTAAAGGTCCTTTTAGCCCCGGTTGGTGTTACCAACCGGGGCTAAGGTCCTTCACGAGTGTATTCAAAAGGAAAACGTCCAGAACTGTATCACGTGGGTTGTGTAGCTCAGTGGTAAGTGTGCATGAGGCGAGGAGGTTTGAGTTCGAATCTCACAAACGCACATTTATTTTTCTCGTGGGAGCCTTTAGCCCCGATTGGGAGCAACCGGGACTAAAGGCTCCCACCTTTAGTCCCGGATTGGTAGTCCCGGTTGGGAAAACCGGGGCTAAAGGTTGTTTCTGTTGTAGTGTCTTGTCTGGGGTGCGGTAATGGCACCATGGTAGGAGCTCTCCATCGGTTCACTCCTATGCTCTTCCTCGATGGAAAGAGGGCGTCGTGATGAGCTTCCGCTCAAAACGTGCTTTGCCTTCATCGTCAGGGACTTGAATGGGTTCATATCTGCAGCAGGGAATCACAAGAACAACACTAGGACAACAAAAGATTAGCGTTAGCGGTTAGTCATCCAAGTGTTAGATAGTCCTTGTGGGGCGTGGTTGCCTCCACAAACCGTTCTTGGTGGGTTGTCACACTCCACAATCTGATCTTGCGGAGAGTAACTGAGGATAGTAGCAAGCTTAATGATGCAAATGAATGGAAAGAAACTCTTTTTGGGTTTTGGTTTTAGAATGACTAACTAGAGAATGAACTTGAGAAAGACTATCACCACTACTTGAGAGATTCAGAGGATAACTAGAGGGTGGAAATTTTGAGAGCTTGAGCTGGAAATTGTTGTGATGGTTGAGCTCCCATTGCCCTTGTATTTTAGCAGAGGAAGGCCAAGTGCTGGAGGGTGCATAGGGGGGTCGGGCGACCTGCCCATGCCCCTATGAGCACTCCCTACTGGTGATAATTGCACAGGCATGATGTAAAGCATAATGGTGGAAATAGAAGTGACCAAAGGCTACATGAGGAGGTCGGGCGACCTGCTCATGTACCCTTCACTATGTGTTTTACAATTGCAAGATGCTCCTTGTAGCTAGAAAGAAAGGATGAGGTGAAATGAAGTGACCAAAGGCCACTCCACTCCTTTTCTTTTTCCTTCACTAAGGTCATTTCTATGTCTCCCACTCATGGCATATGACACTTTCACTTGCACATTATTTTAAGGCACTTTAAGAAAGGGTGGATGGTTTTCACTGAAGTGATCAAAGGGTGCATTAGGGGTCGGCTGACCTGCCCTATGCTCTTCACCTTTCTTTTAACACTACTAGAGTCACTTCATTGTCTCCCACTCATGGCACATGGCAAAGGGGACATAAGGGGGTCGGGCGACCCCTTTATGACTCTAAATTGTCTCAAATTTTAATGGTGGAATCTCCTCAAGGTTTATTTAATGATATGCAACTAGTTTGGTAAAATTCAAAAATGGAAAATGCAACATGAAAATGCATTATAAAAGTAAAACTAAAAAATTAAAAAGATGGATAACTACCGAGTTACCTTTCGGCGAGGGCTCCAAGTGTTTAAGTCCTAGAGTCGGACTTCTTCGTCGTGGTCATTTCTCGGATGCTTCGATTGGTCCTGGAGACGGGGACCGTGATGGTAGCACCTCCTTTTCCATCCTGACCTGCTTTACCTGCGGTCGTGGTTCGGTGGTTTGTCATCTTCGGCATAGTAGTCGTACCCAGCGTTCTTGTCTTTCAGAGGTTGGTTCCTTTGACGTGGTCTTCCTCTGGGCCGGTTCATCTTAACCTGTTTGTTAGTTTTATAACCATTGAATTGACATTTTACCTTCCATCCAAGAAACTGGAATGGATTTGGCCTGATCCCACGTAGATGACGGCGTTGGTGTGTAGAGGAATGGCCTTCCCAGATGAGGGGAACATCATCACTGGCTCCCATGTCCAGGATGATAAAGTCGGTCGAGACATAATCATCTTGGACTTTCACCAAGATGTCCCGTGCGAGTCCCTCAGGGAATCGTACTGATTGATCCGCCATCTGCAAACGAACAAATGAAGGGACCAAGGGTCCTCCTAGCAGATTATCATAAGTTACTTGGACATGATGTTTACGCCTGATCCAAGGTCGCAGAAGGCGTTGCGGAAGGTATGTGGCCCGATGCAGCACTCGATCGTCGGGTGGCCTAGATCTCCTTTCTTGGTGATAAATGGTGGATCAAGGAGATAGCCCAATTGGATTGGAGCTAAGGCTTGTTGATCCTCGTTGTGACAAGCTTAACAGTTTCTATAGGGTCCTCAGGTTTCCCTTGGTTGAAGGGGCGTGAATTCATCCTCCTTGTTGTTGGGATCGGTACCTGTTGTTGTTGTTGATGAAGTTCACGTCTTCCCTTGTCTCGGGGCAGCTATTCCCCGAATGGTCATCTTCGCCGCACACTTCGCACCATGGATCAGCTTCGATTGCTTGTGCGGTGTTGACCTCGTGATCTCTCTTGATGGTTGATTTCTCATCTATCTTTCTCCTGAAGAGACCCATCTTAGCAGAGAGCATGTCCACCTCATGAACGGTGTGCATCCCTCTCTTCTTTGGCTGGGTGCGTTCTTCATTCCATCCTTGGTTGATCACCATCTTTTTCGATGAGATCCTTGGCATCTCTTACATTGTGTTGAAGGAACGCTCCTCCAGCTGCAGCATCAAGGTGACTACGGGCTAGTTGAGTTAGCCCATGGTAGAAACCTTGGATTAGGAGCCAATCTTCTATTCCATGATGAGGACATGCATGAATGTACTCCTGAAGACGTTCCCATGCTTCGGGAATCGTCTCATCCGTCTGTTGTTGGAAGCTAGAAATCTTTCCGCGCAGGGCAATGGTTTTGCCCATCGGGAAGAACTTCTTAAAGAATGCGTTGGCGCATCTCTCCTAGGTGGTGGCTTCATCTTTGTTGGCGTAGAACCATTGCTTTGCCTTTCCTAGCAATGAGAATGGGAAGAGGCAGAGACGGATGGCGTCTGATGACACTCCTTTGATGGTGAAGGTACCACACACCTCCATAAAGTGTTGGAGATGGGCATTGGCATCCTCATGGGGCTTTCCACAAAACGGGTTGGCTTGCACCATGTTGATAAGGGCAGGCTTGAGCTCAAAAGTGGCGTCTCCGAAGTTGAACTATGGTCCCGTGGCTACGTTAGAAGCCGACGGAGCTGAGTACTCCGAGATCGTCTTTTGGGCCATGGCTGCCTCTGGTAGTGGTGCAGAACCTCCTTCCTTTAACAGTGTAACACCCCTGGTGTTAAGCAACTTTAAATGCATAACTTGACATCTCATGAGCATAAGCATCATCATCTCATGTTGCATTCTTTTTGTAAAGTGTCATTTCATGTGTGGCTTGTAATGTTAAGCTTGGTGTGATGCTTGTTTGACTTGCTTTTGGAGTGTGTGAGTCTCCTAAGTAGTTGAACCATGTTGAGGAGTTAAAATGAAGCTAGGTTTGTGTTGGTCATTTTGGCTAACCAAGTCCCTAACCCTAGTTGCCTTAATAGAGCCCTAGGAGTCCTTTTGTTTGACTGACTAAGACCTCCTTGATAGATGCTTTGCATGGCTGTGGGCCCTTAACCAAAAGTGTGTAGATTTTAGAGTAGAACAAAAAGTGTTTAAGGGCCAACTCATGAAAATGGGTTTAACAAGGTGTTTTAGGACCCACAAGGCAGAAATGGGGGAGATTTGACTTAGAAAAATTCTTCTAAGTCCTAACTGCCAAAACAGTTTCGCCTGGTGATCTTTGGAGAATTCTAGAGAGCCATCCAGGCCGAACCAAAGCTTGATCTTGTAACCAAAGTTGTAGTCGGCATGTAGCTCTAACCAAAGGATCAATCGTTGTGTTGTTTCATCGAGTGGTTAGCAAGTTAACCTCGCGCAAAATTCGGCCGTCAGTCGGCCACCAGCGACTGAATCGACTGATTCAGTTTGAATCGACGCCGTGGTCATGGCCGACCGCGCCAGAACTGGCCGCCGCGTGGCGTGCCGCGGCCGGCCGAGCCAGCACTCGCGCGCGGCGTGGCGAGCTCAAGTCGCCAGCTCGCCCCCGCACTGTCCGACGCCACCCACTCCCTCCGTTCTGTCCCTCCTTGCTCTCGCCGTTGCTCAGGCGGAAAAGGGGGAAAGCACCGAGTGCCGCCGCCGTTCACCGTTGTCCTGCCGCCTCACCGCCAACCCAACCACCCAGCCAGCCTCGCCTTCACCTCCCGCATCACCTGCTCAAGCTAGCGCTCGCCGAGAACGCCTAGGTAAGCCGCGGGGTGAGTTCCCGCCATGGCCGCCATGACCACCGAGCTCGGTCCGCCGTGGCGGCCTCCCTCCATGCAAATCCTTCCGCCCTAGCTCGCGTTTGAGGGTCAGTGAGGCTCGAGGAAGATATAGGGGGTGATGGTTTAGTCGATTAGGGTTTGGTGACCGTGGTACGCCGCCGTCCACCGTGTTCGCCATGACCGGCAAGCTCGGTCCACCGTGGCCAACCCTCTTCTCGAGCTCGTCCGTTTGCCCTAGCTAGTGTTCGCGAGTCGCCTTGACCCGTAGAAGATGTTGGTGGTGTTGGTTTGGCCGATTAGGGTTTGGTAGTGGCTGTACGTCGCCGTCCGCCGCCGGCTCTGCTCGCCATAGACGACGAGCCGTAGTCTCGGCCGTTTTCTCATGGCAACCCTAGCTTCTTTGCTTCGATTAGGGTTCGCTAGGGTTTGAGCAGTGTGAGATGTCTGTCGGTTTGCTTCGGGAAGGCCGGAGATGGCCGGCGTGGCGAGCTCCCGCTGTCGCGGCCGCCATTCTCGCCGGCGAAGCTTGCTCCGTGCATGCGCTGGGCTAGAGAGTGGTACCGTCGGGTGCCGAAAGTCGAGGGGAGTCCATCGGTGGTGTTGGTTTCGCCGGGGAGGTCACCGCCGGCGAGCTCCGCCGCGGTCAACCCTTCCCCTGCTTCTGTGTGGCTTACATGTGGGGTCGGTTTGACCCGGGGTCCCGCCAGTCAGTGGCTTGGGTCCCAACTGTCAGCGGACCTAGGTGCAGTAGTTTGGGTATGCGTAGCAGTTTAGGTTGAAGAGTTTTTCAGGGTTTTGTTTAATTAGTTTTCAGAAATCTTTGTAGAGTTTGTTTAATTCATATCTTGCATTCTGTAAATGCTAAAAAAGGTGAAACAAGTTTTGTTAAGTTTGTTGTGATGAGTTCTATGCATGAAAAATGTAATATGTCCAGTTTGTGATGAATTTATGTGTAGTTATATTTAATTTATGTTTAGGCTGAAATCTTGTTAAATGCATAGTAAACTGTGTATTGCTTAGAAAATGTGATTCTTGTTTTGTTAGGTTTGTATTGATGAATAGTTTCTGGGAAAATGTAATATGGTGTTGTTCTGTGGAATATTTTGGCAGTGGCAATTAAAGTGATTAAATGGTGTTTTCTTGTTTAATTTGTAGTAATTAAAATATGAGGAATATGAACCTGAGAATTTTTATTCACTACTCTTGTGCTAAGAAGTTCAGTGGAAAAATGGGAAATTTGTTGTTTGACACTTTTTGTTAGGGTGTGTAGTTCAAAGCACCTTTTGATGGTAGTATTTGTCTTTTTCATAGAGGATAGAGTTTAAGTCCAAATGGGGTGAAATTTGGACAGGGGACTCGATTGCATGCTGTCAACTTTCAGTAATTTCTATAGATTTTTCTGAAGTTGTAACTGAGGGTTGCTGTTCTAGGCTAAACAAAATGATTAAATGGTAGCAAATGGTTAAGTAATAATCGGAAGATGATGACTACCTTGTTGAAGAAAATGAAGTAGATGACATGTGCTTATCTCCTGAGTATCTTGTTCTATGTTGTCTCACCAATGCATCCCATGTGCATTCATTTTATTTATATGTGTTATGCATCATATAGGGTCGGTAGTGGAAGCCCAGAACCTGTCGTCGGAGGAGCCGTGTCCGGAGGAGACCCAGGACGAGAGGACCGAAGAAGGAGACGTCGAGGACCTGCCTGAGTGCCGCGATCATAGACCCTCCGACTTTGAAAGAGGCAAGCCCCGGAGCATCCCACTCCTACGGTTTGCAAATGCAATTACAAAATTAACTGATATGTTTGTTGCATTAGGTTAGGAGTTGAGTGATACCGTTGATGCATTCCTTACTTATCCTTGTCCACCTGCAATTACTATCTTGATATCCCTGTTAAGTCTAGGCTCGTTTATGCTTAGCCCTGCTTAGACCGGTAAAAGTCGGGTGATTTCCTGTCTCCCGCATATAGGTGGATACTGATCATGACTAGCCTAGTGCTATCATGGAGATAACCATGTGATAATTAATTTGAGACCGGGCGGGATGTAGGAGCAGCAGGTCATGGGTCCTGTGTGCTGGTAGTCTCCCGTCTGTGTCGATTAGGACCTGACGAAGGCACACCTCAGTCATTTTGAACGCGTCAATCACTTAACGGAGCAGGTGCGGGTGCCTCCCGTGAAGCTGAGTAAGGTTATTCGAGCCGGTGATGGAGATGTTGACGCCTAACACCCAGGGCCTTACATGTACCGTGGGCAACTATTCTGAGCAACCTGGCATGGTCCGTGGACAGGCGGGGCCTGATTGACCTCGCATGACCGTGGGCAGTTATAGCTTGAGCGACCTGGCATTGAGATAACCCCCGGTGTAGAAGGGCCCATGACCGTCCCGCGTGTTGTGTTCTGGAATCTCCTGAATTGGTCACCGACGGCTGCCTGGCAAGGTGTGATCAGACGAGTGTGCGACATTTTTATCCCCAGCTGGGTAGGAATCGATTATAATCGCCATCGCTCCTGGATAGTGAGTAACTTGGCTAGGCATGTGTTACCGTAGTAACTTATGGAATTAAAGATGGTTATGGTACTGAATCTGAAAGGCTATTGATGAAATAGTCACTCTTGCTTGATTAATTAGCCAAGTGATTGCTCTAGCTCAGGTGCAAATCTAGTTAATCAGGTTGATTACATAAAAGTGACTGCTAATATTATAATGATGATTATTTAATAACAAAATGCTTTTATGCAAAAAGGTAAGTATGGCCAAACCAGATACAGCCTTGCATACTCCTTGGTGTCACTTATTTTTGGTTTATGTTGGGTAAGTCTAGCTGAGTACCTTCTTGTACTCAGGGTCTCATCCCTTGTTGTTGCAGATGGGCAGTGCTTCTATGGCTATTGCGAGAACTGTCTGTACCCCGTCGCAGGTGATGACTAGACCATGGGCATGGTCATCTCTTATCCTCTCCTGATGCTTTTGTGGACTGATCAGGCAATGGCACCGTATTATGAACTGAGAACTTATGTTTAAAACTATGTTGCTTCCGCTTTTGAATTCTGAACTATGGTTTGTAATAACTATTGAACTCTGATGTATTTGAACTATGTGCGAACTGAACGTACCTTGTGGACATGTACGCTAATCTATTACGATCTTGGCTAATGTTGAATGATTTGAAATCCTTCGAGATTTCCAGACTACAGGGTTTGTACGAGCTTAAGTACCTGTTAATCTCTGTGAAAGCGGGGATTCGGTGCTTAATCTGGTATAAATTGGTCGGTTCTGTCACAGCTGGCATCGGAGCATGGTTGGTGTTACTGTTCATGAGTGTATTTGAAAAATCGTTTTTTCAATCGAAATTTTATTTGCCAAAGCTTATAACTAATAGGATTTGAAAAATCTTATTGATAAGGATTAAAGTGTGCCAGTGATCAAGTCCTTATGCCCAGTAGGTTTTTAGGTGGCTATTTAAGTACTAACTTGGCGGTCGTGCATCATATTTAAATTCTGTTATTTCTGTCGTCCATACGGCAAGGGTGAAATTGTATGGGTGCTATTCTTCGGAATAGTAATGTATGGATCAATTGCCTCTACGCCAAGGTAATAAGTGAGTTGTGAGAGCATGATTGGACAACCGCCAATCTAGGGGTGTGCTTGAATGGTACCGGCTGTATACCGTTACACACAAGTATATGTGAAGGTACTTAATTGTGGCAGTAATATTATTCTCATGGTGCATATACTGCTTACGTGTATACTGGGTGTGCACCTAAGTTAGTATTAGATTTAATTTCAGCAATGCATGATATTCATACTGTGGGCAGGGCTGAAATGATTTTCTGCAGGTACGCTAACTTGCGAACGTATAGTACGTCTAGTTAACGCTATGAGTGAACGTGTATGCCACCGTCTAGCCGTTAGATTGTTAGACAGTGAGGACGTATGTTACGTGCATGCATCATGATCATATAACCTTGCATTAATCTTACTTCCTTTCTTATGTTATCCGTCCCGTTTTCTTAATAAAAGTGGTTCTCAAACTAATGGAAATATATGTGGATAAACTTCTTACAGATGGTCCATACCAAGCACACAGCTCGTAAGTCAACCGGAGGCAAGAGGCCTAATTACATGTTGGGACCGTGGACTGCTGAGGGGTCGGAGGACTTCTTAGATGAGTTCGGCATGCCTACCATCCTTTGGAGGGTATTGCACTTGGTGGGATACCAGGAGGCCAGGAGCCACAGTACGACTGGCCCGCGTGCAGATGTTCGAGGATCGCCATATGTACACGGTGGAGGTTGACGTGCCTAGCCGTGATGAGCAGGATCACGTCTGGTGCCGCCGGGTCTTCGCGCTACAGGGAGGACCCCATGGGATGGAGCTAACAGAGTTGCTTACACCATTCTCCGGGACATGATGGAGGACCATCCGGAGGTGGTTGCCCAGGCTACAGCCAGTATCTTCCCGACAGCAGATCCGTATCAGTTAGTGTGGCGTCAGCCAGGAGCCGCAGTACTCGAGGCCAGTTCGCTTGAGAGGGAGCATTGTGTCGGACCAGCCGGGAGTGCTATGGCTACACTCATGGCTACCTATGGATGTCTATCACGGCTATGATCAGTTGGACCACATTCTTAGTGAGGAGATGGCTGCACAGCACCGGAGGCAGCAGGAGCATACCGCTGAGGTAGACCGCCTCACTGCAGAGTTGGCATGCATGATAGTAGAGAGGGACCAGGCACTTTAGAGAGAGCAGGAGACCGCCCATCAGCTCAGTATTCAGGAGGAGTCTGGTACCTTCTTGGCCTTGATCATGAGGGAGACTGAGGAGTCGCTCCGAGGTGTTTGTCTTGAGGGCATACGCGCTTCAGAGGAGAACAGACTGTTGAGGTTGCGAGTGGGAGACCTAGAGTTGCAACTTCATTATCTGCAGGACTACAATGATCATCTGCATGAGGAGATCCACCGCAGGGAGAATGAGAGGAATCTCATCTTTCCTCAGGAGGACCCGGATCCGAGTAGCTCTTCTAGTGGTTCCTCAAATGTGTCTAGTGATGATGGTGACGATGGCGACGTCCCTAGAAAGTAGATCGGATAGTATGCTTAGAGCTTAGTGATCTTTTGTGTATGTTAGTGAGCCCGACCTTTTGCTTTTGTATGGATAAGCACGAATAGTACACTTATGTGCACGTGGTGTGAGACCTTGGAAAGTCCCATATGTATGGGCAAAACTATGGATGTTTGGTTTTTTGCATGATATGTATTGAGCGATCTTATTATGTGATGATGCGATGTGGATTGAAATTTATTATGCCTCTGTGATTGTTTGGTGAACTTGTTTTCTGAATAATTTTAGTTGGTATGATTTATTGCTCTCTACAATAATTGCAACTCCGCCTAATGATACTTGCTTATATACATGCAGATGACGACAACTCGTAGTGGAGCTGGCGGAAGTGGTGGAAATGAGGACCCCAGGGACAACCACAATCCACCACCTCCTCCACCAGCCACTCCCGAGCAGCTTTTCGCCCAATTTCTGGGAAGCCAGCGCAACATTGAAGCTTTACTGCGAGAGAATTTAGCGCACGGTCACCAGCGTCCAGAGCCAAATCAATATAGTTCTTTCAAGGATTTCTTGGATACTAGGCCACCCATCTTCAAGGAAGCTACTGAACTTTAGAGGCAGAAGAATGGCTGCATACCATGGAACAAAAGTTTTGTTTGCTCAGGCTCACAGAGGAGCTCAAAGCCAAATATGCCGCGCATCAGCTGCAGGGACCAGCCGGGATTTGGTGGGGGCATCACCGCACCACCTATCCTTCCAACGTTCCTGTCACTTGGAGGATGTTCACCGAAGCTGTTCGAGGGCACTATATACCGCCAGGCCTGACTCAGATGAAAGTGGCAGAGTTCATGAGCTTAACGTAGGGGACTCGGTCTGTCACTGAGTACCATCATTTGTTTAACTCCTTGTCTCGTTATGCTCCAAGACTTCGTGGATACAGATGCCAAAGATTGCTATTTCAAGCGGGGCTTGAACCAAAATGGGAAGTCAGTGGGTACGTCTTCTCGTACCGTCTTCAATGACTTTATTAGTGATTGCTTGATCCAAGAGAATCATAATAACAAGCATGCTGCAAGTAAGTCCCGGAAGAGACTTTTGATTCAGGACCATCTCAACCTAGGGACCACCAGCTCAACGTTCCAGTATCGACCACCAGCGTCGGGGCACGTTTCAGGCGCCGCAGAAGAAAGGTCAGACGCAAGCTCACGCAATCAAAGGCCATACAAGATAGCTGCTACCCAAGCTCGTGGAGGTCAGGGCAGTTCAACAGGAGGGAAACCTTTAGTTAGGGGACCCTTTTTCAATTGCAACCAAGAGGGACACTTCGCAAGGTATTGTCCTCACCCAAAGAAGCAACAAGCTAACTACCCCGCACGTCTGCACAACATGACTGCTGAAGAAGCTCGTGCTGGAGAGCCCGTGACTGCCGGTATGTGTCTTGTTAATCATCATCCTGCAGTTGTTTTGTTTGATACTGGATCATCACATTCATTCATGAGCAAAGCATTTGCACAAAGGTATAATCAAGAGGTGTCTGAAATGGATTATGGGTTTCGCGTAAGCTCCGTGGGGAGTAGTGTGTTATCTAGGCAGATGGTTTGTAATGCGACCATCGACATTGGAGGGCACAAATTCGGAGCTAATTTAGTAGTTCTGCCAGGACTAGTATGGATGTAGTCCTAGGGATGAGTTGGATGAGTATGTGGAATGCGGTGTTAGACACTGCAAATGGATTCTTACCTTATCTGATGGAAGGACGAATACCAAGTTACGCATCTCTCTTGCCCGGGGTGCTGACTTTGTTCATTTATCTTGCACTTTGTCTATCGAAGACCTGTCTAAGATCCCAGTTGTCCGAGATTTCCCGGATGTCTTCCCAGATGAATTACCAGGATTACCGCCCAAGCGAGCAGTGGAATTTGCCATTGAATTATACCTGGAACTGCACCAATCTCTATAAGACCTTACCGTATGCCGCCCAATGAGTTAGCTGAACTCAAGATTCAGATTAAGGAACTTTTGGATAAAGGATTCATTCAACCTAGTATATCTGAATGGGGATGTCCAGCATTGTTTGTCAAGAAGATGGATAAGTCGTTAAGGATGTGTGTGGATTATCGATCGCTCAATGCCGTGACTATCAAGAACAAGTATCCGTTGCCACGGATAGATATTCTGTTTGACCAGTTATCCAGAGCCAAGGTGTTTTCCAAGATTGATTTGAGGTCAGGTTACCACCAGATCAGAATTCGACCGCAAGATATCCCAAAGACTGCTTTCTCGACCAGATATGGATTATACGAGTATCTTTTCATGTCGTTTGGATTGACAAATGCCCCAGTATATTTCATGAGTTTGATGAATTCGGTGTTTATGCCAGAATTGGATAAGTTTGTAGTGGTGTTCATTGATGACATTCTAGTATACTCTGAGAACTCGGACGATCATGCAGAGCATTTGAGGGTTGTTTGATGAGGCTCCGAGAACATAAACTTTATGCTAAGTTTAGCAAATGCGAGTTTTGGTTGAAGCAAGTGCAATTTCTTGGTCATATTCTATCAGAAGAAGGAATTTCTGTGGACCCCAGTAAGGTACAAGAAGTGATGGATTGGAAAGCTCCTACTTCAGTTGGTGAGATTCGGAGTTTTCTTGGATTAGCAGATACTATCGTCGCTTCATTCCTGACTTTTCTAAGATTGCAAAACCAATGACAAGCTTGGTCCAGAAGGATCAGAAGTTTGAGTGGACAGAGGGGTGTGAAATAGCTTTTCGTACCCTGCGGCAACTGTTAACCACTGCTCCTGTCTTAGCTCAACTGGATATTGAGAAGCCTTTTGATGTCTTTTGTGATGCATCGAAAGTTGGTTTAGGTTGTGTTCTTTTGCAAGAAGGCAGGGTGATTGCTTATGCTTCACGCTAATTGAGGAAACATGAGATTAACTATCCTACACATGATTTGGAGTTAGCTGTTGTGGTGCACGCTCTAAAAATCTGGAGACATTATCTGCTTGGTAACGTTTGTAATATGTACACTGATCACAAGAGTCTCAAGTATATCTTCACTCAACCTGAACTGAATATGAGGCAGAGAAGATGGCTTGAACTAATCAAGGATTACAATCTGCAGATGCATTATCATCCAGGAAAGGCAAATGTGGTTGCCGACGCTTGAGCCGGAAATCACACTGCA
The DNA here is from genome assembly GCA_009763385.1 of Coix lacryma-jobi var. lacryma-jobi. Lineage (NCBI taxonomy): Eukaryota > Viridiplantae > Streptophyta > Magnoliopsida > Poales > Poaceae > Coix > Coix lacryma-jobi. Next base: position 320,073 of record VDCT01000441.1, on the reverse strand, counting down.
ACAGTTTGAGGTTACGACCAGAAGACAAGTTTAGTCTCGTACACCCCATAATTTTGCACAATATCAGGCTGCAAGGCACCCTAGTTGATCAAATTCTTGAAGGGCAGAGAACAGACAAGGGAATTTATCATATCAAGGAAAGGCTGAAAACCGCAACTAAACCAGTAAAACATTTTCGGATTGACGACAAAGGAGTGTTATGGTTTGACCAGCGCTTAGTAGTACCCAAGAATAGAGAACTCAAAAACTGGATCATGGATGAAGCTCATTTATCCAAGTTATCTATTCATCCTGGAAGCACTAAGATGTATCAAGATTTGCGTCCAAGATTTTGGTGGACCAAATGAAGAAAGAGATTGCCGCTTATGTAGCCAGATGCGACACGTGTTGTTGAGTGAAAGCTGTTCACCTAAGCCAGCCGGAACACTTCAACCATTACCAATACCCGAGTGGAAATGGGAAGAAGTGGGTATGGATTTCATCACCGGTTTACCAACCACCCAGAAGGGGAATGACTCATTTGGGTAATAGTTGATCGTCTTACCAAGACCGCTCATTTCATACTAGTTAAAACCTGTTATCGAGCACTGGACTATGCAGAGATTTATATCAATCAAATCGTTCGACTACATGGTATACCCAAGGTCATAGTTTCGGATCGTGGATCGCAGTTTACTGCACCATTTTGGGAGAAATTGCAAAAGGAATTAGGCACCAAGCTAATCCATAGCTCTGCCTATCATCCCCAAACATCGGGACAAACTGAAAGAGTGAATCAAGTGTTAGAGGACATGTTGAGAGCCTGTGTGATTTCAGCAAAGGATCTTGGGAGAAATGGTTACCTTTAGCTGAATTTGCATATAACAATAGCTATCAGGAAAGCATACAGATGGCACCTTTTAAAGCTCTTTATGGTAGAAGGTGCAGGACACCGGTGAATTAGGTTGAACCGGAGAACGTCGTTACTATGGAATCAATTTCGTTATCGAAGCAGAAGAACAAGTTAGAACAATTCAACAACATATAGCAGTTGTGCAGTAGCGACAAAAGAGCTATGCAAAGAGGAGGAAACCGCTTGAATTCAACGAAGGTGATTATGTGTATCTGAAAGTGTCACCTATGAAAGGTGTCAGATGCTTTGGCATAAAAAGGAAGTTAGCGCCAAGGTTTGTGGGGCCATACAGGATTGTGGAAAGGAGGGGAGAAGTAGCTTATCAACTACAACTGCCTGAACACTTAAAGGCTATATTCCCTGTATTCCATGTGTCGCAATTGAAGAAATGCCTTCGAGTTCCAGAAGAAGAAGTGCAACCGGCCAGCATCAAGATGCAATCCGATCTCACCTACTCAGTGAAGCCATGTCGGGTACTTGATGAAAAGGAAAAGTAACTCGCGGAAGAATAGTAAAGCATATAAAGTGTCTTGGAGTGAACAACATGACCGAGATGCCACTTGGGAAACGGAAGACTATTTAAAAGAGGCGTATCCACAATTTTATAAAGACTGGTTTGTAACTCAAATCTCGGGACGAGATTTCTTTAAGGAGGGGAGGGCTGTAACACCCCTAGTGTTAAGCAACCTTAAATGCATAACTTGACATCTCATGAGCATAAGCATCATCATCTCATGTTGCATTCTTTTTGTAAAGTGTCATTTCATGTGTGGCTTGTAATGTTAAGCTTGGTGTGATGCTTGTTTGAGTTGCTTTTGGAGTGTGTGAGTCTCCTAAGTAGTTTTACCTGTTGAGGAGTTAAAATGAAGCTAGGTTTGTGTTGGTCATTTTGGCTAACCAAGTCCTAACCCTAGTTGCCTTAATAGAGCCCTAGGAGTCCTTTTGTTTGACTAACTAAGACCTCCTTGATAGAAGCTTTGCATGGCTGTGGGCCCTTAACCAAAAGTGTGTAGATTTTGGAGTAGAACAAAAGTGTTTAAGGGCCAACTCATGAAAATGGGTTTAACAAGGTGTTTTAGGACCCACAAGGCAGAAATGGGGAGATTTGACTTAGAAAAATTCTTCTAAGTCCTAACTGCCGAAACAGTTTCGTCTGGTGATCTTTGGAGAATTCTAGAGAGAAATCCAGGCCGAACCAAAGCTTGATCTTGTAACCAAAGTTGTAGTCGGCATGTAGCTCTAACCAAAGGATCAATCGGTGTGTTGTTTCATCGAGTGGTTAGCAAGTTAACCTCGCGCAAAATCTGGCCGTCAGTAGGCCATCAGCGACTGAATCGGCCGATTCAGTTTGAATCGACGTTGTGGTCATGGCCGACCGCGCCAGAACTTGGCCGCCGCGTGGTGTGCCGTGGCCGGCCGAGCCAGCACTCGCGCGCGGCGTGGCGAGCTCAAGTCGCCAGCTCGCCCCGCACTGTCCGACACCGCCCACTCCCTCCGTTCTATCCCCTCCTTGCTCTCGCCGTTGCTCGGGCGGAAAAGGGGGGAAAGCACCGAGTGCCGCTGCCGTTCGAGACTGTCCCGTCGCCTCACCGCCAACCCCAACCACCCATCCAGCCTTGCCTTCACCTCCCGCATCACCTGCACTAGCAAGCGCTCGCCGAGAACGCCTAGGTAAGCCGCGGGTGAGTTCCCGCCATGGCCGCCATGACTGCCGAGCTCGGTCCACCGTGGTCGGCCCTCCCTCCGTGCAAATCCTTCCGCCCTAGCTCACGTTTGAGGGTCAGTGAGGCTCGAGGAAGATATAGGGGGTGATGGTTTAGTCGATTAGGGTTTGGTGACCGCGGAACGCCGCCGTCCACCATGTCCGCCATGACCGGCAAGCTCGGTCCGCCGTGGCCAACCCTCTTCTCGAGCTCGTCCGTTTGTCCTAGCTAGTGTTCGCGAGTCGCCTTGACCCATAGAAGATGTTGGTGTGTTGGTTTGGCCGATTAGGGTTGGTAGTGGCCATACGTCGCCGTCCGCCGCCGGCTCTGCTCGCCATAGACGACGAGCCGTGGTCTCAGCCGTTCCTCATGGCAACCCTAGCTTCTTTGCTTCGATTAGGGTTCGCTAGGGTTTGAGGAGTGTGAGATGGCTGTCGGTTTGCTTCGGGAAGGCCGGAGATGGCCGGCGTGGCGAGCTCCCGCCATCGCGGCCGCCATTCTCGCCGGCGAAGCTTGCTCCGTGCATGCGCTGGGCTAGAGACTGGTACCGTTGGATGCGGAAAGTCGAGGGGAGTCCATCGGTGGTGTTGGTTTCGTCGGGGAGGTCACCGCCGGCGAGCTACGCCGCGGTCAACCCTTCCTCTGCTTCTGTGTGGCTTACATGTGGGGTCGGTTTGACCCGGGGTCCCGCCAGTCAGTGGCTTGGGTCCCAACTGTCAGCGGACCTGGGTGCAGTAGTTGGGTACGCGAAGCAGTTTAGGTTGAAGAGTTTTTCAGGGTTTTGTTTAATTAGTTTTCAGAAATCTTTAGAGTTTGTTTAATTCATATCTTGCATTCTGTAAATGCTAAAAAAGTGAAACAAGTTTTGTTAAGTTTGTTGTGATGAGTTCTATGCATGAAAAATGTAATATGTCCAGTTTGTGATGAATTTATGTGTAGTTATATTTTAATTTATGTTTAGGCTGAAATCTTGTTAAATGCATACTAAACTGTGTATTGCTCAGAAAATGTGATTCTTATTTTGTTATGTTTGTATTGATGAATAGTTTCTGGGAAAATATAATATGGTGTTGTTTTGTGGAATATTTTGGCAGTGGCAATTAAAGTGATTAGATGTTGTTTTCTTGTTTAATTTGTAGTAATTAAAACATGAGGAATATGAACCTGAGAATTTTTATACACTACTCTTGTGGTAAGAAGTTCAGTGGAAAAATGGGAAATTTGTTGTTTGACACTTTTTGTTAGGGTGTGTAGTTCAAAGCACCTTTTCATGGTAGTATTTGTCTTTTTCATAGAGGATAGTTTTAAGTCCAAATGGGGTGAAATTGGACAGGGGACTAGATTGCATGCTGTCAAATTCTAGTAATTTCTGTAGATTTTTCTGAAGTTGTTAACTGAGGGTTGCTGTTCTAGGCTAAACAAAATGATTAAATGGTAGCAAATGGTTAAGTAATAATCGGAAGATGATGACTACCTTGTTGAAGAAAATGAAGTAGATGACATGTGCTTATCTCCTGAGTATCTTGTTTTATGTTGCCTCACCAATGCATCCCATGTGCATTCATTTTATTTATATGTGTTATGCATCATACAGGGTCGGTAGTGGAAGACCAGAACCCGCCGCCGGAGGAGCCGTGTCCGGAGGAGACCCAGGACGAGAGGACCGAAGAAGGAGACGTCGAGGACCTGCCTGAGTGCCGCGATCATCGACCCTCCGACTTTGAAAGAGGCAAGCCCCGGAGCATCCCACTCCTACGGTTTGCAAATGCAATTACAAAATTAACCTGATATGTTTGGTGCATTAGGTTATAGGAGTTGAGTGATATCGTTGATACATTCCTTACTTATCCTTGTCCACCTGCAATTACTATCTTGATATCCCTGTTAAGTCTAGGCTCGTTTCTGCTTAGCCCTACTTAGACCGATAAAAGTCGGGTGATTTCCTGTCTCCCGCATATAGGTGGAAACTGATCATGACTAGCCTAGTGCTATCATGGAGATAACCATGTGATAATTAATTTGAGACCGGCGGGATGTAGGAGCAGTAGGTCATGGCTCCTGTGTGCTGGTAGTCTCCCGTCTGTATCGACTAGGACCCGACAAAGGCACACCTCAGTCATTTTGAACGTGTCAATCACTTAACGGAGCAGGTGCGGGTGCCTCGCATGAAGCCGAGTAAGGTTATTCGAGCCGGTGATGGAGATGTTGACGCCTAACACCCAGGGCCTTACATGTACCGTGGGCAACTATTCTGAGCAACCTGGCATGGTCCGTGGACAGGCGGGGCCTAATTGACCTGGCATGACCGTGGGCAGTTATAGCTTGAGCGACCTGGCATTGAGATAACCCCCGGTGTAGAAGGGCCCATGACCGTCCCGCGTGTTGTGTTCTCGAATCTCCTGAATTGGTCGCCGACGGCTGCCTGGCAAGGTGTGATCGGGCGAGTGTGCGACATTTTTCCCCAGCTGGGTAGGAATCGATTATAATCGCCATCGCTCCTGGATAGTGAGTAACTTGACTGGGCATGTATTACCATAGTAACTTATGGAATTAAAGATGGTTATGGTACTGAATCTGAAAGGCTATTGATGAAATAGTCACTCTTGCTTGATTAATTAGCCAAGTGATTGCTCTAGCTCAGGTGCAAATCTAGTTAATCAGGTTGATTACATAAAAGTGACTGCTAATATTATAATGATGATTATTTAATAACAAAATGCTTTTATGCAAAAAGGTAAGTATGGCCAAACCAGATACAGCCTTGCATACTCCTTGGTGTCACCTTATTTTTGGTTTATGACGGGTAAGTCTAGTTGAGTACCTTCTTGTACTCAGGGTTTTATCCCTTGTTGTTGCAGATGGGCGGTGCTTCTATGGCTATTGCGAGAACTGTCTGTACCCCGTCACGGGTGATGACTAGACCATGGGCATGGTCATCTCTTATCCTCTCCTGATGCTTTTGTGGACTGATCAGGCAATGGCACCGTATTGTGAACTGAGAACTTATGTTTAAAACTATGTTGCTTCCGCTTTTGAATTCCGAACTATGGTTTGTAATAACTATTGAACTCCGATGTATTTGAACTATGTGCGAACTGAATGTACCTTGTGGACATGTACGCTAATCTATTACGATCTTGGCTAATGTTGAAAGATTTGAAATCCTTCGAGATTTCCAAACTACCGGGTTTGTACGAGCTTAAGTACCTATTAATCTCTATGAAAGCGGGGATTCGGTGCTTAATCTGGTATAAATTGGTCGGTTCTGTCACAAACGGGTCCGATTCCGAGATAACCTTTTGAGGGGAAACTAGACGACGTCTAGAACTCCTCAGAAGTTTTTCAGGATTTTCAACAAAGTTGCTATGCAATTGGAAACCGCTCATACACTGCCTTGCTTCACAGTAACGAGAAACAAGAGCAGGGGTAAGCCCCTACGACTAGTTCATACTAAGTTGGTGGTAATCCTAAGACTCTGGCTTAACAAATTTCCTAGACCTTTGCTTTCACCAGCAACGGTGCCAGAAATGCTTGTTGGTATTTCTTAGTGTCGCTACTAAAATAGAGTTTTAATCTATCTCCACAATGGCTCCAGAAATACTTGTTGACACTTCTTAACGTCACCACTATGAATAGGGGGTAAGTCTATCCTCAGCGATGGCGCCAGGAGTGTCTTGTGGGTAAGTTCTTATGTGTATTGGATAATTCCGCAAGCGCACAGAATCTACCGTTGTAGCACTTCATCCGGGAGTATTCCAAGGTATCGTTATTTATTTTATCCCAACAGAAAGCGGTGGCTAGGAAAAGATGTTGATAAGAGGAGTCTACGTGATTACCACAACTTGGTACTAACTAGTGTAGAGGGGTAAGGTAAATTGGTAGGAAGGTAATGACACAAGTTCACCAGGATAACGGTAGGACAACGAGAGAGTACAGGACTCCTATGATGCTAACTCTACTTCTATGACTTAACTCAAGTGCAAAGACGAAACACAGTAGAACGATGTCTCACGACAAGCAAACTAGGCGACGAGCGGACAGGGAGCACAGAGACTCTTACTGTCGGAACGTCATGCTCAGCCTTATCCTTTAAGTCTTGCCTAAAAACACATGGTGGACTCCAGAGACCAGATTCAGGGCTGTCACCACCTGGTGGCTACCACTACCTATCCGTGCGACAGGCGACAACCAAGGGTAAGATCTTGTATAAGCACCACGCTTACACCGACTCTCACTACTCTAGCTACTTACAACAGTTGACGGACTAGAATATCATAGACGTCTCAGAAGAGGTATTCTCAGACTACATCCGGACTTCGTGCGAGAAGATCCGAAGGACATGCTACGAAGTGGACATGGACTTTGGACTCTCATTGTAACTTAGTCAAGTTCTAAAGGAAGTCTTGTAATTAGAATAGGACTCCTTTGTTGTAACCGACTAGGACTACAGTACGTGCTAAGCTTCTCCCGATTATATAAGGGGAAGCGGGCATACACCTCTATCATTGAATCTTGAATCATAACACAAGGCACACGCCACCATTGGACGTAAGGTGTTACGCTATAAGCGGCCTGAACTAGTATAAATCGATGTCCCTGTGTACTCGCTGAGTTCTACGAACGTCGATCCCCACTGAACAAATCGTCTAGGAATCCCCAAGATGAGTTGCCGGTTAACAAACACCGACAGTTGGCGCGCTAGGTAGGGGCTCTCGCGATTCCGCGATCAAGAGCTCGACGACCTTCAACATGTTCTTGGCGGGATCAATTTTTGTTTTTGGCTCGTGGACTTGCATCACAGATGATCAAGTGAAGTTGCATCGACAACTTCAAACTGAATCAGAAGTGCAAGCCATGCCAAAGACAGATCATCTCACCCGAGACCTAGCAAACTCACAATCCAAGAATCGCAAGAATCTAGGGACCAGGTAGAATCATCTGACTCCTACTCGGATACGAACTCTCGATCTAGAAAGGACTCGGATTCCAGACACTGTATCCCCTTTAGACTGCGTAACTTAGCCGAAAGCTTTCAAGAGTTGATTGGATTAAACTTCCAGAGGCTTCAACAGATCCCTCTGACAGGAGCTCAGCAGGGACTCATTTTTAGCTCAACCGATGAAGGTACATCGTCCATTGGCCAATACAACCAGCCCCGGCTAGGTTGGTTGGCACAATCGACCAACAACTCCCTTACCAATATGGACATCAGCTCCCCTTTGAGGAGCACGATACCTCAACAGAGATAATCTTCAGTGCTTCTACCCTAGAATCGGTTACACCAGGATCAATAAACCAAGGCTACACTCGTGAAGTCTTCATGGCAGGACACCAGTCATCTCTACGACCTCCGACTCCTCTAGATGTCTTCTGAGATGATGAGACCTTGAGTATGATATCTGATGATGATCCAGAAGGACCCAGTGAAACCGAGACCTTAAAAGCAGAAAGACTAAGGAGAATTTGGCAAAAGACGCCCGTAGAAGGCGAGCAACTCATCGTAAGGAGGCCATGGAGCGCTACCAAGTCTGACTTGAAATATAATAGTCGAATGCGTCTAGAAGAGGAAGCCGAACATCAAGCTCGTAATCTGCGTGATCAGGAGATCCAGTCCCAGAATGATCACAGTCGACGACGAGCTGACTGTTCACGCAACCTCGAACCTGAATTCATGAGGGTCGCTGGTCACAAGGTATATCAGACACCCTACCAAACATCCTGGCTTTAGCTATGGAGATGGGAGCCAAAGACAACCGCACCTCTGATGAAGAACGACGATTGATCATGCTTCAGACTACCGTGCTACAACTCAAGGTAGAAACCTTGAGTCCCTAGTTGATAATCAGGACTCATCTCGTCCAAGCTAGAGGCGACCTATTCATGAGCGACTTGCCCGAGTCCTGGCCAGGAGTCGTCTGGGCAACTGAGTCCCTGACCAGCCGAAGGAGGAGCTGAATCATCATATCGAGGAATCGACATCTTAGCATCCGACGCAGTTGATCGCTTCCCCTGCTTTTCCCAGAGGCTCCAAGCAGTCCCGTTTCCACGAAGTTCAAACCTGGGAGCTACTCCAAGTATGACGGAAAAACAAAACCTAGACGGTGGCTCAGGCTGTATGCTCAAGCAGTCGAGTTAGCAGGAGGAAGCAGGATGTCAAAGCATTATTTCTCCCCATGGCTCTAGATACAATGCCCTTGCATGGTTCGACACTAACGACATACCATTAAGCCCGAGTCATTGACTCCTGGAAACAACTTCACCGCATTTTCATAAAGAACTTTGCGGGTGTCCCGGAGAGATCAGACCCTCGGACTAAGCTTAGAACCTGCCAGCAGCAGAAAAATGAACAATGCGGGAATACTACAGACGCTTCTCCGAGATTCGCTCCACAGTCTCAGACATAACAAATAGAGAAGTAATCGACATTTTTGGCAATGGAATTTGCGAAAGGTACAATTACAAGGATTTCATCAAGCATGACCCGACCACCGCCGACGAGTTCCATCAGGCCGTAAACTCCATGATGGCAACAGAAGAACGCACATAGGAGCGCTTCCCCGAGAACACGCAGGGTGATCGGGGAAATAACCAGAGAGGAATCTAGACTGCTCAGCAAACACCCATAAAAGAACCGGTGACAACACTGTTGCAGCCATGGAACCTCAGAAGAAAGGGAACAACCTTCAGCTTCGATGACCTCCTAGACGGCCCATGTCCCTTCCATCCAAAAGAGGACACCAGCTAGGCATTGTCGACAACTTAAAGAGCGAGGTCTAAATTCCGACTTCAACAAAAATAAAAAAGACAAGGGAAAGAAAGTAGCCGAAGACCCTCAGCAGGACCCGTGGTTTCCAACACCCCAAAGGTACCATCAATGTTATATTTGGGGGAGTCACCACCAGTGATAACAAGCGCCTTCTGAAGCTTTCCTTGCGGGAAATCATGTCAACAGAACCCGCAACCCCCAGATACCTCGATTGGTCTGAGCATCCGATCAATTTCTCTCGAGCAGACCAATGGACCAGTGTCTCAAATGCAGGGCATTACCCGCTAGTACTGGATCCTACAGTTGTCGGGTTCAAATTGGGAAGAGTACTCATTGATGGAGGAGCAGGACTCAACGTCATCTTCGCAAGTACCCTACGCAAGATGAACTTAGACCTAGCAACTCAACTTACGCCATCAAACGCCCCCTTTTACGGTATAGTACCCAGAAAAGCGGTTATACCACTCGGAAGGATAATACTGGTTGTAACTTTTGGGACTCAGACCAACTATCGAACAAAGTACATCAGTTTTGAAGTAGCAGACTTCGAGTCATCATACCACGCCATATTTGGACGACAACATCGCCAAGTTTGTGGCAGTACCACACTATCCATACCTTCTGCTGAAGATGCCGGATCCTAAGGGCATTCTAACCTTCAAAGGCGACTTAAAGCGGTCCTTTGACTGTGACACGGAAGCTGTCCAAATGGCCGAAAAAGCTCAACTCACCCTGGAAGTACATGAACTCACGCAAATGGTACATAACGCCAAACCTAGAATTCAGAAATCCTAACCAAGAAGACGGGTACTATCCAACCCTCAGCAGAAGTTTCTACAAAACTATCGACCTAGAAACTGGTGATCCCTCAAAGACGGCGGTTATCAGTGCTCACCTATTCGAAGAATAGAAACTCGCGCTCACCAAGTTCCTCAGAGCAAACAAAGACATATTTGCTTGGAAGCCGCTGACATGCCAGGTGTTCCAAGGGACTTGGCTGAGCACAAGTTAGAATTGAAAGAGGGTTCCAGGCCCATCAAGCAAAGACTGTGACGATTCTCACCAGAGAAGAAAGAGGCAATCAAGAAGGAAATAGCTAAGCTACTCGCAGCTGGGTTCATAGAGAATTTCTCCACCCCGAGTGTTTAGCTAACCCAGTACTAGTAAAGAAGAAGAACTCCGCAGAGTGGCGCATGTCTGTCGACTACACGGACCTCAATAAGCACTGTCCAAAGGATCCCTTTGGATTACCGAGGATAGATCAAATAGTTGATGCCACCGCAGGTTCTGCTCTATTATCCTTTCTGGATTGTTACTCAGGGTACCATCAGATTGCTCTCAAAGAAGAAGACCAACCAAGACATCGTTTATAACTCCCTTCGATGCCTACTGTTATAAAACCATGTCCTTTGGGTTGAAGAACGCAGGAGCCACTTATCAGCGGGCTATCCAAGATTGTTTGGGCGACCAGATCAGCCGCAACGCGGAAGCTACGTTGATGACGTGGTTATAAAGACAAAGGATCCGACTACCCTAATATCAGACCTAGAGGAAACCTTTACCCGACTGCGCACCTACAAATGGAGGCTCAACCCCACAAAATGTGTATTCGGAGTACCCTCAAGCCAATTACTCGGATTCCTTGTTAACCATTGAGGCATCGAGGCTAGTCAAAAGTAGATCATGGCTCTCATCAGTATGAAGCCACCAACTACAGTCAAGGACGTTCAAAAGCTCACTAGGTGTATGGCTGCACTTAACAGATTTATCTCACGGTTGGGAGAAAAGGGACTACCTTTCTTCAAATTGCTCAAAGCCGGTGATAAATTCAAGTGGACGGAAGAAGTGGACAGGGCCTTTGAACAACTCAAAGGATACCTTACCAATTCTCCTATACTAACACCACCAGAACCCATGGAACCAATGATGCTATACATTGCGGCTACCACACACGTTGTGAGCACAACAATAGTAGTGGAACGCAAAGATGAGAAGCACGTCTACAATTCAACGACCAGTATACTACATCAGCGAGGTACTCTCTGACTCTAAGGTCAGGTACCCGCAGGTTCAAAAATTGCTTTATGCTTTACTCATATCATAAAGGAAGCTACGACACTACTTCGAAGCCCACGAAATCACAGTTGTCGTGGATTTTCCATTGGGAGAAATCCTCCACAACCGTGATGCCACAGGAAGAATTTCCAAATGGGCAGTCGAGTTGGGGGCACTCAATATCAAGTTCACCCTGCGGATTCATGGGTGTATGCCGGATCTTGAGATGATGAGTGATTGTCAACTAGGATGATATGCATGTTCTTTGGCTTGTGTTGTGCAGGTGTTGAGCACGAATACGGTGATCAAAGGCAAGGTGAAGGTCAAGTAGAGACGTGTGTCGTGCCGATGGACCCGGACCGGTGAAGGGCGAACGTGAGGCTTGGACTGACGGACTGGTGGCCTAAGGATCGGTCGTGGTGGCTGACAGCCTAGGACAGCGACAAGTGAAGACTTTGTGTGGACGGGGTGCACGGGCGGTGCATCCCCTCTACGGCTCGGTTTGGTGGTTGAGCCACAGAAAAACCACCGAGTAGACAGTTTTCCAGGTTTAGGCCTCAAACCTGGGTGCGGCCGGTTTCTGAGTTTGGGGCCACAAAATCGGGCTGAGGACAGTTTCCAGGTTTGGGCCTCAAAACCTGGGTGCTGGCGGGTTTTCTGAGTTTGGGCCACAAAACTCAGGCGACGGACACAAGTTTCCCGGTTCGGCCTCAAAACTGGGGGATGGCCCAGGTTTCCGGTTTCGGCCTAAAAAACCGGTGGAGGTCCGTGAAAAGGACGAGCAGAGCGGTGGCAGCACGTGGCGACAATCGGTGAGGTCATGTCAAGGCGAAGCTACCAGTTGTGCGGGCGTGGCCGTCAGATCACCATCAACTTCGAGTTGGTCAGGAATACCCTTAGGGTTAGCCTGCTCGCTCATTAGCAGTAGGGGTAGAAGGGGAATAATTGTATCAAGCTATATAAGGAGATGCAACCCCTCCCTCCAGACTATCTCAGCCATTGCTATTTTGATTCTAGGGTTTCCTGCTCTCCCATTCCCTGTTGTAGCTACTGAGATCCGTAGAGACGGTTTAATCATACCTCTGTGTATTTGGATTTTGCGGAAACGGGACCGGATTCCCGTTGTTTCCTCGTGGGGACGAATTTTGGCTGGCAATTGAGGTTGTGATTCACGTTCTTGTGTTGTTCTTCGTGTTTTGCTTTTCTCCTCAAGTTTCCTGTCGATGGATCTCTCTCCACGTTGCTTCGTTTGCAAAACCATTTGAATCAACTTGTTCTTTACAATGAGGGATCATTTCCACCGAAGGAATTCGACTCAAACCTCACGAGCAAGTAGATCGATCGGTTTTCGTGTTTGGATCGTTTTTTCTCCCTTTTATCGCCAACTCTTCCGATTTACCGATTTGGAGTTAGGATCGAGCCATGATCTCTTAGGGGTAGCTCACTAGCATCCTTGGAACTCCTCATACCAAGTCTAAGCCTCAGTGCTTTTGATTCAGAGGAGATCGGGTTGGAATCGCGGAAGAACTGTGCGTTTTCGGGGGCATCGGACGCTAGTGTTCTTGGCATCGGACGCTGACCCGAATAGCATCGGACGCGTCGTTGCCACGTGTCAGTTTCTGTGATTATGAAGGAGCATCGGACGCTGACCATCGGACGCTCCGTTGCCATCGGACACGTCCGAGGGTTGAGCATCGGACGCTGAACTGTCACTGTAGCCAGCGTCCGATGGCTATGCAGTAAGGTCCCAGATTAGGTCATTTTGCATCGGACGCGTTCGGTGCTTCTACATCGGACGCTGGCCAGCGTCCGATGCAGTGAGTTTTGCACTGTTTCGTCCGCAGTTCGTTCGTCCGTTGTCGGATTTGGTTTCCGGCTTTTGCGTTGGGTTTCTAGAGTTGTGTAGTGTCTCGCTGTGCTTCTTGGAAGCAGCCACCCTACATCTAGGGTCATGGACACTACCAAGCTCTAGGATTGTTCTTGGGGTTGATTCTCGGGACATTGGATATAAGCTTCTGAAAGGAAATTTAAAGCTCCCATTCACACCCCCCCCCCCTCTGGTCGCCTTTGTGTAGCGCTTTCGGTCCTTCAATTAGTATCGGAGCGGGTTAAGGATCTTCCACCTTAGCCGGTTCCAGATCCACAGAAGGCGACATGGATCGCGGCGTGGGCAAACTGCCATTTTTCGATGGGACGAACTATGCATATTGGAAGATTCGCATGTGAGCCTATCTTCAGAGTATGGGTGCTTCTGTCTGGGAGATTTGCAACAAGGCTGATTACGTGGTCTTGGCTGCTCGTGTGACTCAGCTGCATATTGATGAGCACGATGCCAATAGCCGAGCCTGTAATGCTCTTTTCTCATGTTTAAGCATGTTTGAGTTTGATCGCGTTTCTCATCTCCCCACGGCTCAGGAGATTTGGGCAACCCTCATGCGTTTCCATGAGGGAACCACTCAAGTCAAATCCCATCTCTATGAGTCGCACAAGCGGGAGTATGAGAACTTTCGACACATGCCTGGCGAGAGCATAGAAAGTCTATTCGCTCGCTTTCAGGTTATCATCAACAGATGAGGGCTAACAAGGAGCTGTTGCCTTTCGACGATCATGAGAGGGCTCAAGCTTTTACACACTCTCGATCGGTCGGTGTGGGACTCCAAGGTTCAGGCGATCATCGAATCGCCTAACTATGAAACCCTCATATGCGACGAGCTTTTTAGTAAGCTCAAGTCCAGTGAGATTGACGTCATGGCAAGGGCTTCTTATGAAAATCCTTCTAGCCCGTCGATGGCTTTGGCTTCTGGTTCTTCTGCTAACCCCTCTGGAGGCTTTGCTTTGTCATCTCTTCTTTCTGTCACAGAGGAGCAGCTGGAGTTCATGGCGGACGATGAGTTGGCCCTGCTTGCCAACTGGTTCTCGCGGCTCCACAACAACCGCATGAACTGTCGCCGCGGAGGAGGACGTGGTGGCTGCTACGAGTGTGGAGGCTCGGACTATTTCATCGCAAATTGCCTAAAGAAGAACAAGCAAGTCTTCAACAAGGCGGATCACAGCCACAAGTACGACTCTGGTAAGCGCAAGGAGAAGTACGTCCCCGCCAAGCACAAGCGGAGGGGCGGCTTCAACAAGGAATACATGAAGGAGAAGTACTTGGAGAAGGCCCAGGCCGAGCAGCGTGCCTTCTTCGCCACTCTCAGCAACATCGACGACTCGAATGATGACTCCGCTGCATCAAGCGACGACGAGTCCGAGAAGAAGAAGAAGATCGAGGACAAGCTGAACGGTCTCTGTTTCTTCGCCGACAATGAGGGCTTCTGCACCATGGCCCTTGGCGATGAGGTCAATGACGAGCTGGAGGAGTTCCCTCGGAACGACGATGACACCTCCCAGGTATCTCAAACTCCTGACGAACTCTCTACTAAGGTTGACAAGCTTACTGCTGCACTCATTAGTCAAAGATAAACTGCTTAGGCTTGCCGCTAGAGAGAGAAAGGAGTTTAGGAGGAAGTGGGGAGGACGGGTGAAGGAGCTTGAGTCTGTCAAGTCCACCATTGTCCGTGTCGTGAGGAGGCTGAATGTGAGATGTGCTCCAAGCACATGACTGACCTTCTCACTTTGAGGGGGAAGTATGTTGCTTTGGTTGGAGAGGTGGATGAGCTTAGAGCTAGATCCTCAGTGCTTGGTGCGTGCAAGTCTTGTGCAGGCTTGCAATCCGAGTTGGCAGAGAAGAATGTCAAGATTGTGTCTCTTGAAAGGCCAGCTCAGGTAGCACTTGTGCTGAACCACCTTGTGGAAGCTCCTCTTGTCTAGCTAGTTGTTGTTTATGAATGGCTTGTCTTCTCTTGTTTGTCTCACAGTGTTATTGAGAGGAGGAAGATCACAGTGGAATCATCTTTAGAGGTATTGACCTTCCTTCTCTTGTGTCGACTTATCAGTGAAGGCGCATTGTTCCTCGAGTATGCTGACTAGGATCCTCTCTCTTTCTTGTATTAATTCTGTACTATGAGGATGTAGGGACATTTCCGCATTCTTCTCTTGTCAACTTTCTTGTTTTCCTTTAATCATTGGGTTGGCAAGAGACTTGAATTTAGAGCTGCTACTCGAGTGCCTCCATGAGAGTCTTTTGTCTTCTAATGTCATAACTGAGACTTGTCCTCTCAACAGTGTCTAGATGATGGAGATCTTATCGGTTGTTCTTCTTGATTTGCTGGCTCATGTATTATCTCTCCATCTTCTAACTCATGTGGTGCAGTGTCTTCATCCTTCATGATGCCCCCTCAATTCTTGGCAGTTGGTTCTCCCTTCGACGTCTTCTCTTGGTTCTCTTTGGCTGCTCATAAGTGATGTAGTTGTTGAAGAATCAGCAAAAGATCCAAAAGTTGACTTCTCCAGGTCCAGCAAAGATGATAACATTAATGGTGTTCAAGAACGATCTTCCAAGAATGAGTGGTGGATCATACTTCTTTTCTTGATTGGGGCAACATCTAGTGGTTTGTACTGATCAAAGTGGTGAGTAAGAGATCAATATGTCTTGAAGCTAAGTTTCTCCTTCCTCCCTTTGATTGTGAAACACATCTAGACAACGGAATTCTCTCCCAGGTTGGCTTGTGATGCAGATGGATTCCCAAACAACATGTTCATGTGTTGGATTTGTAGATCTTGTTATTGTTGTAGTGGTACCATCTTATCTCCCAGCTAGCTCTTAATTAGAAAAGAGGATAACTTCTCACTTCTTGTCTTGGTGTCTTGGGCAATGATGGTTGCAGGCATAGATTGTCTCATATGAGGTAAGTTGCATCCTGTTTGTAATCAGCGCCCAAGCAAGACTCAAAGCTAGGCTAGCACCATTTGTGATCTGAGAGTAGGTTTGTGTGTTTATGGTTTGAGTTTTGGATCTTCAATGTTCAGACCAAACCATGGATGAACAAAATATTTGTCCTGCATAATGTTAGTGGACATATCCCGAAGGATTACAAGAATTTGAAGCATGGGTTATTATCCGTAACTTATGTATTTTGCATCTATGCTTAATAAAAGATGTTTTTAGGATTATTTTAGCATAGAGTAGTATTTATGTGTTGGCTGCACTTTAACATGATTCAAGGCAAAAGATAACTTGCAGTAGAAGACAAAATAAACTTTGATAGTCACAGTTCTTTCATACATGATGAATGAACTGAGTCTTCATTGTGCAAGAGTTGTTGAAATTCATGTGTCTCTTCATCTCCAAACTTTCCCAAATTAATAATGAAAGTTTTCCTGCAGGGGTAGTCCAACAAAATATCCAATATCTACTATAGCATACTATCAGTTCAGAAATCAACCTAGACACCATGTCTAATTTGATCTAGGAAGGCATTTTAACCTAAGCACCATACTTAATTTAAAAGCCTTTAGAGGCAAAATCAGCACACCTTTTAGCTCAAGAATCAAACTAGACACCATGTCTTACTTTAATTCATGAAAAGAGTTAAACTAAGCTCCATGCCTAATTTAAAAGGTGTATGATAATACTTCAAAACCAAAGAATATACTATAGCAAATAAAGATAACATGAAAGCATTGTAGAGATTTATTCAGATGGTTGTTGACGCTCACTAATGCTCATAATTAACCATCAACTATTGCATGAAATGACACTAAATGAATTACAAAGCATAGTTGTAGGGTTTGAAACTAACAAGTTCCATGAGTTTTGGTGCTCTCACTTGTTTTGTAGGACATCAATATTTCACCATATAAAAGTATCTCAAGTGATGAATTGGAGTGCACCATTGCGAAGGGCTCGTCGAGACGATCGAAAGGACATATCATTTGCTATATTCGGAGTCCCGGATGAAAAGATATTAATTTCACAACGAAATCTGCAAAAGAAGGATCTAGAAGACACCACGAGGCGGCCCCCCACGTGGCCCGCTGGGCCAGACCGACCGGTCCCACTTGGAGACCGACCGGTCGGCCACGGAGGCCGTTTCGCCTCCGCCTTTTGGAACCTTCTTCCACCGCCTCCTAGGATGCATCTCCACCGTCCCTGAAGTCGGTTTGATCCAACGGTGGGCGATAAACGTGACGCGGATCGATGACATGGCGATTCCTTGCCCCTTACTCCACCTCGGGCTATATAAGCAGCCCCAGACCCCCCTCTCCAGGCATCTCCATCTTCATTATTCATCTCCACATCAGAAACTAGGGTTTCAATTAGAAGTAGAGGTCCCTCTAGATGAATCTGTTCTAGTTCATCTAGAATTAGATCTAGTTCATCTAGTTCTAATCGAGAGCCAGCTATCAAGTAGAAGACTAGTTACCCCTCTAGTTTAGGTTTAGAACCTAGTCTTATATTAGAACTAGAAGAGAGAGAGAGGAAGAGATCAAGAAGGAGCTCCGGCCTGTCGGATCAACTTCTTCATCTTGTACCTGCGGATTCAAGTTTATCTTCAACTTGCTTCAGCGATTGTTTCGGTAATCAACGTCTATATTTAAGTTTGAGTTATTGTTCTTATTATTCTTAAGTTTATTACTCTCATTTGAATACTTTAATTCTAGCCATTCTAGAGTTAGAGTAGTTGGATAGTGTAAGCGTGGTGCTTAGACTTGATAGCTCATAAATGCCTCCTATAACGCCGGTAGTAGTGGTTGTTCGCAAGGGTGACTCTTATAGCCTTGTTGATTCTTCTATAGTCCACTTACCCTTGTGTAGGCTCAGTAGGAGTATACATTGCATAAAGACTCATACTCAGTTTGTGACCTTTTATGGCAACTTCCCACTAAGAATAATATAAACATATCACTCTTAAATTGGAATTAGATAGCCTTAGTGATCCCCTCTATGCTTCTAGATTCTCCGTCCTTGTTAGCTACTCAGGGGTTAGACTTTGAGACTTAACACTTCCATTCCTTTGGGTTTGATATTAAAACTGGGTTACTCCGGTGAAGTTGCGGATACATGGGTGTATGCCGAGTCTCTGAGTGATGAGTGATTGTCAACGGGTTTGATCGCATGTTCTTTGGCTTGTGTTGTGCAGGTGTCGAGCACGGAGACAGTGATCGAGGGCAAGGTGAAGGTCAAGTTGAGACGTGCCGTGCTGACGGACTGGGTGCGATGAAGGATGGGCATGCCGTGCGGCGGACGTGCCATGCCGATGTATCGAGCAGTGAAGGGCGGACGTGAGGCTTGGACTGAGGGACCGGAGTGCCTGAGGATCAGCTGTGGTGGCTGGCAGCCTGGGACAGCGACGAGCGGAACTTGCGGGGCACGGTGTTGCTCGGGTCGAGGACCTGGGGACACGTGTCGGTGGACGGGGTGCACGGGCGGTGCATCCCCTCTACAGCTCCGGTTTGGTGGTTGAGCCAGGGAAAAACCACCGGGTGGACGGTTTCCGAGTTTGGGCCTCAAAACTTGGGTGCTCGGTTTCCAGGTTGAGCCACAAAACCTGGGCGCGGACGGTTTCCGAGTTTGGCCACAAAACTCGGGCGATGGGCCGGTTTCCGAGTTTGGGCCTCAAAACTCGGGCGCTGCGGGTTTCTGAGTTTGGGCCACAAAACTCAGGCTGGTGGGCTGGTTTCCCGGTTTGGGCCTCAAAACCGGGGGTTGCTGGAAAAGGCTGGTTTCCCGGTTTGGGCCACAAAACCGGGGGTGCAGAGCGAGGACGGCACGTGGCGGCAATCGAAAGTTTGCGTGGAGGCAACGCGGACGAGTTGTGCGGGCGTGGCCGTTGGATCTACCTACCACTTGTTTGGTCCAGAATAACCTTAGGGTTTAGCTGGTTCGCTCTGTAATTAGAATAGAGAGGGGTAGAGTTGGAAATAAACTTAGACTAGAATAGGATAAGTAGTCAGGGGAGACACCCTCCTCCCCATCTCAGTTTTAGCCACCTCATTTGCTCTTTGCACTTAGGGTTTCCTGCTCTCCCATCCCCTGTTGTAGCTGAGATCCGCAGAGAGACTTGCAACTTTGTGTACTGTTGATTTTGAGGAAAGGAGGCCGTAACCTCCTTGTCGTAGCGTGTGTTTGCGCTTCGGCTTGCAATTCGTGGGTGTGATTCGCGTTTTGTTCGTGTTCTTCGCGGAATCCTTTTCCCCACGATTTTCCCGTCGCTTGATCTCTTTGCTCGGTTCATTTTTTGCAATTCCGTTTGAACTGGTTTGTTCTAGATCGTGAGGCACTTCTTTCCACCGAAGGAATCATCCTCTAACCTCACGGTCTAGGAGATCGATCGATTTTTTGTTTCGGGTCAAGTTTTCTCCCTTCCCCCGAAATTCTTCGATTCATCGATTTGGAGATAGGTTCGAGCCATGATCTCTTAGAGATAGCTCACTATCCTCCCTGTGACTCACTCACCAAGTTTAATCCCTAGAGGACTTGGTTTGGGTGAGATCAAGTCGATTCCGTTGATGAACCGTGGATTTGCGGGCTGACCGGACGCTTGACTTGTGCTGACCGGACGCTCGGTCAGAGTCCGGTCATTGAATGTGTTAACTGCGTCTCTGTTTCAGTTGACCGGACGCTAGGTTTTGGGATCGACCGGACGCGCAGGTATCACTGTTCACCTGCCTTGGTTTGTGTGACCGGACGCTCTGTGTATCGACGGGACGCTCGTCTCTGTTGAGTCCGGTCAGAAACAGTGAGCTCCGAAAACTGTTTTTGCACGACCGGATGCGTCCGGTGGTCAGCGACCGGACGCAGGCAGAGTCCGGTCAGTGCTGGTTCGACGCGTTTTCGTCCGCAGTTTGTTCGTTCGTCTTTCGATTCGAGATCCGTTTGTTGCATTGGATTCCTAACTTCGTGCTCTACAGAATTTGGGCTTCCCGCTTTACAAAATAGCCTGAATCCCCCTCGCGTTGCTCGGGGGAGGTTGAGGTTACCCAAACCCATCCCGTCACTAGTTGACTTGCGTGAACTTGGGTGAGGAAGTTTTTGTGGTGCCTCGCTGTGATCCCAGGGATCATCCACCCTCTTCCAAGGGTCGTGGGCATCACGTTTTCGGTAGTAGCTCTTGGGGATTGATTTTGGGACACTTGGCCAAAGTTTTGAGAGAAATTTTATTGGCTCCCATTCACCCCCCCCCTCTGGTCGCCTTGCTTTTGCATTCTCGGTCCTTCAATTGGTATCGGAGCGGGTTAAGGATCTTCCACCTTAGCCGGTTCCAGATCCACGAAGGCGACATGGATCGCGGCGTGGGCAAACCGCCGTTCTTTGATGGGACAAACTATGCGTATTGGAAGATACGCATGTCGGCCTATCTTCAGAGCATGGGCTCTTCCATTTGGGAGATTTGCAACAGGGACGATTACGTTGTCCTGGCTACTCGTATCACTCAGCTCCAGATCGATGAGCACGAGGCAAATAGCCGGGCACGTAACGCCTTGTTCTCCTGTTTGAGCATGGGAGAGTTTGATCGCGTTTCTCACCTCTCTACGGCTCGGGAGATTTGGGCCACCCTCATGCGTTTTTCATGAGGGCACCTCTCAAGTCAAAACCCGACTCTACGAGTCGTTCAAGAGAGAGTATGAGAACTTTCGACATCAGCCTGGCGAGAGCATAGAAAGTTTATTCGCTCGCTTTCAGGTGATTGTCAACAGGATGAGGGCTAACAAGGAGCAGTTGCCTTTCGACGATCATGAGAGAGCTTTGAAGCTTTTGCACACTCTCGATCGGTCGGTGTGGGACTCAAAGGTCCAGGCGATCATCGAATCGCCTAACTATGAGACCCTCACTTGCGACGAGCTCTTTAGTAAGCTCAAGTCCAGTGAGATTGACGCCATGTCGAGGGCTTCTTATGCGAATCCTTCTGGCCCGACTATGGCTTTGGTTTCTGGCTCTTCTGCTATCCCCTCTACTGGCTTTGCACTTTCTTCACTCTTTTCTGTCACAGAGGACCAGCTTGAGTCGTTGGGGGATGACGAGTTGGCAATGCTCGCCAACCGGTTCACGCGGTTTCACAACAACCGCATGAACCGTCGCCGCGGTGGAGGACGCTCAGGATGCTATGAGTGCGGCGACCCCGACCACTTCATCGCCAACTGCCCCAAGAAGAACAAGCATTCGGGGAAGGGCGATCATGGGCACAAGTACGACTCCGGCAAGCGCAAGGAGAAGTACGTTTCCCCGAGGCACAAGCGGTGGGGCGGCTTCGACAAGGAGTACATCAAGAAGAAGTACTTGGAGAAGGCCCAGGCTGAGCAGCGCGCGTTCTTCGCCACGCTCAGCGACGTCGACGGCTCGGATGACGACTCCGCTTCATCAAGCGACGACGAGTCCGAGAAGAAGAAGAGGATCGAGGACAAGCTGAATGGTCTCTGCTTCTTCGCCGACGACGAAGGCTTCTGCACCATGGCGCTTGGTGATGAGGTCGACAGCAAGCTGGAGCACACCCCTCGGAACGATGACGACGACGACGACGACGACACCTCCCAGTTATCTCTCACCCACGACAAGCTTTCTGCTGAGGTCGAGAAGCTTACTGCCGTGCTCCTTAGTCAGGACAAGTTGCTTAGGCGTGCCGCTAGAGAGCGCAAGGAGTTTAGGCAGAAGTGGGGGACACGTGAGGGAGCTTGAGTTTGACAAGTCCACCATGGTCGTGTCGGAGGAGGTTGAGTGTGAGATGTGCACCACGCACATGACTGACCTTCTCACTTTGAGAGGTAAGTATGCTGCGTTGGTAGGAGAGGTGGATGAGCTGAAGGCTAGACCTTCTCTGTTGGGTGCGTGCAAGACTTGTCCTGTCTTGCAATCTGAGTTGGCAGAGAAGAATGCCAAGATTGTGTCTCTTGAGGAGGCCAACTCAGGTAGCACTTGTGTGTCCACATGCGCTTTGTGTGAGGGTTTGGAGATGGAGATTGCGAATGTCAAGCATGGCAAGATGCAAACCGAGGAGGAAAACACATACCTTCGGACCATCTTGTCATGGGTATCTTGTGGTGAGCCGCAGCTCGGGATGATGATCTCCCAATTCAAGCGAGCTGCTGGAGGTCCCGGTGTAGGTTTTGCTCAGGGTGTTGATCTTTCTGCTTTTGGGAAGGTTGGAGAGTCGAGTGGTTTGAACCTGAGTGAGAAGCCCAACTCCACCACTACTCCCAAACTTACCAAGCTTCCACCCAAAGAGCCTCTCAAACCTAACACCAAGGATGGGGTATTTGAGGAACCTCCAAGAGCTCCACCCAAGAACCAAGTGTGGCATCCCAACCCAACCACCTAAAGAACAAGCTGGATACAATGCCACCTATCCAGGAGGAGTTGCCACAGAAGGGCAAAGTGATCCACACCCACAGCCATGAGTACCAACAACCCCCTTGCGTGCGGTGAGGTTTCATTGTGACTTCTGTGGGAGAGATGGACACTTGAGCGAGTTCTGCTTTAGGCGCAAGAGAGGCGCGCCATGCTAGGGAGATGAACAGCCCGGACATGTACCATCCTTTCCATGATGTACATGCGCCGAATGTTCAGAGGAGAGCACCAAGACGTGCTGCTAGGCCCAGAGGTCCAGAACCTCAAGTTCCCAGGCCTAGGCAGCAGAGAGCTCCGAGGAGAGACGCTAGGCCTAGAGGCACAGTGCCTCAAGTTGCTAGGCCTAGGCCTCGTAGAGAGCGTGCCCGACGGGGTCCTGCCTTTGCAGTTGACAGACCCCGTGGCGGAGGCTTTGTTGAGCGCTTTCCCCCACCGCAGGTTGAGTATCGGGTGAGCGCTTCTTCCCTAGCGGACCACATTTTCCTGTACGTGGTGATCGCTACCCCCGTAGACAGGCTAGGAATGGTTTTTACTCTGACCCTTCTTTTGAGCAGCCGGCCCAACACTGGTATTCTCCTTACTTCACTAACCCCAGTGTTGGACCGTTTGCTCACCCTATGTCTTTTTATTGATGTTGGTAAGACGGTTGGAGGACATTTGGTTGGTGGATTCTGATTGTTCGAGGCACATGACCGGAAACGCCAAGTGGTTCTCTAGCCTTAGCCCGGTCGCCGGAAAGGAGTACATAACCTTCGGCGACAATAGTAAAGGTAAGGTGTTATCCCGTGGGACGGTGCGGGTTAATGAGCACTTTGTGTTGCGCGATGTTGCTCTTGTTTCTAACCTGCATTTTAACTTGCTATCTGTTTCGCAACTTTTTGATGATGACTATGAGATTCGTTTTTAAACCGAACCTTAGTCGCATCTTAGATCCTCAGGGCGATCTTGTATGTCTGATTTCGCCCTTTGGGAAAGTCTTTTGCGCGAATTTCTCGGAGTCGTTTGGTTCTTCTCGCTGTCTTTTGGCTAGTCCTTCTTCCTCCGATCTTTGGAAGTGGCATAGGAGGCTCGGTCATTTAAGCTTCGACTTGCTTGCAAGACTTAGCTCACTTGGCCTAATCCGAGGATTGCCCAACCTTTCGATGGAGAAGGATCTAGTTTGCCATTCTTGCAGACATGGGAAGATGGTTGCCGCTCCCCACCATCCAGTGACTAAGGTCATGACCTCGCACCCCGGAGAGCTTTTACACATGGACCTTGTTGGTCCGGCTCGGGTGAGCTCGGTTGGTGGCAAGTGGTATGTTTTGGTTGTTGTTGACGACTTTTCGAGATATTCGTGGGTCTCTTTTTGACTGAGAAGACTGAGACTTTCTCCTTCGCTCGCAATCTGATTTTGCGTCTTCAGAACGAGTTCCCTTTGAACTCGATGCGAGCTATTAGAAGTGATAATGGTTCCGATTTCAAAAATTCGGATTTTGAGAAGTTTTGTGACCGCCTTGGTTTGGAGCATCAGTTTTCTTCCCCCTACACACCGCCCCAAAATGGTGTTGTAGAGAGGAAGAATCGGACCCTTGTTGAGATGGCCAGGACGATGCTCGATGAGCATAGGACTCCTAGGCGCTATTGGGCCGAAGCTATGAACACTGCATGCTACATTTCAAATCGCATTTTTCTGAGAGCCTTTTTGAAGAAGACCTCTTATGAGTTGCGTTTTGTCGCCAACCCCAAGGTGAGTTATTATAGAGTCTTCGGTTGCCACTGTTTTATATTGAAGAAGGACAACCTGGACAAGTTTGAGTCTCGTTCTTCTGACAGGGTATTTTTGGGTTATGGCACTCACACTAGAGCATATCGTGTACTTAACCTTGATACTAACCGAGTCATGGAGACATCAGATGTCACCTTCGACGAGACTCTTGTTTCTCCTTCTTCTCGTTTTGAGCGTGCAGGTGATCATGAGGTTGGAGAGCCCTCTTTCGATGATGAGGAAGAGGGTGCTGAAGGTATGGATGATCCAGCACCCCCTCCACCTGCCGTGCCGCAAGGAGCGGCCTCGACGACGACTCACGGCCCCGACACCTCCTTTCCTGGGGGCCGTGGGATCCTCCACCTCGCGCGGTGCCTTTTGTACCCGGGGTGGGAATCAGCTGCTGTTGAGGAGGAGGTCACATCTTCCCGGGAGGCGCCACGACACATCCAGTGCCAGCACCCCCTCAGCAGATGATCGGCGACATCGGCGAGCGAGTCACTCGCTCCAGGTCACAGCACATCTCTCACTTCGCTCACTCTGCTTTTGTTGCTAATTTTGAGCCCCGAGATGTTGGACACGCATTGACGAATTCGGATTGGGTTAATGCCATGCATGAGGAGTTAGAAAACTTTGAGCGAAATCAGGTTTGGGTTCTAGTTCCACCTCCACCTGACTGTAAGCCTATTGGGACAAATGGGTTTTCAAAAACAAGCAAGGAGAGGATGGCCACGTTGTGAGAAACAAGGCCAGGCTTGTAGCGAAGGGTTATAGTCAGAAGGAGGGGATAGACTATGAGGAGACGTTTGCTCCTGTAGCTCGTTTGGAGGCTATTAGGATACTCTTGGCTTTTGCTGCATCCAAAGGTTTCAAACTGTTTCAAATGGATGTCAAGAGTGCCTTCTTAAACGGCTACATAGAAGAGGAAGTATATGTAGAACAACCCCCCGGTTTTGAAAATCCCAATTGCCAAACCATGTTTTAAACTCCACAAAGCTTTGTATGGTTTGAAACAAGCCCCTAGAGCCTGGTATGATAGATTGAAAACTTTTCTACTAGCTAAGGGTTTTAAAATGGGATGTGTAGATAAGACGCTCTTTCTCCTCAGGCAAGGCAAAGACACGCTCTTGGTCCAAATTTACGTGGATGATATCATTTTCGGGTTCTTCTCACGCGTTGGTTGCCAAGTTTGCAGATACTATGAGCAGGGAGTTCGAGATGAGCATGATGGGCGAGCTGACATTCTTTCTCGGATTGCAATTAAGCAATCCCAAGAGGGGACGTTGTGCACCAGGGCAAGTACACGAAGGACTTGCTGAAGCGGTTCGATATGGGTGAGGCCAAGCCTCTTCCAACACCCATGTCGACGACGACTGCCCTGGATGCGGATGTGGAGGGAGAAACAGTGGACCAGAAGGAGTACCGCAGCATGATCGGGTCGCTGCTCTACCTGGCGGCGACACGCCCGGACATCCAGTTCGCGGTGTGTGTCTGTGCGCGCGCTTTCAGGCGTCGCCACGCACTTCTCACCGTCAGGCGGTGAAGCGCATCTTCAGGTACCTTCGTTTCACTCCTGAGTTTGGGATTTGGTATTCTGCTTCCTCCACCCTCCGCTTTGCGGTTATTCCGATGCCGATTTTGCTGTTGTCGCATTGAGCGCAAGTCCACTTCTGGGACTTGCCAATTTATTGGATCTTCTCTTGTATCGTGGTCTTCTCGCAAGCAGTCTAGTATCGCCCAGTCTACTACGGAGGCTGAGTATGTTGCTGCGGCTAGCTGCTGTTTCCAGTTACTCTGGATGATGGCCACTTTGCATGATTTTGGTTTGAGCTTTTCTCGCGTGCCTTTGCTTTGTGACAGCACGAGTGCTATTAGCGTTGCTAAGAACCCCGTGCTTCACTCGAAAACCAAACACATTGATGTGCGCTTTCATTTCTTGCGAGACCACCAGGAGAAGGGTGATATCGACCTTCGCCATGTCGATACTCATCACCAACTGGCTGATATTTTCACCAAGCCTTTAGACGAATCAACCTTTAATCGGTTGAGGGTGAGCTTGGTGTGTGTTTCCCCTTTAGATGGGGGAAACATTTTGGATCTTGTATAGACTGACTCTTTTATTTTGAGTTTCTTTCTTTGCATTTGTGCATACGCATTTACATTCTGAGCTTCATGTTTATAATCACTAGAATGTAACTATGCTCTTTTAGTATGCTCCGATGCTTATGTTGATGCTTGTAGCTTATGCTCCTTCTGATCACTAGTACATGTTATGAGCTGAGCTATTTCGGAATGGTGAATTTGCCTAATGTATATAAATCTGAAAATGATCACCATTGAGGTATGCAACTAGCATGTGTAGGGTGTGTTGAGTCCATTCCTGCTTTTCATATATGCTAGGTTGCTATGTCTCTAGTTCTGAGTCATTCACTTGCTTAGTTTGTTCATATCATGTTTAAAATTTGAACCAAGTTTTAGTGAATTGAAAAGATCGAGATGGGATTGCTTGTCAACACCTCACGGTATCGAGACTGTTTCTCATTGCACTTTGAGTTAAACTTGAGCCGTGTAGTGTATGACCGAAACCGTAGCTTTAGCTTCTGATTGTTTCGGCATAGGCTTTGCTCGGTTGAAAAGTTAGGCAATGACAAGCTTTCAACCTCTCGCAATCACATGCTAAATTTGAACTGTGTAATTTCACCCGCTGCAAACTCCGATATAAAACTGAAATCACAAGTATATGCTTCATTCCTATGCATGATGATTGAACTTTGCTAGGGGTGGTTCACCTTGTATACATGTTTAGCACTTGTTTGGATTCCTATCTATACATGTGTAGTGCTATTTTGATGGTGACTACCTTTTTGGCTAAAAACTGCTCACTTGCTCATATGCTTCATATTTCGTATGTGTGATCAGTTTGAGCCTTCGCTATTTGAGTGCTTAGTTGTGCCATTGGAGCTATACCGATTAGAGCATTTTTGCACTCTTTTGATTATATGCCTGAAGCCCCTAACTTGCATTTCTGACTTATATGCATTTTTGAAAAGGGGGAGATTTGTTGAGGGGGAGACCTTTTCTCGTTTCCTGTTCTTGATAAGTGAATTTTCAACTAAGGGGAGAAATGACAAATCATATGTCTCTTAGGGGGAGTTTTTGCAAGGGGCGAATTTTCAAATCCTTGTGCTCTTCTCTTGATTGGACCTAAGGGGGAGTCCCTGGTGTGCTTGCACCTGTCGAGGGGAGTTTGCTAGTTGTGTTGAGCCGTTGCCTCTATCTTGAGGGACTAGCAAACATTTTTCTCATTTGGCGTCGAGTTTGATTTCGATTGGTTTGAAGACCTTTCGATTGTTTTTTCATTGGTTCGGAGTGGTTTTCGTGCTAGTTGTGTTGAGCCTCTGTGCCTCTATCTTGAGGGACTAGCACTTTGCCATTTTTAGCTCCGATTTTCAATTGGTTTTCTGCTAGCGGTGTTGAGCCTGTTCTACCTCTTCTTGAGGGCTAGCTTTGCTTTGCTTGGTCGCGTCGAGCCGTTGCCCATGTCTTTGGGGACCAAGTTCTCGCTTCTTCCACTTGACCTTCTTCGGCTTTGCTATGCTTTTGGGTCATTTGGTTGAGTTCTCCTTCTCCTTCCTCCTACCTTCTTCTTTCATTATGATTTGTGTGTGTAGTTGACAATGCACTCATCAAGGGGGAGATTGCTGCGGATACATGGGTGTATGCCGAGTCTCTGAGTGATGAGTGATTGTCAACGGGTTTGATGCGCATGTTCTTTGGCTTGTGTTGTGCAGGTGTCGAGCACGGAGACAGTGATCGAGGGCAAGGTGAAGGTCAAGTTGAGACGTGCCGTGCCGACGGACTGGGTGCGATGAAGGATGGCGTGCCGTGCGGCGGACGTGCCATGCCGATGTATCGAGCAGTGAAGGGCGGACGTGAGGCTTGGACTGAGGGACCGGAGTGCCTGAGGATCAGCTGTGGTGGCTGGCAGCCTGGGACAGCGACGAGCGGAGACTTGCGGGGCACGGTGTTGCTCGGGTCGAGGACCTGGGGACACGTGTCGGTGGACGGGGTGCACGGGCGGTGCATCCCCTCTACAGCTCCGGTTTGGTGGTTGAGCCAGGGAAAAACCACCGGGTGGACGGTTTCCGAGTTGGGCCTCAAAACTCGGGTGCTCGGTTCCAGGTTGAGCCACAAAACCTGGGCGCGGACGGTTTCCGAGTTTGGCCACAAAACTCGGGCGATGGGCCGGTTTCGAGTTTGGGCCTCAAAACTCGAGCGCTGCGGGTTTCTGAGTTTGGGCCACAAAACTCAGGCTGGTGGGCTGGTTTCCCGGTTTGGGCCTCAAAACCGGGGTTGCTGGAAAAGGCTGGTTTCCCGGTTTGGGCCAGAAAACCGGGGGTGCAGAGCGAGGACGGCACGTGGCGGCAATCGGAAGGTTGCGTGGAGGCAACGCGGACGAGTTGGTGCGGGCGTGGCCGTTGGATCTACCTACCACTTGAGTTGGTCCAGAATAACCTTAGGGTTTAGCTGGTTCGCTCTGTAATTAGAATAGAGAGGGTAGAGTGGAAATAGACTTAGACTAGAATAGGATAAGTAGTCAGGGGAGACACCCTCCTCCCCATCTCAGTTTTAGCCACCTCATTTGCTCTTTGCACTTAGGGTTTCCTGCTCTCCCATCCCCTGCTGTAGCTGAGATCCGCAGAGAGACTTGCAACTCTGTGTACTGTTGATTTTGAGGAAAGGAGGCCGTAACCTCCTTGTCGTAGCGTGTGTTTGCGCTTCGGCTTGCAATTCGTGGTGTGATTCGCGTTTTGTTCGTGTTCTTCGCGGAATCCTTTTTCCCCACGATTTTCCGTCGCTTGATCTCTTTGCTCGGTCATTTTTTGCAATTCCGTTTGAACTGGTTTGTTCTAGATCGTGAGGCACTTCTTTCCACCGAAGGAATCATCCTCTAACCTCACGTCTAGGAGATCGATCGATTTTTCGTTTCGGGTCAAGTTTTCTCCCTTCCCCTGAATTCTTTGATTCATCGATTTGGAGATAGGTTCGAGCCATGATCTCTTAGAGATAGCTCACTATCCTCCCTGTGACTCTACTCACCAAGTTAAATCCCTAGAGGACTTGGTTTGGTGAGATCAAGTCGATTCCGTTGATGAACCGTGGATTTGCGGGCTGAACGGACGCTTGACTTGTGCTGACCGGACGCTCGGTCAGAGTCCGGTCGTTGAATGTGTTAACTGCGTCTCTATTTCAGTTGACCGGACGCTAGGTTTTGGGATCGAAGGACGCACAGGTATCACTGTTCACCTGCCTTGGTTCGTGTGACCGGACGCTCTGTGTATCGACCGGACGCTCGTCTCTGGTGAGTCCGGTCAGAAACAGTGAGCTCCGAAAACTGTTTTTGCACGACCGGACGCGTCCCGGGGTCAGCGACCGGACGCAGGCAGAGTCCGGTCAGTGCTGGTTCGACGCGTTTCGTCCGCAGTTTGTTCGTTCGTCTTTCAATTCGAGATCCGTTTGTTGCGTTGGATTCCTAACTTCGTGCTCTACAGAATTGGGCTTCCCGCTTTACAAAATAGCCTGATCCCCCTCGCGTTGCTCGGGGGAGGTTGAGGTTACCCAAAACCATCCCGTCACTAGTTGACTTGCGTGAACTTGGGTGAGGAAGTTTTGTGGTGCCTCGCTGTGATCCCAGGGATCATCCACCCTCTTCCAAGGGTCGTGGGCATCACGTTTTCAGTAGTAGCTCTTGGGGATTGATTTTGGGACACTTGGCCAAGTTTCGAGAGAAATTTTATTGGCTCCCATTCACCCCCCCCCCCCCCTCTGGTCGCCTTGCTTTTGCATTCTCGGTCCTTCAGAAGTGCTACATCGGTAGATGTTATCTGTGCGCTTGCGGATAATGTAGAGTGTGCGTTAATTTATACCAACAATGGTGATGAAAGAGTATGATTAGTATATGAGCATATCCTAAAGGTTGGGACAACCAACATAGCAACATGGCAAGAAATATTCTTAGAAAGTCTATTCCCCAAGCTTGGATTTTGCACAAATCAAGATTGGATGTAATTCAATGTTGCATGATGATTGGTGGGACATACCTTGTGTTTGTTGTTCCTTCGTTCTTTCTGCTCCAGACTGGAAAGGTTAGTGACAAGAATACCCGAAGGAATATTTTCATAATTATATTTCTATGCTCATTACAAGGACAGTGCAACAGAAAGGTAGGCATAGCTCATAACCAAGTATTATGATGGGGTATAATGATTCTACTAGTTATAGCTTGCTCATGGGGTCATGATAGATAAGAGTGGAATTCAAAAACAACATTCATAAGAATGAAAACAAAAATAATGAAAAGACTGTGACAAAAAGGAAAAAGATAAAAGTATGATTACAAGGTTAAACTAAGACTTAAGATGATCTACCGTTCCCCGGCAACGGCGCCAGAAAGCTTGTTGGTATAAATTAACGCACACTACTTTATCCGCAAGCGCACAGAAAAATCTACTGATGTAGCACTTCACCGGAGTAACCCAGTTTTAATATCGAACCCAAAGGAACGGATAGTGTTAAGCCTTAAAGTCTAACCCCTGAGTAGCTAACAAGGACGGTGAATCTAGAAGTATAGAGGGGATCACTAAGGTTGTCTAATTCCAATAAGAGTGATATGTTTATATTATTCTTAGTGGGGAAGTTGCTATTGACGGTCCTTAAACACCTGTTTTACCATCAACATTTGACCCTAAAGTCCACCAAAAGGCATGAAATGTAGTCAAATAGGTTCAAACTAACCAAATTCCACATGTCCATAGAATTCTATTTGAATGCAGGATTTGAACCAAATTTGGACATATGGACCCACCAGAGGCCAAGCCCACTCAGCAGGGGCCCAAATGGGCCTAAGGAGGGTGGCGCCCGCGACCCCTAGGTGGCTCCCGCCACCACTAAGTGGCGCCCGCCACTGGTTTGGCCCAAGTGTCCCCCCTGCCATGTCACCGATCTGTGTGACCTCCCCAAGGCCAAATCTTGGCCCTTGGTCACTAGGTCAGTGGCAATCGGAGGCTCAGGATGAAGTGGCGTGATCAAGGCTGAATGTCGGTTGCTAGGACATGCAACCGACCTCCAAACCGCCTTGGAAAACCACCTGGATGTCGTTGAAGCAGAGGCGGTTCATCCAACGGCAGGGAGCTGGCGGCCGCCAGTAGGGGGTGGGCCGCCACCTGACCTAACCCTAGGTCGGTTGGCTGCCCACTATAAGAACCTCCCTCACTCATTTGGGCTATAAATACCCCCCTGGAGGCACCTCTTCATTCATATCCCTCATATCCCCACACTTCCAAGAGAAGCAAGTGAGAGTTAGGTTAGAAGCTTAGAGAGCTTAGGCAAGTAGGTAGCTAGTAGAGCAAGGCATCTTCGCCCTCACAGTAGCGCTGCTCAAGGGTTAGCTCAAGAGTAGAGGCGTGCGAGTGATCGGTTCTGGAGCTGGAAGAGTCTTCCTTCATCTCCAGTTCAGGTTTTTGCTCTTGTTACTCAAGCACTTACTATATTCTAGTTCATCATTTCAAGTATTACTTTATTCTACTTATCAGTATTGAGTGGTATACTTGATTGATTGCTTGAGTGCCTAGCTATCCTACAGATCAATTCACTTAGCCATAGTAGTTATCTCTAGTGAGCTTAGTGTTTGATCTTTGCCAATAGGTTGCTTAGTTAGTTTAGTGTTATCTTATTAAGTCAAGTGTTGCTCTGACGTCTGCAAGGGTGTCTCTATCAAAGCTAGGGCAGAGATAGTTAGAATATAGTTAAGCGTGGTGTAGTTATAGACTTACCTTCAGATAAGGCTGGACCGCCCCGGATAGCTGTGGTAGCAAGCAGGTGGTGACAGCCCTGTGCGCCTTGAATTCCACCACATAGTTGGCCCAGTTTAACAGTAAGGCTCGTTGTGCTAGCGTTCAACCTAAGTAAGTTGGTAAAGGCTAGTACGCCTCGATACTTGACAAGATAGGAATAAAACTTTACTTAACTTAGTTGCTTTATTGTCTTTTGCCTGCCCTGCTTCGTAACTATCTCGCTTCATAGTTATCTTGCTTGGTAGTTATCTAGGATTAGTATCAGTAGTTATTAGTTAGTTACCCTTAGTTACCCTCTATCTACCTATCCATCCACCTTACCTTAGCCATCCATTTCATCCTTACCTAGCAATCCATATATTCTTTCGAGCCTTCCATCCCTTCTCTCCCTTTCCCCTTTTCTCTTTTCTTATTTCTTCGACTCTCATCCCCTCCTTGACTCAACTCATACCACCACCCTAGCCTTCCCTTGGGATCAAATAAATCGACACCTGGTACTCCCAGGCAAGTGCTATTACGATAGTTCTGTGCGCTTGCAGAATCTCCTCCTGGTAGATGGCATTCTCTCTAGCTAGCTCCTACTAGTGTCGGGATTGACAACCCCGCTTGGCATTAGTTGATAGCTACTTTAGCTCCCACTCTTTCGGTATAGTGACCGGTCTTGCTTCAAGCATTTCTGACGCCGTTGCCAGGGATAGATTTCATAGTCTACTCCTAGTAACAACGTTAGCAAGTACCAACAAGCATTCCTGGGCCGTTACCGGGGATAGGTTGCCTAGCACTATCTTTAGTGAAGCTAAGAACTACCAACAAGCATTTCTGGCGCCGTTGCCGGGGAAGGTAATCGGTGTATAGGTGAGTCTGTGTCGAATTTATCTTCGCTTAAGCTCCGCTTAGCGAATCTCATCTTACCCATTCTTTCTTTCCTTAGTTCTTCTTATCTTTTCCTTCATCTTCTTCAACTTCTTTCTTTCTTATCTTGTTCTATCTTCACGATGGCCAACAAAGCCATTCGTGAGTTTTCTGCTCCTTCTGCCGCTAATGTAGCGATAGGACCAGACGTGATCGATGCCAACCTAATTTTGAGTTGAAACCGGCTCTGATCACGATGGTCCAAGCTAGCCGTTCTGTGGCAAGGCTCATGAGGATGCCAATGCTCACCTCCAACAATTCTTGGAGATTTGCAGCACTTCACCATTAAGGGGATAACCCAAGAAGCCATCCGTCTTCGTCTCTTTCCTTTCTCTTTGCTAGGAAAAGCGAAGCAATGGTTCTATACCGATCGCAACGCTGTAGACACATGGGACAAGTGTTCCAATGCTTTTCTCACCAAATTCTTTCCTATGGGCAAGACGAATGCTCTGCGCAACAAAATCTCAGCTTTACGCAACAAGCCGAGGAATCTATTCCCGAGGCTTGGGAGAGGTTGCAAGAGTATGTCGCTGCTTGTCCACACCACGGTATGGAGGACTGGCTATTGATCCAGACTTCTACCATGGCCTAACCCCTCTCTCTAGAAGCCATTTGGATGCCGCCGCCGGCGGTGCATTCTTTTCTCTGAATGTTGTAGAGGCTAAGGCTCTCATAGAGAAGATGGTGTCAAACCAAGGATGGAATGATGAAAGACTACAGCCCCGTAAGCGAGGTATGCATTCCCTTAAGGAGGCCGACATGATCGTGGCCAAGATGGACCTGCTGGCAAAGAAGCTGGACAGCTGTGAGAAGATGAACCAACAGGAGAGTGTCCAATCTCTGGAATCCTACATGACTTGTGAAGTCTGTGGAGAAACCGGACATTCTGGGAGCCACTGCCACGAGCTACATGAAGATTTGAACTTCATCAACAATAGTACGGTTTCCGTCAACAGAATCAAGGATGGAATCAAACACTCCAATTCCAAGAGAAAAAATTCATTCCTCGCCTCTAATTTCATAATTCTGATGAATTTCTCGTTCTTAAAGAATTTAGTTTACTCACAAGGTAGAACTACTGAATTTTTGAATAAGAAATTAATGGCGAATGATAAAATCCTTGAGAAAAGAAATGCTAAATTGGAAGATTTCTCATCTGCTCTGAAAAATCAATTAAGCTTTAATAAGATGTTAGAAACCCAATTAGCTCAACTTGCTGCTATCATACCATCTTTTGAATCTGGCAAAATTCCTGCTAAACCTGACATGGAAACTACTAATATGGTTGAAATAAAATATTTTAACTATTATGAAGATCAAACCATGACTGTTAAAAAGGGTGATCTTGGTAGTCCCATAATTAGATGCTCAATCTTTGGTGAAGTCTTTAAAAATGCCATGTGTGATTTAGGATCGAGTGTGAACATTCTATCTAAAGATTTCTATGAAAACTCGTTCTTTCCACCCATGTCATCCACATCTGCCTATGTTGTGCTAGCTGATCAATCCACTTGCTATGTATAAGGAATAGTTAATGACTTACCTGTTCATATTAGAGGCTCCTATGTTCATGCTGATTTCAAAATACTAGATATGGGAAATAGGAAAGATGTGCCTCTAATCTTAGGTAGACCCTTCTTGAATACTGTTAATGCTTGCATATATGTGGGAAGTGGTAAAATTCAAATGACATTAGGAGGGAGGAGGGAAATATTCTCTTTCTCCTGAGGCCCCGCATATGCCGCTAACATGCAGGAAGCAAAACCCGTTCGTACCAAGAAGAGGCGCCCAAGAACAGGGTGGAGCATAAAGAAAGAACCACCTCCTGAGTTGTGTAATTCACATAACAAGGGAGAGGTTCCAAAAGAAGAAGAACCAGATGGAGTACTAAGAGAAGAAGTGCCCAAGGAAGAAGATCCACCCGATAAGGATGAAACTCCATGGACCTAAGGTATGGTTTTACTTTTTTCCCTTCAAATTTCCCTTTTTCAAATAAATAACATATGTCATGCATGCAACTAAAAAAAATATCACCAGTTATCATTAGTTATATGCATAGGTATATGTTGACTTAGCTAGAATAATAAAATAGGATAGTTTCCCTTTTCACAACATTAGATAGTTTCCCTTTTTAATAAAATGAGAACAAGAGCTCCGACTAAGACGAAGAAGATCTTTCACCAAGCAAGAAGCCAGCTTGGGGGAGACTCCCGCTCCGATAAGGTATGTCTCAAGCCTACACTTTACATTCAGTTCTTAAATTCTATATCTTTTGAATGTCACATGCTTGCCTAAATAACCACTCCATGAATAAAATTGATAAAATCTGCTTAAACAAGTTGAAACCTGAATAAGATTTGAAATATGTCATGCAAATGCTATTGTTATGGTTTGAATGACTAGTCTTATCTAAGTTGTAGCTTTTGTGGGTTGCACATGCTTTAACTGAAATCATGCTTAGTGAGTAAAGTTAGTAAGAAATGGAGTAATTCTTTAAACTTGCTAAGGTGAAATTAGGACCTAATCTGGAGGATTTCTTTTAAAAATTATGAAAACCTTGCTAAAAGTTCCTCCTAGATTTTATCCCATCCCACCACCAGTCAAATATTGTTAGTCATTAGTCAAAACTACAAAGAGCTTTGTTTGTGTTGAGCTTTGTTAGACCTCATAGATCTTAGTAGAGAAGCTTATCATATCTTTTGAATCAAGATTCACGCACACCCACCATAATTTGCCTACTTTCCACTTTGGAAGTTTCCAACCACCAAATAAATTGCTTATTCTCTACACCGGAGATATGCAATACCCAGCCAAACATCCCATTGCTAGCCTTATGCTATTCCTACACTGGGAATAAGCATTTCTCCCTCTTCCCCTACTCATTTCAAAAATCCTTTCCTATAGATGTCTGGGGAAATCTAGAGCTAAAAGAGAGAGAGAAAAAAAATGAGCAAAGTAGCTCAAGAAAGGACTATGTCCTATGAAAAAAAGAAAAAAAAAGTGAGCAAAGTAGCTCAAGAGAGGACTATGTCCTAAGAAAATGAGAGGACACATCTTTTGTCTACTTACTTTGTATCCAAAAACAAAGAAAAAAAAAGAGAGAGAGAATTATCATTAGCTCTAGACCCCAGAAATTAACTAGGAAGGATTATGAAATATATCTCTATACACTTCCACATAACCACACATGCACATCTTGATCAATTTTTATGATTTGCTGCTCCTTGTGATCTGAGTGTCTAGCTTAGCAATAAACATCAGGCAATTTGCTCATGGTTCTTAGCCTACCTATATCTCCACATATCATTCTTTAGAAATAGGAGAGGCTACATTTTGGCCTAAGTGAGGATTTAAACACCATTGAGTGATTGAGTGAATCTTGGAGGACTTAAGCAAGTTGTTATCTTTTGAAAACCTTGAAAAACCTCCAGACAGAATCCTAGTCAAACCTAAGCAAGATAAAAGTTTCCTATCTACTACTTTATTTCACTCTTGCATGTTTGAAGTGAAAAGCTATAAGCTCCACATTGCTATGATTTATGATACATGCTAAGTTATTTCTCACTATACAATATGCACTTGCAGACATCTTAAGTTGCTATCCATTTCATGCTCATTGCTTAAACCGCATTATTGCTCAAGGACGAGCAACATGTTAGCTTGGGGGAGCTTGTTGACGGTCCTTAAACACGTGTTTTACCATCAACATTTGACCCTAAAGTCCACCAAAAAGGCATGAAATGTAGTCAAATAGGTTTCAAACTAACCAAATTCCACATGTCCATAGAATTCTATTTGAATGCAGGATTTGAACCAAATTTGGACATATGGACCCACCAGAGGCCAAGCCCACTCAGCAGGGCCCAAATGGGCCTAAGGGGGGTGGCGCCCGCCACCCCTAGGTGGCGCCCGCCACTTGGTTTGGCCCAAGTGTCACCCCCTGCCACGTCACTAATCCGTGTGACCTCCCCAAGGCCAAATCTTGGCCCTTGGTCACTAGGTCAGTGGCATCGGACGGCTCAGGATGAAGTGGCGTGGATCAAGGCTGAATGTCGGTTGCTAGGACATGCAACCGACCTCCAAACCGCCTTGGACAACCACCTGGATGCCGTTGAAGCAGAGGCGGTTCATCCAACGGCCAGGGAGCTAGCGGCCGCCAGTAGGGGGTGGCGCCCGCCACCTGACCTAACCCTAGGTCGGTTGGCTGCCCACTGTAAGAACCCCCCTCACTCATTTGGGCTATAAATACCCCCATGGAGGCACCTCTTCATTCATATCCCTCATATCCCACACTTCCAAGAGAAGCAAGTGAGAGTTAGGTTAGAAGCTTAGAGAGCTTAGGCAAGTAGGTAGCTAGTAGAGCAAGGCATCTTCACCCTCGCGGTAGCGCTGCTCAAGGGTTAGCTCAAGAGTAGAGGCGTGCGAGTGATCGGTTCTGGAGCTGGGAAGAGTCTTCCTTCATCTCCAGTTCAGGTTTTTGCTCTTGTTACTCAAGCACTTACTATATTCTAGTTCATCATTTCAAGTATTACTTTATTCTACTTATCAGTATTGAGTGGTATACTTGATTGATTGCTTGAGTGCCTAGCTATCCTACAGATCAATTCACTTAGCCATAGTAGTTAATCTCTAGTGAGCTTAGTGTTTGATCTTTGCCAATAGGTTGCTTAGTTAGTTTAGTGTTTATCTTATTAAGTCAAGTGTTTGCTCTGACGTCCGCAAGGGTGTCTCTATTCAAAGCTAGGGTAGAGATAGTTAGAATATAGTTAAGCGTGGTGCTTAGCTATAGACTTACCTTCAGATACGGCTGGACCCCCGGATAGTTGTGGTAGCAAGCAGGTGGTGACAGCCCTGTGCGCCTTGAATTCCACCACGTAGTTGGCCCAGTTTAACAGTAAGGCTCGTTGTGCTAGCGTTCAACCTAAGTAAGTGGTAAAGGCTAGTACGCCTCGATACTTGACAAGATAGGAATAAAACTTTACTTAACTTAGTTGCTTTATTGTCTTTTGCCTGCCCTGCTTCGTAACTATCTCGCTTCATAGTTATCTTGCTTGGTAGTTATCTAGGATTAGTTATCAGTAGTTATTAGTTAGTTACCCTTAGTTACCCTCTATCTACCTATCCATCCACCTTACCTTAGCCATCCATTTCATCCTTACCTAGCCATCCATATATTCTTTCGAGCCTTCCATCCCTTCTCTTCCCTTTTCCCCTTTTCTCTTTTCTTATTTCTTCGACTCTCATCCCCTCCTTGACTCAACTCATACACCACCCTAGCCTTCCCTGGGGATCAAATAAATCGACACCTGGTACTCCCAGGCGAAGTGCTACTACGATAGTTCTGTGCGCTTGCAGAATCTCCTCCTGGTAGATTGCATTCTATCTAGCTAGCTCCTACTAGTGTCGGGATTGACAACCCCACTTGGCATTAGTAGATAGCTACTTTAGCTCCACTCCTTTCGGTATAGTGACCGGTCTTGCTTCAAGCATTTCTGACGCCGTTGCCAGGGATAGATTTCATAGTCTACTCCTAGTAACAACGTTGGCAAGTGCCAACAAGCATTCCTGAGCCGTTACCGGGGATAGTTGCCTAGCACTATCTTTAGTGAAGCTAAGAACTACCAACAGTTGCCATAAAAGGTCACAAACAGAGTATGAATATTTTATGCAAATGTATAATCCTACCGAGCCTACACACGGGTAAGTGGACTATAGAAGAATCAACAAGGCTATAAGAGTCACCCTTGCGAACAACCACTACTACCGGCGTTATAGGAGGCATTTTTGAGCTATCAAGTCTAAGAACCACGCTTACACTATCCAACTACTCTAACTCTAGAATGACTAGAATTAAAGTACTCAAAAGAGAGTCATAAACCTTAAGAATAATAAGAACAATAGCTCAAACTTTAATATAGACGTTGATTACCGAAACAATCACTGAAGCAAGTTGAAGATAAACTTGAATCCGCAGGTACAAGATGAAGAAGTTGATCCGATAGGCCGGAGCTCCTTCTTGATCTCTTCCTCTCTCTCTCTCTTCTAGTTCTAGTAGAAGACTAGGTTCTAAACCTAAACTAGAGGGGTAACTAGTCTTCTACTTGAAAGCTGGCTCTTGAAGTCTTCTTCTAGGGTTTCTGAATGAGGCGTAGACTTTTCTGAAGAGAGACTTGTTCTACCCTGGAGCCTAGGGGCCTGTTTATATAGCCCTGAGGGATCAACCGCGGCTGTTAGATCAAACCGACTTCACGTAGGGCTGAGATGGATCCTCAAAGGCGGTGGAGGAAGCTTCCAGAAGACGGAGCCCAGCGGGCCCAGGGGGAGACCGACTAGTCCTAGAGTGGGACCGGTCGGTCCCACCTGGCGGCCTCTCGGGGTGTCCCGCCTCGTGGTGTCCTCTAGGTCCTTCTGGAATATTCCTGACGTGTCGGTTGCATTATCTCGCGTTGGTTTCCTTCTAGGGGAAGCAATCAGTGCTGGTTTTCCTGTTTAGTCCCTGCAGAATCACAATCCACTAAAACTCATGGAATATTGTCAATTAAAACCCTACACCTTTATTGGTGATTGAATTCATGTCCTTTTCATATTTATTTATCCTTTAATTTTGATAGATAACCAGTGTCAACATTCAGCAAAGGAGGCGCCACGACACATTCAGCGCCAACACCCTCCTCAACAGAGGATCGGTGACATCCACAAATGCGTCACTCGGTCTAGGTCACAACAAATTTCTCACTTTGCTCATTCTGCATTTGTTACTGATTTTGAACCCCGAGATGTTGGACACGCCTTATCTGATCCGGATTGGGTCAATGCCATGCATGAGGAGCTCAAAAATTTTGAGAGAAATCAGGTTTGGGTTCTTCTTCCTCTTCCTCCTGAGTGTCACCCTATTGGGACAAAATGGGTTTTCAAAAACAAACAAGGAGAAGATGGCCATGTTGTGAGAAACAAGGCCAGACTTGTAGCTCAGGGGTATAGTCAGAAGGAGGGGATAGATTATGAGGAGACTTTTGCTCCTGTAGCTCGTTTGGAGGCAATTAGGATCCTCTTGGCTTTTGCTGCATCCAAAGGTTTCAAACTTTTTCAAATGGATGTCAAGAGTGCCTTCTTAAACGGCTACATAGAAGTGGAGGTGTATGTGAAACAACCCCCCGGTTTCGAAAATCCCAAGTTTCCAAACAATGTTTTTAAACTTCACAAAGCTTTGTATGATTTGAACCAAGCCCCTAGAGCCTGGTATGATAGGTTGAAGACCTTTTTGCTTGCTAAGGGTTTTAAAATGGGATGTGTGGATAAAACACTCTTTCTCCTCAAGCAAGGCAATGACACTCTCTTGGTCCAGATTTACGTGGATGATATCATTTTCGGTGGTTCTTCTCACGCTTTGGTTGCCAAGTTTGCAGACACTATGAGCAGGGAGTTTAAGATGAGCATGATGGGTGAGTTGACGTTTTTCCTCGGGTTGCAAATCAAGCAATCCCGAGAGGGGACGTTTGTGCACCAGGGTAAGTATACCAAGGATATCCTGAAGAAATTCGATATGGGTGAGGCCAAGCCTCTTCCAACACCCATGTCGACCACGACGGCCCTGGATGCGGACAAGGATGGAGAAGCAGTGGACCAGAAGGAGTACCGGAGTATGATCGGGTCGCTGCTGTACCTAACGGCAACACGCCCGGACATCCAGTTCGCGGTGTGTCTTTGCACGCGATTTCAGTCGTCGCCGCGCACGTCTCACCGTCAGGCGGTCAAGCACATTATGAGGTACTTATGCTTCACACCTGAGTTTGGGATTTGGTATTCTGCTTCTTCCACCCTCTCCCTTTGCGGTTACTCGGATGCTGATTTTGTTGGTTGCCGACTTGAGCGCAAGTCCACTTCTGGGAATAGTCAGTTTTTGGGTTCTTCTCTTGTATCTTGGTCTTCTCGCAAGCAGTCTAGTGTCGCTCAGTCTACCACAGAGGCTGAATATGTTGCTGCGGCTAGCTGCTGTTCCCAGTTGTTGTGGATGATGGCCACTTTGCGTGATTTTGGTCTGAGTTTTTCTCGAGTTCCATTGCTTTGTGACAGCACGAGTGCAATTAGCGTTGCTAAGAACCTCGTGCTGCATTCTAAGACCAAACACATTGATGTGCGCTTTCATTTCTTGCGAGACCACTATGAGAAGGGTGATATCGACCTTCACCATGTCGATACTCATCTTCAGTTGGCAGATATTTTCACTAAGCCTTTGGACCAATCAACCTTTGTTAGGTTGAGAGGTGAGCTTGGTGTGTGTTTCCCCTTTTAGTTGGGGGAAACATTTTGGTTCTTGTATCATAGACTGACTCTTTTGTTTTGATTATTTTCCGCTTTTCATCGTTTTTGCATCTTTATCTTTTCAAGCTCCATGTCTATAATCTGTAGAATGAATATATGCTCTGTTTAGTGTATGCTCCGATGATACATGATGATGCTTGTAGCTTAGGCTCTTTTTTATCACTGATACATGTTGTGAGCTGAGCTACTTTTTAGAACTGTGAATATGCTTAATTCAACGTAAAATTTGAAACATGTTCACCATTGAGATTGGCATCTAGCATGTGTAGAATGTGTTGAAGTCACTTGTACTTTTCATATATGCTAGGTTGGTATGTCTCTAGTTCTGAGTCTTTCACTTGCTTGGTATGTTCATTTTCTATTAAAATTTGAACCAAGTCTAAGTGAATTGAAAAGATCGAGTTGGGATCACTTGACAGCACATGACGGTATCGAGATTGTTTCTCATTGCACATTGAGTTAAACTTGAGCCGTGTAGTGTAAGGCCGAAACCGTTGCTTCAAGCTTCTGATTGCTTATGCATAGGCTTAGCTCGGTTGAAAAGTTAGGCAATGTCAAGTTTTCAACCTCTCGCAATCACATGCTAAAAATTTAAACTTGTGTCAATACCACTGCAACTCCGATAAAATTCTGAAAACACAAGTCTATGTTTCATTCTATAGTATGATGATTGAACTTTGCTAGGGGTAGTTCAGCTTGTATACATGTTTAGCACTTGCGTAACTTCCTGTCTATACATGTGTAGTGCTATTTTGATGGTGAAACCCTTTCTGAATGGCTTAAAAACTGCTCACTTTGCTCATATGTTCATATTTCGTATTTTGTGATCAGTTTGAGCCTTTGCTGGCATTTGTGCTTGTTGTTGAGTAGTTGGATCAGCATTCTTTAGAGCATCTATTCACTCTATAGATTCTATACCTGAAGTTGCTAACCTGCATTTGTTGACTTGTTGTGTGCATTTTCAACTAAGGGGAGAAATTTTGATAAATCATGTCCCTAGTTGTATGCACTATTGAAGGGGGAGTTCATGTTTAGGGGGAGTTTGCTTGATTTCTGCTTTGACGAGCTGTTCAATTGGTGTGGAGCGACTTTTAGCTTGTGTGGCTTCTCAATTGGTTTGGAGCATTTTTGGCTAGTTGTGTTGAGCCTTTGCCTCTTTTTGGAGGAACTAGCTTGTCTTTGCTTTCCTTGCTCCGACTTTCTCGCCAGCGGTGTTGAGCCTGTTCTACCTCTTCTTGAGGGCTAGCTTTGCTTTGCTTGGTTGCGTTGAGCCGTTGCCCATGTCTTTGGGAACCAAGTTGTCTCGCTCACTCCATTCGACTTCTTCTGGTTTTGCTTCGCTTTTGGTCGATTGGTTGAGTTCGCTTACTTCTTCTTCCTCCTTTCTTCTATCTTCATATGATTTGTGTTGGTAGTTGACAATGCACTCATCAAGGGGGAGATTACGGATACATGGGTGTATGCCGGATGTTGTGATGATGAGTGATTGTCAACTGGGATGATGTGCATGTTCTTTGGCTTGTGTTGTGCAGGTGTTGAGCTCGGATACGGTGATCAAGGGCAAGGTGAAGGTCAAGTAGGGACGTGCTGTGCCGATGGACCCGGAGCGGTGAAGGGCAGACGTGAGGCTTGGACTGACGGACCGGTGGTCTGAGGATCGGTTGTGGTGGCTGACAGCCTGGGACAGCAACAAGTGAAGACTTGCGTATGGACAGGGTGCACGGCGGTGCATCCCCTCTACGGCATCGGTTTCGTGGTCGAGCCATAGAAAAACCACCGATTGGACGGTTTCCAGGTTTGGGCCTCAAAACCTGGGTGCGACCGGTTTCCGAGTTTGAGCCATAAAATTCGAGCTGAGGACGGTTTCCAGGTTTGGGCCTCAAAACCTGGATGCTAGCGGGTTTTTGAGTTTGGGCCACAAAACTCAGGCGATGGACGACAGGTTTCCCGGTTTCAGCCTCAAAACCGGGGGATGGCCCAGGTTTCCCGGTTTCGGCCTTAAAACCAGGGGATGGACCAGGTTTCCCAGTTTTGGCCTCAAAATCGGGGGGGGGGGTCCGTGAAAAGGACGAGCGGTGCTTGTAATTTAATCCATCAAATATGTTCGGCTTCAATGTAGTAGCAAATCCTCTAACAGAAAAATACCTAACATTAGGTTTTTGGATTGTTAGAAAGTTAGGCATTTTAATGTCATATTTAATCTAGATATTTAGTAGTAAATGTAACAACAATGAAATAAAGATATTGTATATATGAACAGTATTCAAAACCGATTGAGTACTTGAGATATACCCTGCGGAGAGACCAGAGCTAGAAGCATTAGAGCCAGAAGCACTAGTGGCTCCATCCATATTCATGTTGAATGTGTTGCTCGATGTCATGGACCACAGTCGGTGCAGGAAGATGTTCGCAGTGAAGTCCCATGAACATCGATGGCGACCTTCCCGTAGATCGGATCAGGGGCGGCGACAACAGTGCGTCGTAGATCGTCCTTCGAGGGTGACGGCGGCGGAGTCGTACACGGCGGCGGTGGCGGAGTCGAGTAGTCGTGAGAACGCTCCCCAAAAAACTAATCGCCCGCACCCCATGCAGGATTCGCAGCGGACAGAGGCTCCGGAGGCATCTGCTCTCCCATCTTTTTGTGCACGCGGAGGTACAGGACGGAGAACCAGAAAGGCAGCGCGGAAGAGTTTCTACGGAAGGAGAGACTAAGTGGCGGCGGTGGGTTTCGGTGTGTCTCATGGGAGAGGAGCCCTAACTTTATGCCTGCATTATGGGAGAGGAGGCGGCGCTGCAGCCACTCGTGCACCCACGCATACGCGATCTCATGGGAGGAGTCCTGACTTTATGCCTGCGTTACGGGAGAGGAGGCGGCGCCGCAGCCACTCGTGCGCCCACGCATGCGCGAACATCACGGAGGCGCGGAGCCGTTTCCTACTGTTGCCTCGTCCACGCTGATCTGATATTCACGGATCTGAGATTGCTCGGCACGGCACGGCTCGCCTCGCCTCGCCTTGGTTCGGCGACGCGCGCGCGTGTGGTATTCTTTTCTCCTTCCTCGACTTCTTAATAGATGCAACGAAAGTCGATCTATTTAAGTGAAAGTAAAATTATAGTCAACGCCTCACGTGAGACTAAACTATAACATGACGCAAATATGGGTCTAGAATTAATTATTATTAAATATAATACGGCAAGGTCGAGTGCCTCTATGTTGTCCAGCACGATGGAGTCTGGCAACTCCTGCAGCGAGCGTGTACCGCTGCAGGCGACCTTGCGGCGAGCGTGCAGCGACCTTGCGGCGAGCGTGCAGCGACCGTGCAGGCGAGCG
The DNA here is from genome assembly GCA_009763385.1 of Coix lacryma-jobi var. lacryma-jobi. NCBI lineage: Eukaryota > Viridiplantae > Streptophyta > Magnoliopsida > Poales > Poaceae > Coix > Coix lacryma-jobi. The sequence continues at coordinate 275,268 of VDCT01000441.1, read as the reverse complement.
ACCATCGAGGTGGAGACGAACGGCGGCGAGGCTGTACTGCGACGTGAACGGCGGCCGGCGACGCTATACTGTGAGGCGGCGACGCTACGCTGCGAGCACATGCAACGAGAAAGACTTTGTAATGGGTAGTATGACGATGAAAGACCGACGAAAGAATCGAAGCAGCAGTTACCGCGTATTATTAATGTCGGGCACGCGCGCGAGTACTCCCTCCGTCCCTAAACAAGTGTCGCCGTTGATGTGCGTGCCACGTGTTTGACTCAATTTATAAAAAAATATGTACAATATTTATATTTCCAAATAATTTTGTTAAAAAATTAGATGTAAAGATCTTTCCGATGATACTAATTACTTAGCATAAATATTAATATATTTTAATATATAATTACCAGCAACTTTTTCTCGGAAAACGAGAAGGATACTTATTTGGACGGAGGGAGTAGCAAGGAAGGCAGCCAAAGCGATTCCAGGGGCAAACAAGTCCAGGTACGGGATCATGCGGCCACAAGGAAAGTTTTACGAAAACGTAGTACACCTCTAGGACAGGTTTTACGATATGGAGGGAATAGTTCCTCTCTCCTATGCAAAATCGGTGTGTTGTTTGCCTATTCTGTTGTATTAAGTGTAGAGTATCTTTGATGTAAAGCAAGAGACTCAGGAGACAAAAAAGTATGAGAACTGTGTGTTTTATTGATCCATGGTTGTACATATATATACATGAAGATGTGTAGCAACTGCCACCATCCGAGAGAGAGATCGAGAGAAGAAGAGAGCGGATGAGATCAACCGTCTGTTAACACTCCCCCTTTGATCGAATCCATATTTGAGATCAATGAATAGTACTAATCCTCCAAAAAGTCCTGTAGGATAAAAATGAGGAAAAATACTTGATAGATATGTTGTTAAAAACTCCTTTAAACCCAATGAGAAAATAAGGAGGAAGTGATACAACATATAATGATATTGCCTCATTGTAAACTCATATGAGAAAAACCTTTGCAGGAGAAAACTCATAGATAGTTTAGAGGACAATATATATGTCATTGGTATCTCCTTAAAAACTCTTGTGGGGAAAAATAGAAGATATGACATATATGTTGATTATTGTCTCATTGTAAACCTATACGGGAAACCTTGGAAGGAAAAACCCGTAACCAAGTTTAGAGAACAATAAATATGATCTGATGATCATAATTGGAATTATATGTCTTTGATACCCTCTCAAAAACCTCTGTGGAGAAAAACAGAAGATATGACATAGGTTATGTCTTAGATACCCCATACAAAAACCCCGGTGGGGAAAATAAGAGATATGACATATGATTTGTATTGATATTGCCTCATTAAAAACCTCCTATGAGAAACCTGTGTGAGGAAAAACTCATAGAGGAAAAGAGTACAATATGATGTTTTGAACAGGTTCAAGCTTCAAGAGGAGTCTCCCCCTGAACCTTGCAATTCCCAAAGTCATTGCATACCAAACTTAACAACACATTTTGAAATGTGGAAATTGGTAGGGACTTTGTGAATAAATCTTGTAGAGATATCACATGATTTAGTTTACAAGGTGTTTATCTCCTCACTTTCGTGAGAATAAAACATTTCTAGAAGGCAATATAGTGATATTGCTCTTATGTAACCTGTTGACATCCAAGCAACACAAGTTGCATTATCTTTTGAAGATAATGGGTGGCGATTCGATAGAATCAAAGTGATCATTCAATGAAGTTATACATGTTCATGTAATACTTCAGAACGAGGAGTGGAGTAGCCACTAGAGTCGAGTTTAATGACCTCTATGAGAACTTTACCACTAACACCAGTATATGATATGGCATTATAGGGATTAAATAGCCAGTACTTTCATACTCCAAATGATCATATCTTAATTTACATAATGATAAATCAAGATGTTTTGTGCCATATAGATATCTGTGGATATCCTCATTAACTCCCACCTTTCGGTGTATAGAAGTCGCGCTATTTCGAGTTATAGCAAGTATCTGCAAATGCAATATCAGGCCTGTTGCGATATGCAAGATACATAAGCGCTTTGATGGCACTAAGGTTATCATCCCAGGGTCAGAATGGATATTGATTCATATTTAGGGATTGAATGATCATCAGTGTTGGTAGTATGATTGCCCAATATTATTTGGATATTGGTATACAATATCAATTGAATATTGGAAGACTGATGTTTGCTTAAGATATAGACTTAAGCATAATTTGGTGTTAACCAAATTCTCATCTCAAATTCCGTCTTATACGATGACTTCCTGTTTTGATATGTTCATATGAGATGTATAAAATCCAATTGGGATTTCATTATGAACACACAGGTGATATCATCAAGATGGGAGACATCCTTCTGTGGAAGGAACTCACCTAGTCAGTTGTACCATAAACAACTTAACTATTTCAAGTCATGGAGTGACTTGATTTATACACAATGTATGTTGCGATTTATGTTTTGATTCAGAATATAAAGTCCATTGGGACTTATAATCCAAATCTATCCAAATCAATTTTGATCTGCCAATTATCGGTATAGGAACATAATTTCCACACATACCAATGGGTATGTTATGCTAGGTCTCTGCGTGAAACCATGTGCTACAAGCTTTCACTATTTCACCACCTTATGGATTTGAAAAATCCATAATGCTTCCATAGGGAATGCATTGTGAGGAGAAATCATTAAGAATGTAATGACTTCTCACTTTTGAGTGAAACCATATCTCCTTAATTGCCACATTTGGTTGACCCAATGTGAGTGTGTGAATACTCTGCCTAGGACTTGTGGTCTGGATCCAGATAAGGTATATGGCAACTTTGAGGAGTATGTCGACAAGTTGTAGTCTTTTGAATGATTGATTCAATGGAACCAATTTAAGCATGTGGAAATGATTACCCTTTGAACTCTATGTTATTTCCCATAATAACAGAGTTAGGGCGTTCCAATGACCCAGCGCCTAAAGTTGTGCACAAGTTGTGCTGGGCTTTTGGATGTTTAACATCCATAGGCTTTGGATAGTAAATATCCATAATGTGTCTATCAACTTGATGTTGATGTGCATGTACTGTCTTGGAGAATTCTCTCCCCCTGATCCGAGAATGCTTGCAAGAAGCTGTATCCCATGTGGCCATACTTCTCCCCCTCTTGTCCAGATTCGGGAGTTGAGTGGTTTCGTTAGGTACCTCCACTCTTTTTGGCACACTGAACGGGAATCGGATTGGGTGACAACATTATGACAAGTAAAATGCATTTGGCAGACTATTTGCAATGTGTTGCAAATATAAGATATTCTGAACTGCTGGTTCAGATTCTTTGGTATGCGGATACGAGGATCGAACATCAGTAATGATATTCTCTTTTTGATTCCTGGCATTCCATGTGTGGTAAGTGTCTCCCTCTAATGCCTGGAATCTTCCTCAAAGATGTACTCAGCATACAGGCATTGAATGAATCCCCAATTAGAGATCTGAGGTATTATCGAATGACGGATAATAGTACCTTATGGTGATCTCTAAAATGCCCATTGATGTACGCTGCGGTGGTGATATCTGTATGTGCAAAACGTTACCGATTCGCATATGGGAAATATTTTGGTTGCAAGGCCAAATTTCCACGTACGAACTGCAACGGAGGGAGCCGTATGTTTGCAGTGTTATGAATTTGGATTTATTATGCGTTGTGTAAATCCGCATGTCACCAACTAGATGTTGGTAAATTGCAATTCTATTTTGAGTCATCAAACAACAAACTCGATTCTCTCAATGAGAGATTTAGTTTGGCCATTATGTGTATAAACATAAGATACTTAATGATGTAGTCCTAAGAACCAAACAATTCCATTTACATGGATTTGATCCCGCGTCTAGGATCATTTGCTCTAAATTGAAGAATTTGAGCAATGAGTTTGGTAAATTTATGGTACCTTATGAGTAAGGTGCACATTTAGGACAACATTGTAGATGCATAGATGTGCATTACTCCCTCCATTCCAAATTATAAGGCATTCCAAGAATCTTGGAGAGTCAAAGTCTTTCAACTTTGACCAAATTTATATAATAAGATAATAATATTTATGATACCAACTAAATATAATTAGATTCTTTATTAGTTATATTTTCATAATATACATATTTGATATTATAAGTCTTTGTATTTCTCTCTAAAATTTTGGTCAAAGTTGAAAAACTTTGACTCTCCAAGATTCTTGGAATGCCTTATAATTTGGGATGGAGGGAGTACATAGCATCTTTATGGTCCACATAAAATGACAAACAGAATCACATATATGATCTTGAATTTCTCCAAGAAATTATGTGACTCATATTGATTTTGTGACCAATAGAACTGAAAATAATTTTCTCATCATTCTAAATATAGAATGATCCAAGGCTAATATGCCCAATCTTGATGGAATCAAGAGAGAAAATTATTTTGTATGCAACAAGTGATATGAGATTGATGTATGTATAATACACTCCAGTTGATGTGGAAGGAATATACACAATTATAGTTTTTCATATATGTTGCATCTAAGGCGAGTGAAGAATTTCATCATCGCTCATTAGTATTGGATTCCCGTTTGGAAACCATGCAACTTAATACATGAAAAATATCATGTGGTATTTATAGAATCAGGATACATCAGCGCATCCACGATTAATTTGAATACCCATGGAGAGATTGTAATCTCAAGTATGAATTTGCACTCATATAGAATATGTATACCATGTATAAGATACATGATATTTGTGGAAATGGACAACATACTGCATGTGGTAGTACGACATTAGACTAATAATATATCCAATGAAAATATGGAGACATTTTGCAAGCATTTGCTTGTTAAAGTGAACTCCAAATTGTTCCAAAGAACTTGCTTGCCTCCAATGAGTTGGAGGTATAGTTGAGCCAAATATTTGATTTGGTATTTCTGTGTACATGAACTGTACAATCACATTTTTGTGAAAAATGTGAGACTTGTCACACAAGATCACTTTTATAGATGAAAAATGATATTGCGTTCATGAGAATCCATTATGTTGCATTGCCATGGATCAAAGATCTTTGATAAATGAATGATTGAACAATCATTTACAATTTCGGCAATGTTACATCCTTTGTTGAAATCCCGATGAGAGATTTACAAAAGGTAGATGGATCTCACTCATTGAACACTCAGAACTGAAAAATCCAAGTGCATGAGTTGCATACAAAATGCATCAACGCAAAGTGTGGCAATATCCAGAATGGATTGAGCATTTGGTTGGGGTTGAGCAGTCATAGCTGTGATGCCCTATGCCCCCACTAATATCGTTGATATCTTAATGCTCATGGTATCAAAATAAATTCCATCCAATGCGAGGTTGAAAATATTTTGAACTAAAAATATTAGCTATGTCCAACATGAGTTGATCATGTATCAATTTACTTGATAGTAAACTGTATAAACTTCAGATTCAAGATGTGTCTTGAATTGGCATATGCAAAATATTATGAATTCAAGATGAATCTTGAATCATATGTAGTGTTTACCTCATATTAAATAGGTGATAGAGAATCACTACTAAGATCACTGTGTACAATAATTATTATTGTCAAGAAATAGTCTCAATCATTATGTATTAGCATATTGACACATTGAAGGTGAAACCAAATTGGTGACCTTATAGTAGGGGAGCATAATCTGCAAATATGTGTATGTGCAGTAGATGTCATCCCATTACTTGTGCATTGCTAATAATAATATAGGTTGATCACACTTTGAAGGTAGTCAAATGTTATAAACATGACAGACCTTATTGGGTGATTCAACTCAAAGGTAGTCACTATGTTTATAGAAATACGGTGTAGACCTTAGATGGTGAGGCCGTTGCTTAAAAGTAAACACCATATGGTGTAAACCTTATGCAATTCATATTTAGATTGGATAAGCACATGCAGATAATCACTATGTGATGACATAGTGTAGATCCTGCAGTAGTATTGAGATACTAGCTTGTGCATGATCAATCTAAGAGATGAATTTTAGCAATCACTTGTAGGTGTAGGCCCCTTTGTAGCTCATATTCAAAGTTGGTTTGCACTAGAAGGATGAAAATCTCATGATAGTACTGCAGTACACCTTGTGCATGACCAATTTTTGAAAAATGAACAAAACTTGTCACCGTAAAGGTGAAGGTCATTTGTTCTAAAACATAATATTGGAATGCACGTTGAGGATAGTCACTATGTATAGCATAGTGTAGATCCCGCAGTAGTACTATGGTACTACCTTGTGTATACCCAACATGTAAAGTTTCAGAATATTATACACAGATAATGGGGTAATCACATAATTATTTGCATGAAATAAATTAAGCACTTGAAACTTAAAAATATAAGTGGAAACCATTTGTGCCTACATAAGTAAGGCCAAGATTTCTTAAAAATCTTTGGCAAGGTTGAATAAGCAAATGCAAAATGCAAATAATCAAGGTAAACTTGAATAAGAGGGATATTCTCATGTTGAATAACACTGTTAAGCACCTGATGGTGTTAACTTTGGACTCATTTTTCAACATTGGGTACGCACGTTCAGGATAAAATCTCACAGTAGTACTATGGTACTACCTTGTGTATGACCAATGTAGGTAATCACTCAAGTGTCCCTTGTATAATTTATTTATCAAATTGGGTACGCACGTTGAGGATAAAAATCCCGCAGTAGTACTAGGGTACTACCTTGTGTATGGCCAATTTGTAAATAAATAAAGATAGACACTCCAAAGTGTAGACCAAAATGTTTCAAAATTTGATATTGGGTACGCACGTTGATGATGAAAATCCTGCAGTAGTACTAGGCTACTACCTTGTGTATGGCCAATATCAAAATTGAGAAACATAGTGTTATTTAAAACATAAGAATTAATCGATCTTAAAGCATTAAAGCATTTGCAAAAGGAAATTCCAGAAGTGGAATGGATGAATTTATTGTAGTAAACCCATCTACAACAGTACATATTATGATGCAATATTTCTGATGACCGGTGGTCTCAAAAATATTATTTACGTGAGGTAAAATATTGTGCATCATAGAGTATTTACATGAGGTAAATAATAGTACACTGTAGATATGTTAAAACCTGAGGGTTAAAACATAATCTGGAATATATAAATAATCCATCTTGGATTATCACGAAATTCACAGAAAAGAAGAGGACTTTTGTGTAAAATACACAATCTTATCCATCCCCTACAGAGTACGGACGGTTCCACCGGAGGGAATCGCTCGGATTTTTTTTTCCGTGAGGACGTCGCCGCCAGGACTTAAGAGGGCCGGTTGCAGCCGCCGAAAACTGCTACCGCCGAGGCGCGGCCGCCGGCTACCAGGGCCGCTCACCGTCGGAGCCGCTGCCTCCGGGGCGCGGCCGTTGGCCGGGGCCGCCGCCGCCGGCCAAGGCGTCGCCTACAGCCGGTCGGGCACGTAGGGGTCCGAGCCAGGCGCGAGGCCGCTGGCCACAGCCGAGAAGCCGGCCGTGCAGGCCGTGGCGTGTGGCCGGCCGAGCCACGCACGGGCTGGCTCCCGTCGAGGTGGCTGTCCAGCCGGGGCGGTGTAGCAGGCTGCTGGCCCCGGGGCTGCTGCCACTGGTCGGAGCCGCTCGCCGCCGGGCCGCAGTCCAGGTTGCGGGCGCCGCGGAGGCCGCCGTCGGCAACGACAGGAAGCTGTGCCGGAACCGCACAGGCCAAGGGTTCCGAGGAAAACCATGATGGATTCAAACAACAGGTTCGTACCTTCTGTTCTTCGATTCTTACAACGGAGACCAATTTTTCTTACATCACAGATTCTCTGGTGATGTCTTCTCTAGGAAGCAATTTTTCCCCGGCCTTCCCAATCGCTACGAAGAACAGCATCCTCCTCGGTGAACTGCCTAGCAAAGAGAGTGGCTCTGCTTCTTCCCTTTCGAGAGATCACAGAAAGTCATCGTGCTGATAACGTATTAAGTGTAGAGTGTCTTTGATGTAAAGCAAGAGACGCAGGAGACAAAAGAGTATGAGAACTGTGTGTTTCATTGATCCATGGTTGTACATATATATATACATGAAGATGTGTAGCAACTGCCACCATCCGAGAGAGATCGAGAGAAGAAGAGAGCGGATGAGATCAACCGTCTCTTAACATGTTGGACATCAATTTTCCCCTCTACACTACCCATTTTAGGTATGGGTAGCGTGATGGCTATCTCGTTGGAGACGGTCTAAAGATGAGCTGTGCTGATTAGGATGAGCCTACTCACATCATTCAGTTGCACAGCCATGAACGGGTCACAGAAAAATCAAACAAATATAACAACTTCGAGAGAACAAATATATAAAATTTCCTTTGGATGTTGAAAGAAACAAGTGAAAAGTAATGTCAACACAATAAATCATGTGACTGCTAGGGGCATCGAAACCCATTGTTTCACCATTTCAGGGTGCTCAAGCGCCCTCTCAGCAAAGGGCAAACTATGTGATCCAAGGCAAACGCCTGTAACAAGGTACACAGCAAGAAAGATATCAAAAGCGAAAATGGTACGAGTTAATATTTGTCCTTGGCTCCCAGTCCCCGTGACTTCGATTGCCTTACTGCGGTCAATGGGGTGGCAATGCCCTGGTCATCCTTCCCCAGCCCAGACCCTGAGACAAACCCCATTTTCACCATCATTTTGGATCCAAAACCCTTGGTGTGTCTCTCGAAGGAGCCAACACTCTCTGGTGCCCACACATTCCGCCTCAGCTCTGACCTCACTTTGCCTGGCTCTGATATTAATTTGATCGGTTCTGTCCTTGCTTTAATCGCCTCAGCCTCACCGTCGAATTGTATACCGAGTCCAAGAGATTTGGGACGATGGATGGCTTGTATTGGCTGCACTATACCTTGGCCATCTTTGCCAAGGCCAGTGCCCTCGATGAATCCCATTTTGGCCATCATCTTTGAACCAAAGCCCTTGGTGTGCACCTCGAAGGAGCCAAGCTGGGTGTGCCCATTTTGGCCAGTGACCTCACTTTCTGCAGCTTTAACACATGTATCACCACCACTTGAGTCAACAGATATTGCCTTTGTAAGGGAACCCACCATGGTTCCACACTTGACAAAAGATACGGGACGCTCTGCAAAGGACACCTGTTTCTTGGAAGATTTATTTCCACGGAATTCCCCATGTTTTACCAACTTTCCTGGAGCAGAAAGGCCCTTCTGTCCTGCTGGGCCTTTAGAGTTCTCCCAGTTCACAGAAAAGTCCTCGGATTCAGTCCCCAAAAGCTGAAATCAATGAAGCAAGTGGTCAAGTAGCAGATTAAAACAATTAGGAGGAGCAAGAAGATAAAGCAATAGTGACATCTTTTGAAACACAAAAATGGCATGATACAGTTTGATCATTAATTAAAGCTTTTGAGTTATAAGATACAAATGCAATTACAAATTATATCATCTTTAGAAATGACTAGACTGTAAAATAAGTATGGAAATGATAAGCAACAGTATAAGAACATGGTAAACTATCTTCAGGGGAAAAAATCCAAAGGTATCCACCTTTTCAAGTCGAACTTGGCCATCCGCAGATGGCAAGGAAGACTGCCCAGTTAATGTCACAGTGACAAATCTGCAAGGAAGAATTATTGATTTTAAGCAAAGGATAAGCTATATAAATGCAAAATAAACCAAAGGGAATAGAATCCCTGATAATGACAGTTTGTAGATTTTAAATTCATTAAATAAAAATGAACAGAATAAACTACCAATAAGAATATTGAAGTACAAAATAGTCAAAATTTTGAAATATAAGACAAGAAATTGGTCTGCAATGAGCACATCGAATGGAACACAGTATTAAACATGAATGATAAAAAAACAAACGTGGTTGAGAAAATTAAACTGAAGGTACAGTAAGGTCATGGGAGGTGCAAAGTCCTGCAGCTCACTAACCATAACCAAGCTAGCAATATAACCAGGTTATGGTAGTAGCTAAATGCAGGGACACATCGCTTACGTATTTGTCCTTATCAGACAGTATGTGCAATGAACATGACAAGAATGTCAGTGTCATGTTTCTCGTATCAGTGCCCATGCAAACAAAGGGGGTGGTTTGAGTAATTACCATTGTCCACACAGGACAAATGGCTCGTTGCAGGAGAGGTCATGCACCTTCATACATCAAGAGTTGACTAAGATGATCTAGAAAAAAAATGATGTCACAACGGTTCTATGCAAGAACTAGTAATATGTAAGCTGGATGATCTGCAACAGCCACAACTGCTCAGGAACCCTTGAACTATTACTGCATGGCCAGTTGGCCACTGTCATGCAAAGATGTTCTGTAAACCACTATCCTTGCTGGCTGTCTTGCAGCAAATCGCCTGAGCTCTAACAAACAATAAACTCAAATGGCATGTATTTTAATGGTTATGAATTACTTTATGTCAAGATCATAATGAATATATGACCTGCAAATCAGTTACCTTTTCTTGCCAGAACCTTGGCAAACGCTCTTCAATTGATAAATAGACGCAAGGCGTTGTACCTACAGATGTAAACCAGAACTCAGAGCATATATGTCACACAAACAGAAATGAAAATGTATAACAAATAAATAAATCTGTATATAGAATTAGTATAGTTAGCATACCGGTGGTCCTTTACCAAGTTCCCAAAATGGGCTATTAGGCTGATCAACTCTCACCTAGCTAACTGTCTCTGGGATGATAGTGAGTAGACAAGCTGGGATAGTGTTAGTATAATGGAAGAGAGTGGTGGTTTGGGTATTCCCTAATTTTAGGGAGTTAAACATGCGTGATGCGTCTCCTAGGGTCCTGGATCAAAAGATACCAGTTGGACGATAAATAGCTTTGGAAATGCTTATAGATCCCAAGTAATTACTGACAAGCCTAATATCTTCGATAGCTCAACAGTAGGATCGAATCAATTTTTTAAGGGCATATGATCGGAGCTGCTACAACAGCAAAACAAGGCTACAAATGGGTTATAGGAAAAGGTAGGAAAGTTAAATTTGTGAGGACAACTAGACAGGAATCTCAAGATTAGCTATTGAGTTGAGTGCACATTGGTTTTCTGGCCTGCCACGCCTCGCTCGGCAAGGCTAGCCTTGCCAGCAGCGGAGAGCTGTTCTGACTCATCCAAGCTTGCAACAGAAATCCTTGTCAACACGGAAATTGAGAGAACGAGCAAACCAACCAAACGCAAAGTTTTTTGCCTAGCCTAGCAAAGCAAGCAGTGGCAAAAGATCCAAACACGCCCTCAGTATTGGGAAGTCAATGGTGGTTAATGAGAAGTCTAAAACAGTAGCAGAATGAATGGGTTTGTAGCCTAGATGGTCAGAGACATGGTAGCACCTAAGGTCCTGGGTTCGACTCCACATTGGAGCGAATTTAAAAAAGCCTAGGTTAAAAAACACCCCTCATCGTCTGTGTTCCTACGTGCAACCACCTGAGTCGCTTTCAGTGATATGCACATGGTCAGTCATGTGTCTGGCTTTTTAACTCTAAGTGGTATGTACTACTCTAGTGCTTGGAGATTGAGTGACTGACACCTGGGCCCCAATAACGACAGTGGCAAACGATAATTAACGTCTGGTTCATCCTCATTATTTAACCCATGAACCAAACAAGAAACAGGGGTGCACAGCCGTCCCCTAAACCAAACAAGAAACAGGGACCACCACATCTCTCAAAACTAGAATGAACCCATCCTATCTCTCCTAGCCCCAAAACCAAACGCAACCTTAAGGTGGCCCAGAGTTCAGGTTTTGCTTTGGCTCCTTTCAAAGAATAAACTTTTGACTAGAGACAATCTAAATAAGAGAAGATAAGTTGAGGAGCTTACTTGCCTCTTCTATTGTTAGGAGTCTGTCCATCACATTTTTTTTGGTTGTGCAGTAGCCCAACAAGTCTGGAGTTTCATCTATTTAATTTTCAATACATATTGTACTAAAGCTTTTCTGTTAGACAGTTATGGCTGAGTAATAAGAAGCAGTGTGTTTTGAATATGTTTAGCTTTGCTGCCTTGTCAAGAAAAGTTATGTGTTTTTTGATCTTATTAAGGTGGAAGGATGCGAAGTCAGTGCTGCTGTGAATTGTGTGCTTGCTTCAAGGCTGTTTTGTGTTTTGCCTAACCACAATAGTAGTACTCCCAAAAGCTACAAAGCACTGGGCTCTCTGTCCATCAAGACTAATATGGCTGAGCTAATTAGAGAACAAATGGCACCATTGTTGTACAAGAAGGCCAAGAACTGGAAGAACTCCGACATTCCTGCTGACACAATCTTCTCTAGGAAGTGGCTGGACATGGCCAAGATGGGTCTCGAGAACTTGGTGTGATAGTCATAGGACTCATAAATTGCTTTTTGATGTTTGCTTAACTGGGATGCCTCAACATCCAAATGTGTAAACCATTGTGGGTCTTTAGCTCTGATAAGACTAGGGTCATTTCCCAAAAACTCTAAAAAAATATTGTACTTTTCAAAATTTTGAAATGCATGATTAACCTGAACTAACACTATTGACAGGTTAATCACATAGCTTTCATTGTTATCTCTGTTCCGAATTTTAATGTTTATCACTATGAATATATAGAGCATGCACGAGAATTGAGTTCAATATTTAATTAAAAATAGGTCATTGAATGATGGACTAACATTCATACCTGAGAACAGTCTCGAGAGTGCATTGGATGAAAACATAACATATCGACCTGATCCACAACCATTTTCCTCAATTTCTGCCAACAAGAAAAGCATATAGAGATCATAAAAGCTTTTATGATTTTTTTTTAAAAAAAGAACAGCTAAGACTATATATTGCTAAAACAGACATAGGTAACCCATTAACCACAATTCATGAAATAAAATGCCCAAAGCAAACAAATGCTAATATGGGATGTACCCAAACAACTGAGGCAACATGAATAACATAAAAAATCACACTTAAATAACTTCTTCGCAACAGAAATATTTCAAAGAAGAAACTAAAAGGAAGAAAATGTAAATGAAAAGTAAAAAACATGAGGATACAAAAGGTGAACAATTGATAAGAATTAAGAATAAAAAATGATTAAATCAAAATCTTAAGATTCAATATTGCAATTATTATTATTGCTTTCCAGCATTTACTGAAGAACATGCCCCATCTTTGGACCAAACTCAGTTCAAGTAAAGCAGTGACTCACAGTATTAATTTGCCCTAAGTCAACTCCTCTGCTTAGCATTCGTTGTTGACGCTTCTTTGCAATGAGTTCCTTCCTATTCTGCTTCTTTTCACCTGAATCACATAATAAGCTATGTTTACAACCTCAGCAAAGAGAAAATGCAAGCAAAATGAAAAGAAATCAAGTCACTAGGAGACATAGTAGTATAATAATTATAATGGTACAGAAGACAATGAAGAAGGCAATTTATGAAACAATAAATCATCTTGAAGGAATGAGAAAAGGGAGTCTCAAGATCCTCATGGCAGATGACACATTTGGTTTCAATGCCAGCCTTGCCTAACCTCGCTTGGATAGCAGGCCTTTCCTTGCCCATGGGTGGTGGCTGATTCCACTCGCTTGGTTCAGTGAGGAAAAACTTGCTTGGTCGGGCCCCAGGGCAATGCGGCAAGGAAATGTGTATTTTGCTGACTTTTGGCAGAGCAAGGTCAGGCAAGGCTTGCTGGTGGAACCAACACACCCTCAAGTCCTAACTTTAGTAAGAACTCATCAATCCATTGCATCTACATATGAATCAATAAATCACAGAGTGAAAAGCTCAGCTAATTTATTTATCTACAGACATACTAGAATCACTATTGATGACCAATGTTCCACACTTTAGTAAAGCAAATACAGATTGTCTTCCAATTCTGAAACAACAAATCTCTCCATTTAACCAATGTTCAGATTTCAGAGCAGGTATCTCATGAAAGTAGGAATATATAGCCACTATCAAAGATAAGTTCAAATAAAAAGGAGTTGTTTCACTACCCTCTATTCTAGAAACCTCATCATCACTCTCAACCCTGAGAAAGTAACCAACCGATGATAGTTTTATGAGATTTATAAGATCCTAACTTTGGATTGACTGGGTACTAGTATACTCTTATTCTCCAGTACACTGCGTCCATGAATGCATGCACAATGCATCTAGTAAGGTTTCTATCAGGTTAGCAAATTATCCGAGACATCTAGATTCTCGCTTTCCAAAATTCAACAAACTTTACCACAGAAAGCAAAGGAAAACATAGAGCAAGAAATGGAGAACCTAATACCTGGCCTGCTCTGATACTTTTTGCTCTTTCTACCCTCGTTAGGCCAGGACCGTGAGAGCTGAGAGGATGATGATCCTGTCTTCAACCCCTTGCTTGACCTGTTTGGCATCCAGACATTCTTCAGCATGAACATATCCTCCAGGCCCATCACTTGCATGCTTGGCAAATCCCCATCACGAACCATTGCTTTTCCCTTCTGCTGCTTAACTGAGTTCAGCCTCTTCATGCCATACTGCTCGGATGCAGTCATTAGTGCATAACCCTCAAGCTTTTCCTTCCCTTTCTTCACAAACCCATCATTATCATCATCGTCATCTGTATACATCTGTTCTACAGTATCTGCATCACCCAAATTCATACCAGTGATCCACTTACTGCTTAACAGCTCATCACTCCCACCGATCCCCTCCATGTAATCAGCAACAACATCAATGTCAACTGAAGAAGAATCCCCGATGATCAAATCTTCATCTGATTCCGACCCTGATGACTCGCCAGCAGACACCGAATCTCTCTCGTGTTCACTACCTTCCTCGTCACTGTCACCATCATCACCATTCTCAAATCTCTCCCCGTCACCTAATTTGGATTCTAAATCCTCATCAGAGCTGCTCATCCCATCTGATTCTGGCGATGAGATGTCCTCGGTGTAGATCCTGACTCCCCCAATCAACAAAAATCCCGGATTGGGTTTCACATTCTGCTCCTGCTTCTGCTTCGGCGTGTTGAAAGAGGCATCTTCCTCCGCCAGTTCCTTCAATTTGAGCACCATCTCCTCGTGTCCTCCATCCCGGAATCCTAGCCCGAGATGCAGCCCTCTATCAACGGCCTCCTCCTCATCCGCAATCAGCCTAAGCCCGATCTCACCGAGCACGTCGGGGCCGTACGAGTACATCGAGACGGAAGCGAATGGGTCGGCGCAGGGGGTGGTGTCGATGGCGACCTCCAGTGCCTGCGCCTGACCGCGCTCCGAATAAGAAGAGCAGGGGCGGAAGGAGGAATAGCTAAAGGGAACGGCGTGGGAGGACTCGCCATCGGAGCAGGCGCCGCCGCGCCGGGCGCCCCGCCCGCGGCCGCGGCCGCCCGAAGCGGGGGAGGAGAAGGCGGCGGCGACAGAGGCGGGCGAGACGAAAGACGGGAGCTCGGGGACGGGGCGACGACGGCCTGCCCCAGCGCTGCGGTGGGGCCCCCCGGCGGTGGGGTTGCGTGCGTGGCGGCGCTTGCCGCCGGCCATTGGCTGGGTGGCTAGGGTTGCGATAGTCTAAATTCCAGCGTCAGGGCTAGCGTCACCGACGCGAGCGGCTTTATATGCGATGTATTTGTAGCCATTGGCCACCGCCGGGCGAGTTCCGAAAACAGAACCGACCTAACCGGAATAGAAATATAACTTAGAACTGAAAAATTTGGTTCTTATTCGGTTCCAGATTGCGAGGAGCCAAGAAAATTGAGCAAATTTCGGTTCCTACTCTCAGATAATCAAAAGAATCAAAATACATGAATTGTAATTTATATACTTATATTTTATAAGATTTTTTTTATTTATTTGTGATGTCTTATATTGAATTGCTACGTACTTGTGTTACAATATTGTTATTGCTCTCTTACCAATTATTATTATCTAAAATATAGAAAGTGTTGCCTAAATTTGCTTTAAAATCTACTGAGTGCGGATGAGGAAGGTGAATTAGGCTTTTTCTAAAAATTCTTGCGATAATTAAATGAGTTTTTTACCTACATGGCCTTACAAATAATGACTCTTTCTTATATGACCATTTTTTATTTGAACTTACATATATGGCCCTGAAACGAACTTTTATTCCTTCTATGGCCTTCCGTCCGTTTTTTGTACTTAATGGTGTTAAGTCTAGGGTAAAAGACCATTTTGCCCCTAGCATAAAAAAATACAATTTTGTTTGTTTATTGCAAATAAATTTATATGTAACAACATTTTTTATGTGAAATCTTGTTATATATGAATTTATTTGTTTAATATTAATCCAAATATACAAAAAAAATAAAACTCTGCAAATATTCTAATGCTAGGGGTAAAATGGTCTTTTTACCCTTGACTTAACACCGTTAAGTACCAAAAACGGACGGAAGACCATAGAAGGAATAAAAGTTCATTTCAGGGCCATATAGGTAAGTTCAAATAAAAAAAGGTCATATAAGAGAAAGTCATTATTTCTAAGGCTATGTAAGTAAAAAGCTCTAATTAAATCCTATCAAGCCCAATTAACCCTTATGTGCTTACTAGTGTGTATTCACTAAACTTTACCGCACAAAAGATTACACCTAGTCAATTTCTACTCTAGTATGACATTTCAACAAGTATGAAACAACAAGTAAATGCGGAATTGAAATGCTCAAAATAAATGCGAAAGCAAAGAGAGGAAAGGAAGACTCTGCGATCTTTTTTCTGAGGTATCGAGGTGTCGGCACACCCCCTAGTCTTCGTTGGAGCACCCGCGCAAGGGTATCACTCCTCTTGATCCGTGCATGGATCAAGTGCTCATTACGAGCTGATTCTTCGCCACTCCAGCTCGGTGAATCGCTCGTTACCGGTCACAACTTAACTTGGGTCATCCACAAAACCTCTGGATGATCACCAAGCTCCTCGATCACCACCAAGTCATCTAGGTGATGTCGATCACCAAGAGTAACAAATAAGAACTCTCACTTGACTAACGCAAAGCTAATGAGATGGGTGGATGCACACTTGTTACTCTTTCTTCACTAATGAGGTGTCCAAACCACTGTCGGATCTCTGAAGAAAACAACTTGTAGTGCTCCCCTCTGAATGCGAACTCAATCGTCTCGTGGTCCGGGTGCACCCAAAGCGATGCGTAAAAGTGAAACACACAATCCTCGATATACGAGCCAGACCGCCCCAACAGGTCTGCCAGACCAGGTAAGAAGGTGAGGAAGGGGCGAATCTGCTCTCCTGCTGCTGCAACCACTAGCTCCAAGCGACACACTCGCTATGAACGCAAGCTGATCCTGGCGTTCCTGTAGCCCTGGGAGAAGTCCTCCTGAAGGACTGTGAAGAAGTCTGGGTTGGCCTGCTCCTGCCTCTCTCTGGGGACCCACTGCTCAACTGGCACTACGCGTAGAGTCTGAAACTGTGAGCAGGTGGCCGCGCGGAGGTCAAGTCGTGGAATCGGCGGGGGTACACGCCTCGACGGAGCACGTGCACCACGCAAAGGGACCTAGGGCCGGGGTGGCATCTCAGTCCTGTGACGAGGTGACCGGCGCCTGGCTGCTCTACTAGCACCTCCTCCTCTGCCTCTGCCGCCTCAGCTGCCTCAGCCTCTGCCTGGCCCTGCCTTGAGCCCTGTGGCTCGTCCACTGGGTCTGTGAAAGCAACCCTACGTCCGGCTAGCATAAGTGTCCCTGCTGGTGATCCATGTCGACGCTTTGTCTCCTCAATCACCCTCCTCTACTCGGGGGTAAGAGTATCTGCGATACGCAAACCACCACTGCGGCCTCCCCGCTCAGCTCTCTCAGCTGCCTCTGCAACTGCACGTGCCTGTCGGCCTCCCTCTAGTCCCGGGTGCGCTTCTTACGCGTGACAAGCATCGTCTTCCCCTTCTTAGGATGAGGAGGTGGAGGGCGTGGAGGAGAATCCCCGGGGGCACCACCGACGTTCTTGCAGCGCATGGCTGACAAGAACAGAAAACCACTGTCACTGAAGAAGTCTAGACTGCCGCTGAAAGATAAGCTGCCAACTGAAAACCACGGATAAGTCCACTGACACTGAAAACTGACAGAAGCTCCCCTGACTCACTAAACAGCTGCCACTGACACTCGCGAGACTTGGCCTTGATCCGTACCCGCGGGCTTGGCCCCAGGTTCACTGACACTGCAAACTGAACAGGCCACTGACTCGCTTTGCGGATACATGGGTGTATGCCGAGTCTCGAGTGATGATTGATTGTCAACTAGGATAATGCGCATGTTCTTTGGATTGTGTTGTGCAGGTGTCGATCACGGATACAGTGATCGAAGGCAAGGTGAAGGTCAAGTAGAGACGTGTCGTGCCGATGGACTGAGAGCGTTGAAGGGCGGACGTGAGGCTTGGACTGAGGGACCGGTGGCCTGAGGATCAGCTGTGGTGGCTGACAGCCTGGGACAGCGACGAGCGAAGACTTGCGTGCACGGTGTTGCTTGGGTCGAGGACCTGGGGACACCTGTCGGTGGACGGGGTGCACGGGCGGTGCATCCCCTCTACGGCTCGGTTTGGTGGTTGAGCCACAGAAAAACCACCGAGTGGACGGTTTTCAGGTTTGGGCCTCAAAACCTGGGCGCTGATGGTTTCCGAGTTTGGGCCACAAAACTCGGGCTGGGGACGGTTTCCAGGTTTGGGCCTCAAAACCAGGGCGCTGCGGGTTTCTGAGTTTGTGCCACAAAACTCAGGCGATGGATGGCTGGTTTCCCGGTTTGGGCCTCAAAACCGGGGGTTGGTCGTGAAGGCTGGTTTCCCGGTTCAGGCCTCAAAACCGGGGGCGAAGTCCAGGAAAAGGACAAGCAGAGCGGTGGCGGCACGTGGCGGCAATTGGTGAGGTTGCGTCGAGGCAACGCTACCAGTTGTGCGGGCGTGGCCGTCGGATCACCACTATCTTCGAGTTGGTGCAGAATAACCCTAGGGTTTAGCTAGTTCGCTCTGTAATTAGTTAGGGGTAGAGTGGGAATTAGAATTAAGATAAGTAGGGGGAGACACCCACCTCCCAAACTATCTCAGTACTATCTCAGTCATTTGCTATTCTCCACTTAGGGTTTTTCTGTTCTCCCACTTCCCTGCTGTAGCTACTGAGATCCGCAGAGACGGTGAACAATACCTCTGTGTATTTGCTTTTTGAGGAAACAAGACTGTAATCTCGTTGTCTCCTCGTGGGGACGAATTTCGGTCGGCAATTCGTGGTTTGATTCGCGTTCTTGAGCTGTTCTTCGCATTCATCTTTTCTCCATGTTTTCCCGTCGATTGTTTTCCCTCTACGTTGCTCCATTTGCAAAACCATTTGAATCAACTTGTTATTTACAGTGAGGAGATCACTTTCACCAAAGGAATTCATCTCTAACCTCACGAACAAGTAGATCGGTTGGTTTTCGATTTGGAGATAGGTTCGAGCCATGATCTCTTAGAGGTAGCTCACTATCATCCGTGTGACTCCTCTCACCGAATTTGATCCCTAGAGGATTCGCTTTGGGTGAGATCGAGTTGAATCGGTGGACGAACAGGAGGTTTTCGGAGTGACCGGACGCTGGCCACGATTTGACCGGACGCTGACCCCGTGCGTCCGGTCGTTGAATGTTCAGCGTGAATTTTCCTCGTAACTGACCGGACGCTCTGAAGTCTAGTGACCGGACTCGCTTGTCACACTGTTCATCGTTTGCATTTTATGTGACCGGACGCTTAGGCTGTGACTGGACACACTGACCCAAGAGTCCGGTCCGGAACAGTAAGGTTCCCGAGCGGCTTTTGTCTGACCGGACGCGTCCGATCATCCTTGATCGGGCGCAGGCAGAGTCCGGTCAGTGCTGTTTCGCGCATTCTCGTTCGCGGTTCGTTCGTCTGTTGTCGGTTTTGATTTCGGCCTTTTGCATTGGGTTTTTAGAGTTGTGTAGTGTCCCGCTGTGCTTCTCGGAAGCATCCACCCTACCTCTAGGGTCGTGGACATTTGTAAGCTCTAGGTTTTGCTCTCGGGGGTTGATTCTTGGGACAGTGGTGACAAGTTTCTGAAAAGAAATTTTAAGCTCCCATTCACCCCCCCCCCCCCCTCTGGTCGCTTTCTGGTAGCAGTTTTAGTCCTTCAATTGGTATCGGAGCGGGTTAAGGATCTTCCACCTTAGTCGGTTCTAGATCCACCGAAGGCGACATGGATTGCGGCGTGGGCAAACAGCCGTTTTTCGATGGGACGAACTATGCGTATTGGAAGATACGCATGTCAGCCTATCTTCAGAGTTTGGGTGCTTTCATCTGGGATATTTGCAACTCTACTGATTACGTGGTCTTGGTTGCTCGTGTTACTCAGCATCAGATCGATGAGCACGATGCCAATAGCCGAGCCCGTAATGCTCTTTTCTCATGCTTGAGCATGATGGAGTTTGATCGCGTTTCTCACCTCGCTACGGCTCGGGAGATTTGGGCTACCCTCATGCGTTTCCATGAGGCAGCCACTCAAGTCAAAACCTGTCTCTATGAGTCATTCAAGCGAGAGTATGAGAACTTTCGACATATGCCTGGCGAGAGCAAAGAAAGTTTATTTGCTCGCTTTCAGGTGATTGTCAATAGGATGAGGGCTAACAAGGAGTTGTTGCCTTTCGACGATCATGAGAAAGCTTTGAAGCTTTTGCACACTCTCGATCGGTTGGTGTGGGACTCGAAGGTTCAGGCGATCATCGAATCACCTAACTATGAGACTCTCACATGCGACGAGCTCTTCAGTAAGCTCAAGTCCAGTGAGATTGACGCCATGGCGAGGGCTTCTTATGAAAATCCTTTTGGCCCGTCGATGGCTTTGCTTTCTGGTTCTTCTGCTAACCCCTCTGGAGGATTTGCACTCTCTTCTCTTCTTTCTGTCACAGAGGAGCAGCTGGAGTTCATGGGGGATGACGAGTTGGCTTTACTCGCCAACCGGTTCTCGCGGTTCCACAATAACCGCATGAACCGTCACCGCGGAGGAGGACGCTCGGGTTGTTTCGAGTGCGGTGACCCCAACCACTTCATCACCAATTGCCCGAAGAAGAACAAGCAAGTCTTCGGCAAGGCGGATCATGGGCACAAGTACGACTCTGGCAAGCGCAAGGAGAAGTATGTCCCCGCGAAGCACAAGCGAAAGGGCGGCTTCAACAAGGAGTACATCAAGACAAAGTATTTGGAGAAGGCCCAGGCTGAGCAGCGTGCATTCTTCGCCACGCTCAGCGACGTCGATGACTCGGATGACGACTCTGCTTCCTCAAGCGATGACGAGTCCGAGAAGAAGAAGAGGATCGAGGACAAGCTGAATGCCCTCTGCTTCTGCGCCGACAACGAGGGCTTCTGCACCATGGCTCTCGGTAAGGAGGTCGACGGTGAGCTGGAGGAGATCCCTCGGAACGACGATGACGACGACACCTCCCAGGTATCTCAGACCCCCGATGAGCTTTCTGCTGAGGTCGAGAAACTTACTGCCACCCTTCTTAGTCAAGATAAGTTGCTTAGGCGTGCTGCTAGAGAGCGGAAGGAGTTTAGGCAGAAGTGGGAGGATACGGTGAAGGAACTTGAATCTGTCAAGTCCACCGTTGGTGTCACAGAGGAGGCGGAGTGTGAGATGTGCTCCACACACATGACTGACCTTCTCACTTTGAGAAGTAAGTATGTTGTGTTGGTAGGAGAGGTGGATGAGCTTAAGGCTAGATCTTCGTTGTTGGGTGCGTGCAAGTCCTGTGCGGGCTTGCAATCCAAGTTGGCAGAGAAGAATACCAAGATTGTGTCTCTTGAGAAGGCCAGCTCGGGTAGCACTTGTGTGTCTAGATGCGCTTTGTGTGAAGGTTTGGAGATGGAGATTGCGAATGTGCAGCATGACAAGATGCAAACCAAGGAGGAAAACACATAACTTAGGACCATCTTGTCATGGGTGTCTAGTGGTGAGCCGCAGCTTGGGATGATGATCTCTCAGTTCAAGCGTGCTGCAGGAGGTCCAGGTGTAGGTTTTGCTCAGGGTGTTGAGTGTGCTTCATCTTTTGGCAAGGTTGGAGAGTTTAGTGGTCTTAACCCGAGTGAGAAGCCCAACTCCACCACTACTCCCAAGCCTACCAAGATTCCACCCAAAGAGCCTCTAAAGCCTAACACCAAGGATGGTGTGTTCGTTGAACCTCCGAGAGCTCCACCCAAGAAACAATCATGGGCTCCAAAACCAAACCACCTCAAGAACAAGCTAGACACAATGTCACCCATCCAAGAGGAGCTTATGCCACAAAAGGGCAAAGTGATCCACACCCACTACCGTGAGTACCAACAACCCCCTACGAGAGCGGTGAGGTACAATTGTGAGCACTGTGGGAGAGATGGACACTTGAGTGAGTTTTGCTTTCGGCGCAAGAGAGAGGCGCGCCATGCAAAGGAGATGAACAACACGGACATGTACCATCCTTTCCATGATGTACATGTGCCGAATGTTCAGAGGCGTGCTGCTAGGCCTAGAGGTCCAAAACCTCAAGTTCCTAGGCCTAGGCCTCGAGGAGGTCGTGCCCGGCGGGAGCCTGCAGTTGTGGGCTATGGACCCCATGGCAGTGGCTTTGTAGTTGAGTGTTTTCCCCCATCGCGTTTTGAGTATCGCGATGGATGCTCCTCCCTTAGTGGACCACGTTTTCCTCTACATGGTGATCGCTCTTCCCGTAGGCATGCTAGGAATGGTTTTTCTGCTAACCGTTCTTTTGAGCAGCCGGCCCAACACTGGTATTCTTCCTACTTCACTAACCCCAGTGTTGGACCGTATGCTCATCCTATGTCTTTTTATTGATGTAGGTAAAACGATTGGAGAACGTTTGGTTGGTGGATTCCGGTTGTTCGAGGCACATGACCGGAAACGCCAAGTGGTTCTCCATTCTTAGTCCGGTCACCGGAAAGGAGTTTATCACCTTCGGCGACAATAGCAAAGGTAAAGTGTTGTCTCATGGGGAGGTGCGAGTTAATGAGCACTTTGTGTTGCGCGATGTTGCTCTTGTTTCTAACTTACATTTTAACCTTCTTTCTGTTTCGCAACTTTTCGATGATGACTATGAGATTCGTTTTAAGCCGAATCTCAGTCATATTTTGGATCCTTAGAGCAATCTTGTTTGTTTGATTTCGCCCTTTGGGAAAGTCTTTCGTGCGAATTTCTCGGAGTCGTTTGGAGTTTCTCGTTGTCTTTTGGCTGGACCTTCCTCCTCTGATCTTTGGAAGTGGCATAGGAGACTAGGACATTTGAGCTTCGACTTGCTTGCAAGGCTGAGTTCACTTGGCCTAATCCGAGGATTGCCCAAGTTGTGCATGGAGAAGGATCTTGTTTGCCATTCGTGTAGACATGGGAAGATGGTTGCCGCTCCCCACCATCCAGTGACTCAGGTCATGACGAAGCGCCCTGGAGAGCTTTTACACATGGACCTTGTTGGTCCGGCTCGGGTGAGCTCGGTTGGGGGAAGTGGTATGTGCTTGTTGTTGTTGACGATTTTTCGAGATATTCGTGGGTTTTCTTTTTAGCTGAGAAAATTGAGACTTTCTCTTTTGCTCGCAATCTGATTTTGCGTCTTCAGAATGAGTTCCCTTTGAACTCAATGCGAGCTATTCGTAGTGATAATGGTTCCGAATTCAAGAATTCGGACTTTGAGAAGTTTTGTAACTCTTTGGGTTTAGAGCATCAGTTTTCTTTCCCTTACACACCGCCACAAAATGGTGTTGTAGAGAGGAAGAATCGGACCCCTGTAGAGATGGCCAGGACGATGCTCGATGAGCATAGGACTCCTAGGCGATATTAGGCCGAAGCTATGAGCACTGCATGCTACATTTCCAATCGTATTTTTCTCTGAGCTTTCTTGAAAAAGACTTCTTATGAGTTGCGTTTTGGAAAACAGCCCAAAGTGAGTTATTTTAGAGTTTTCGGTTGCCACTGTTTTATACTCAAGAAAGGCAACCTGGATAAGTTTGAGTCTCGTTCTTCTGACGGTGTATTTTTGGGTTATGGAACTCATACTCGTGCATATCGTGTACTTAACCTTGATACTAACCGAGTCATGGAGACATCCGATGTCACCTTCGACGAGACCATGGTTTGTCCTTCTTCTCGTTTTGCGCGTGCAGGTGATCATGAGGTTGGCGAGCCTCTTTTTGATGATGAGGACGAGGGTGCTGAAGGGATGGATGACCCTGTGGCGGAACCGTCCTGATTATAAGAGCTCAAGTACCGTCTTAGTCAAATCCGTCTGACATCGACTTATACTTGAATCCATATAACCCCGGTAGTCCGGAAATCTCGAAGGATTTCAAACATCGTACAACATATAGGATCGCATTGTTCAAGTACCACATTCGAAAGGATACACCATCGATAATCGAAACCAAATTTAACATCAGAGTGCGAAATTATAACAGAGCTATTACAATACCGAATTTAAAAGTGCGGAAGCTTGAATAAGTTTTGAAACACGACCACCACACATGTGGTCCAAATAAAACATTGTTTAATAACTTAACCCAACACAACTCACTCCTCCTTTTTAGATAGTGTGCCACTAGGAGTCTCAGTCCGGCAAAAGAGAAGGGGAAGCTTCTTGACGACCCTGCCCTGGGCCTACTCCTCATCACCCTCCACCGGGTAGAGGCAGTGCTTACAATAGCCATAGTACACCTGGCCATCTGCAACAACGGGATAAACCCTGAGGATGGGAATGTACTCAGCTAGACTTACCCGTCCAACTGAAAATAAAAGACACCAAGGGTATGCAAGGCTTTTGGTGGAGCTGGTTTCATTTAGTTGCGAAAAGCTCAAATTGAGGGAAGAAATATTTAATGATATCAGAGAGCAGCCAAGTTTTAGACCTACCTCTTTATCTAGGTTTTGCACCTGAACTATTCATTCACTTGAGTCTAACAAACAAATAATATAACCATATCCAGTTGAGTTATCCACATTTTAGTTGAACCTTTAACATCCCATGGAGTTGTATCGTGGTGAAGCTCTCCATAGTTTCCCACTAACCGGGGGAGATGGCGACTCGAATTGAATTCCAAACCAGCTGGTGAAAAACCTTTAATACCAACCCACACTTTCCCCGTCGGGTCCATGCATTGGGTAACCGCTCGATGCTTGTTCGTGGTGGTAATCGTCGCGGCTCACAGCACGGACCACCCAATTGGAACTATACGATGGTCATTCCGCGACAGATCGTGTTTCCATACTAGAGGGTGCAACACAGGTTGAGACCGGCCCGAACAGCGTCTAACCGGCTTTGGGGTCGATGATTACAGCACCGACATATCCCTAAGTAAAAGGGCGCGTTCAAAAATGAACGAGGGCCATCATCGATACAAACCTACACGATCCAACGGACGGATTGCCCCAAGTTTCCAAACTTGTGCTTTGCCTTCCAGTTAACCGTATTTCATTACTACTCAGGTTCTTTTCCACGATAGCAAATATAGCCAACCGTGATCCAGTAAATACCCACCAGGGTATTACGGGAACATCCTTTCTTTACTACTTTATTAAGCAGGCTAAGCAATTCTGCATATAAATAAGTAACAAGATAACAAGATAGGAGTAAACAATAATCAAGGAAGGGTAATGCAGCAATTTAGGATTCAATCAACTCCTATACCTAATGCATCATAATATAAAATACTCAAGTAAATTAATTATAAAAGCTGAGAGACTTAAAATGCTCCGGGGCTTGCCTTGGGAAAAGACTGAGGCCTCGTGAGCGGGCCACTCAGGCAAGTTAGCTTCCTGCGCGGGGTCGACCTCCTCGGCTTGGGGTAGCTCCGGGATCTCCTGCTCGACGCTTGCTTCCGGCTCTTGGCTGGGCTCCTGGACTGTCGATCCTATTGCATGCGGTGGATAACAGATAATTAATGCGGGGTGCAAGATATGGTGGCATGAATGAAATTATTACTTGTAAACCAACAAAGCCAACTTGTTGAACCACTTTTGACATTGAGGAAAACACTTATTTACCTCGTAAAACAAAAATCATTATTTCAACTATTTCTCATTTATTAATTCAAAAGAAACTCAGGTTTGAACTGCAAGTGTATTTTTCTGAACTCAGAAAAATCCACAAAAATTCCAGAAGGTAACCAACACTAACTGGAGTTTACTGAGCAATTTTCAGCAAGAAATAAAATACAAAACAGTAGATACAAAAAGATGAAATAAACTGCTCAAAAGGTGCTTTGAACTAACTCTTCACATGAAAAGTGTCAAACGGCAGGTTTCATATTTTTCCTAACTTCACCTATTCATAACCACCCTACTGCAGAAAATTCATCGCTAGAGCATGAACACATGAACCTACACAAAATAAACTAGTTTATCCCAAAATAAACCATTTGAACTACAACCTCTGTTCGCCTAAACGGTCGTTTAGTCCGTTTAAACACCATTTAAACGGTAAACAGAGGCCATCTGTTTTGTTTAGGCCCTAAACGGTGAATTAAACGGTTGGACCGTTTAAACCCGTTTAAACCGTTTAAACCCGTCTAAATGGTCTAAAGAAAATCAGGTTAGACATGATTAAATGATCTAAACAACCATTTAATCCATAATTTGGTTAATTAGAGGACTACGACTACCCTAATCAACACAAAACTAATTAACATTGTGAGTATATGAAATGTTGTGGGATTTAGATTTCTTCCAAAAATATTATTTGGTATAATATTTATTTTTTACATGTGCAAATATGTACAGTTTCTAGCAAATTTAATTTTTACATACATAAATATGTATATTTTAGTGTTACCATACAAAACCGTTTAGGCCGTTTAACTCCGTTTAAACACCGTTTAAACGGCCTAAACGCTAAACAAAGAGTGACCGACTGTTTACCGTTTACTGTTTAGGAAAACATTGACTACAACCCTACTGGAAAAGGGTGACAAACTCATTTTCATATTTTCCCAGATTCTACTCCTCATTTCATATTTATCAAGAAAGTTTCATGAACAGAAACATTATATTATTTTCTACATGAATTTTCTAAGAACAACACAGAAAAGCACATTTGTACAGCAACTTCACATTTTTCCATATAACAACCTATGCTTAATATTTTTCCTAACTGGAACATCACACACAGAGACTGCACAAAATTTCCCATATTTTATTTTCACATATAAAACACCTTAACACTTATTCCAAGAAAACAACCAAAAAGGACTTTAAGCCCTAACAGACACTTTTTCTACATAAACAGTGCCTCATACATTTTTTATAGGTACTTAACATAATAAGAAACCTATACAAATTTTGTCATGAATTAACTCAACCAGAAAACATACAAATCCATTTATCTCAACAAAAGCACATAAACTGGATTAAATAAAAACAGCAAAATAAACTTTCACCAAAAATACTTTCATATTTTTCCATGATAGATCTACTCATGCACAAGCTATCAAAACTAAAAACACTTCATTTGGACAATTAAAACGTGCTACACAAAGATAACAAGCTTTTCTGGAAAATGAAAAAAAAGAAAAACATTTAAACTTTCCCGGCCAGGCCTACGTGGACTCGGTCTATAGACCGTGGGTGGCTGACGCGTGGAGCCCGTGTGGTCAATGGACCCACTTGCCAGCGAGGCAGAGCAGGGGAGCGGCGTTGACCGGGTGGCTCTCGCCGACGGTGAGGTCGCCGGCGACGGGGTGATGCTTGGTGAGTTCGCCTCGACGAGGCGGACCCATCGGTGGTGATGGTTTGGCCAGAGGGTGACCGTAGCTCGTCGGCGGCGAGCTATGGCGGGCGGTGGTGGCGGCGATGCACGGCTTCGCCGTTTCTGGCAGTCGCCGGTCAAATTAACGGGTGCTAAAGCTCCAGCGGACCCTAAGAAGCAAGATTAGGGAGTTGGTTTGGCTGGAGGAGCTCCGATGGAACTTGGTCACGTGCGAGGGCCACGACGGCGCCCATGGTGCTCGGCCGGGTGAGAGAGAGAGGTGGGGACCGGTAGGGACCTAGTAGAGGGGTGTTCTCACCTTGCCTTCGCTTGGTGAAGCTCGTCGAGGAAGAAGGAGCTCGGCGGTGGTTTGGTTGGTGAGGAACGGCTCCGAGCTCCGGGCGGCGTCAAAGGCAACCGCGGCGGGGCTCCACGGACTCCGGCATCAGTGAGGCTCGGCTGGTGATGCTAGCGCGAGCACCGAGTGTCCGGGATGTAGACGGGATGGTTCGTGCGAGGAATCGAGCCGAGAGACTCTAGGGAGGCGGGAACGGCGAGGGTGTTCTTCGCGGTGGCGTGCGGTGGCTAGGGCGAGTCGAGCGCTTGGCCTTGCGTTCGCGGGCAGAAGAGGGAGTGAGGGCGAGAGCGAGGAGGTGCGAGTGGCGAGTGGGAGAGAGGAGTGCGGGCGGCCGGGTTTTTGCTTGGCGGAGCGTCGACCGATGGTCGTGGCGGGTCCTGCGACGTCGGTGAGCGACGGCACGGCGGGCGAGGGTGCGCGGCAGGCGGTGGCGTGGGCGCGGCGAGCGGGAAGTGGACAAGCAAGATTGCATGCGTGCTCGGGTGGAGGACGATCGTGCGGAGAGAGGCTGGCGGGGATCTCCGGCAGAGAACGGCGGCCACGTGGCGCGGCTGCCGGCGTACGGCGCGGCGCCGATTGCGCGCGGCGTGGACGAGCGTGCGGTGCGGGCGAGCGCGGCTGGGCCGGCGCGGGCGTGATCGGGCCGAAAGGCTAATCGGGCCGAAAGGCCAATCGGGCCGAAAGTGGAGCGCGGGAGAAAAATGTTTGCCCTTTTTCTTTTTCCAGAAACTTTTCAAACTTTGACAATTCAAAAACAGTTTCAAAAACTCCAAACTAGGCTTTGACCCAAAAATAAAAGTTGCTCAAAATAATTTTCTCTACAACTTTCATATAAGACACTTTTTCTGAAAATCATTTTTACAACCTCCACATAAATAAAGCCAATTTTTGAGCTATAAATCATTTTGTTCTCACATTTTTATTTGTCAAACCATTTTGAACTAGATCAAGATGTCAATATAAAAAGTATTAGACTCATTATTCTCTACTTTATAAAATTATTTGCCAAGTCAGAAATCCACTTAAACCATTAAGTCCAATAGAAACCAAAATCCAATTAAATAAACCAAAGACAAAAAGCATTTTTATGCACATGAAATGATGCAATGCATTGCTTATGCATTTTAGTAGCTAAATGTAGTCCCTAATGCAGTGCTTGACACTAGGGTGTCACAGACCCAGCACCACCTCCACCTGTTGTGCCGCAAAGAGCGGCCTCTACTACCACTCACGGCCCTGACCCTTCTTCTTCGACTACATGGGGGCCGTGGGATCCGCCACCTCGGGCTGTACCTTTTGTACCCGAGGAGGCACCAGCTGCTGTTGAGGGGGAGGTTTCTTCAGTTCGGGAGGCGCCACGACACATTCGGCGCTAACACCCACCTCAACAGATGATCGACAGCATCGGCGAACGTGTCACTCAGTCTAGGTCACAACAAATCTCTCACTTTGCTCATTCTGCATTTGTTGCTGATTTTGAACCCCGAGATGTTGGACACGCTTTATCTGATCCGGATTGGGTCAATGCCATGCATGAGGAGCTTGAAAACTTTGAGAGAAATCGGGTTTGGGTTCTTGTTCCTCTTCCTCCTAAGTGTCACCCTATTGGAACAAAATGGGTTTTCAAAAAACAAAGAAGGAGAAGATGACCATGTTGTGAGAAACAAGCCCAGACTTGTAGCCTAGGGGTATAGTCAGAAGGAGGGGATAGACTATGAGGAGACTTTTGCTCCTGTAGCACGTTTGGAGGCAATTAGGATACTCTTGGCTTTTGCTGCATCCAAAGGGTTTAAACTTTTTCAAATGGATGTCAAGAGCGCTTTCCTAAATGGCTACATAGAAGAGGAGGTGTATGTGAAACAACCCCCCGGTTTCGAAAATCCCAAGTTTCCAAACCATGTTTTTAAACTTCACAAAACTTTGTATGATTTGAAAGAAGCCCCTAGAGCCTGGTATGATAGGTTGAAGACCTTTTTGCTTGCTAAGGGTTTTAAAATGGGATGTGTGGATAAAACACTCTTTCTCCTCAAGCAAGGCAATGACACTCTCTTGGTCCAGATTTACGTGGATGATGTCATTTTCGGTGGTTCTTCTCACGCTTTGGTTGCCAAGTTTGCAGACACTATGAGCAGGGAGTTTAAGATGAGCATGATGGGTGAGTTGACGTTTTTCCTCGGGTTGCAAATCAAGCAATCCCGAGAGGGGACGTTTGTGCACCAGGGTAAGTATACCAAGGATATCCTGAAGAAATTCGATATGGGTGAGGCCAAGCCTCTTCCAACACCCATGTCGACCACGACGGCCCTGGATGCGGACAAGGATGGAGAAGCAGTGGACCAGAAGGAGTACTGGAGTATGATCGGGTCGCTGCTGTACCTGACGGCGACACGCCCGGACATCCAGTTCGTGGTGTGTCTTTGCGCGCGATTTCAGTCTTCGCCGCGCACTTCTCACCGTCAGGCGGTCAAGCACATTATGAGGTACTTATGCTTCACACCTGAGTTTGGGATTTGGTATTCTGCTTCCTCCACCCTCTCCTTTTGCGGTTATTCTGATGCTGATTTTGCTGGTTGCCGACTTGAGCGCAAGTCCACTTCTGGGACTTGTCAGTTTATGGGTTCTTCTCTTGTATCGTGGTCTTCTCGCAAGCAGTCTAGTGTCGCCCAGTCTACCATGGAGGCTGAGTATGTTGCTGCGGCTAGCTACTGTTCCCAGTTGCTTTGGATGATGGCCACTTTGCGTGATTTTGGTCTGAGCTTTTCTCGCGTTCCTTTGCTTTGTGACAACACGAGTGCTATTAGCGTTGCTAAGAACCCCGTGCTGCACTCTAAGACCAAACACATTGATGTGCGCTTTCATTTTCTGCGAGACCATTATGAGAAGGGTGATATCGACCTTCGCCATGTCGATACTCATCATTAGTTGGCTGATATTTTCACCAAGCCTTTGGACCAATCAACTTTTGCTAGGTTGAGAGGTGAGCTTGGTGTGTGTTTCCCCTTTTAGATGGGGGAAACATTTTTGGTTTGTGTATCATAGACTGACTCTTTTTCTTTCGTTTTGTTTTCGTTTCTGTTAAGTTAGTCTTTGCATCTCATCGTGCATATTTACATTCAGAGCTTCATGTATATAATCTTTAGAATGTGACTGTGCTTTGTTTAGTGTATGCTCCGATGCTATATGATGATGCTTGTAGCTCATGCTCTTTCTGATCACTGATGCATGTTGTGAGCTGAGCTATTTTATGAATGGTGAATTTGCTTAATGAACATAAAACTTGAAAATGTTCACCATTGAGATATGCAACTAGCATGTGCAGAATATGTTGAAATCACTTGTGATTTTCATATATGCTAGGTTGCTATGTCTCTAGTTCTGAGCCATTCACTTGCTTGGTATGCTCATATTCTGCTTTAAATTTGAACCAAGTTAAGTGAATTGGAAAGATCGAGATGGGATTGCTTGTCTGCACATCACAGTATCGAGACTGTTTCTCATTGCACTTTGAGTTATACTTGAGCTGTGTAGTGTATGACCGAAACTGTTGCTTTAAGCTTCTGATTGCTACTGCATAGGCTTCACACAGTTGAAAAGTTAGGCAACGACAAGCTTTCAACCTCTCGCAATCACATGCTGAAATCTGAACTTGTGTAATTTAACCGTTGCAACTCCGATAAAATTTGAATACACAAGTCTATGTTTTCATTCTATAGCATGATGATTGAACGTTGCTTGGGGTAGTTCACCTTGTATACATCTTTAGCACTTGTTTGACTTCCTGTCTATACATGTTTAGTGCTATTTTGATGGTGAATACCTTTTTGGCTGAAAACTGCTCATTTTGCTCCAATGTTCAGATTTCGTATTTGGTGATCAGTTTGAGCCTTTGCTAGCATTCTGTCCAATGTTCAGCATTTTGTCAAGCATCTTCTCATTCTATCGATTATATTCCTGAAGCTGCTAACTTGCATTTTGACTCATATGCATTTGGAGGGGAGATACTTGATAGTGCATTTTCAACTAAGGGGGAGAAATTTGCCAAATCATAAGGGGGAGAAATTCTCTCAAATCATAAGATCAACTAAGGGGGAGATTTCCTGGTTGTGTGCACTATTGGAAGGGGAGTTTGAGCTGGCTCGGGGACTTTGAATTTTCCAATTGGTTTGGAGCATTTTTGGTAGCTAGTTTTGTTGAGCCTTTGCCTCTTTCTTGAGGAACTAGCGCCTTTGCCTTTTGTGCTCTTCAGTTTGTATCGAGCTTTCTCGCTAGCGGTGTTGAGCCCGTTCTGCCTCTTCTTGAGGGCTAGCTCTATTCTGCTTGATTTTCAATTGGTATTTCAATTGGTGTTGAGTTTTCTCGCTAGTGGTGTTGAGCCTGTTCTACCTCTTCTTGAGGGCTAGCTTTGCTTTGCTTGGTTGCGTCGAGCCGTTGCCCATGTCTTTGGGGACCAAGTTGTCTTGCTCTTTCCACTTGACCTTCTTCGGCTTTGATATGCTTTTGGGTCATTTGGTCAAGTTCCTTCTCCTTCTTCCTTCCTTCTTCTATTTTCATTATGATTTGTGTTGGTAGTTGACAATGCACTCATCAAGGGGGAGATTACGGATACATGGGTGTATGCCGAGTCTTGAGTGATGAGTGATTGTCAACTGGGATAATGCGCATGTTCTTTGGCTTGTGTTGTGCAGGTGTCGAGCACGGATACAGTGATCGAAGGCAAAGTGAAGGTCAAGTAGAGACGTGCCGTGCCGATGGACTGAGAGCGGTGAAGGGCGGACGTGAGGCTTGGACTGAGGGACCGGTGGTCTGAGGATCAGCTGTGGTGGCTGATAGCCTGGGACAACGACGAGCGAAGACTTGCGGGCACGGTGTTGCTTGGGTCGAGGACCTGGGGACACGTGTCGGTGGACGGGGTGCACGGGTGGTGCATCCCCTCTACGGATCGGTTTTGTGGTTGAGCCACAGAAAAACCACCGAGTGGACGGTTTTCAGGTTTGGGCCTCAAAACCTGGGCGCTGATGGTTTCCGAGTTTGGGCCACTAAACTCGGGCTGAGGACGGTTTCCAGGTTTGGGCCTCAAAATCTGGGCGCTGCGGGTTTCTGAGTTTGGGCCACAAAACTCAGGCGATGGACGGCTGGTTTCCCGGTTTGGGCCTCAAAACTGGGGGTTGGTCGTGAAGGCTGGTTTCCTGGTTCGGGCCTCAAAACCGGGGGCGATGTCCGGGAAAAGGACAAGCAGAGCGGTGGCGGCAATCGGTGAGGTTGCGTCGAGGCAACGCTACCAGTTGTGCGGGCGTGGCCGTCGGATCACCACTATCTTCGAGTTGGTCCAGAATAACCCTAGGGTTTAGCTGGTTCGCTCTGTAATTAGTTAGGGGTAGAGTGAGAATTAGAATTAGGATAAGTAGGGGGAGACACCCACCTCCCAAACTATCTCAGTACTATCTCAGTCATTTGCTATTCTCCACTTAGGGTTTTTCTGTTCTCCCACTTCCCTGCTGTAGCTACTGAGATCCGCAGAGACGGTGAACAATACCTCTGTGTATTTGCTTTTTGAGGAAACGAGACTGTAATCTCGTTGTCTCCTCGTGGGGATGAATTTCGGCCGACAATTCGTGGTTTGATTCGCGTTCTTGAGCTGTTCTTCGCGTTCATCTTTTCTCCACGTTTTTCCCGTTGATTGTTTTCCCTCTACGTTGCTCCATTTGCAAAAACATTTGAATCAACTTGTTTTTTATAGTGAGGAGATCACTTTCACCAAAGGAATTCACCTCTAACCTCACGAACAAGTAGATCGGTTGGTTTTAGTTTTGGATCAACTTTTCTTCCCTTCCCCCGAAATTCTTCGATTCATCGATTTGGAGATAGGTTCGAGCCATGATCTCTTAGAGGTAGCTCACTGTCATCCTTGTGACTCCTCTCACCGAATTTGATCCCTAGAGGATTCGTTTTGGGTGAGATCGAGTTAAATTGGTGGACGAACAGGAGGTTTTCGGAGTGACCGGACGCTGGCCACGATCTGACCGGACGCTGACCCCGTGCGTCTGGTCGTTGAATGTTCAGCGTGAATTTTACTCATAACTGACCGGACGCTCTGAAGTCTAGTGACCGGACTCGCTTGTCGCACTGTTCATCGTTTGCATTTTATGTGACCGGACGCTCAGGCTGTGACCGAACACCCTGACCCCAGAGTCCGATCCGGAACAGTAAGGTTCCCGAGCGGCTTTTGTCTAACCGGACACGTCCGATCATCCTTGATCGGATGCAGGCAGAGTCCGGTCAGTGCTGTTTCGCGCGTTCTCATCCGCGGTTCGTTTGTTCGTTGTCGGTTTTGATTTCCGCCTTTTGCATTGGGTTTTTAGAGTTGTGTAGTGTCCCGCTGTGCTTCTCGGAAGCATCCATCCTACCTCTAGGGTCGTGGACATTTGCAAGCTCTAGGTTTTGCTCTCGGGGGTTGATTCTTGGGACAGTGGTGACAAGTTTCTGAAAAGAAATTTGAAGCTCCCATTCACCCCCCCTCTGGTTGCTTTCTGGTAGCAGTTTCAGTCCTTCACTCGCTGCAAGAATAGATGGGAGTATATAAAAAAAATATATAAGCTAGAGATGAGGAGTCCTATGGAAGCAAAGAAAATATGGATGAGAAAAAGAATTAACTTTGCTACCTGACAATCCGACAAAAATGAACCAAGCACGAGGAAAGCACCGACGTTCTAGCACCCACACGACATGCCAAGGAGGTTTGCAAAAGATTTAGGCGAGACAGGGGTCAAAAATAGGTGGAACAGCCTTTTGGACATTTTGTCGAACACTTGGTGAGCATAGGTTATGGAGAGAAGGGGTGGAACTCACTGAAGCGTGAATGCCAGCCGGAGAGAAATCGCCGGGGAAGATAAGTTAGCATCGGGGTGGATGCGGATGCAGGGAAAAAGCCCGACGGCGAGCTCCGGCTGGGAACGGACGAACTCCGGTGAGAAAACTTCGGGGATTCCGGCGAGAAAAGGACCGGGCGCGCGCGAGGGTGAAACTGCGGAGGAGGAGCGAGTGCAGTGGAGGAACTTGGCGAGGCTAGGCGCGGAGGCCGGTGGTGAGAACTGATGCGAGGGCGCGGCGGCCGGCGGTGGGAGAGCAGAGCGCTAGGGTTTGGGAGCGGGTGCGGCGGCGCTCGAGCTCGGGTTGAGTCTCAATGAAGATGAAGAGGAAGAATGACGTGTGGAACCCATCAGTCGGTGAAAAGGACTCACTGTGCCACTAAAGGAGCATCGGGCGCGCCGATGTGATCACATCGGACGCTCCGATGCTCGACTAGAGAGCTCCAAAATGTGCCATTTTGCATCGTACACATATTCGTGTACACCCGTGGCTGCTGTCTTTCGTGGCGGCTGATCGCGAGGATGTTCATGGATCTAGACCTAGCGGCGAGGCATCGACGTCCCGTGGCTACTGGTCGCGTACATGTGACAGAACTGACCAATTTATACCAGATTAAGCACAGAGATCCCCGCTTTCACGATGATCGTCATGTACTTAAGCTCGTACAAACCCGGTAGTCCAGAAATCTCGAAGGATTTCAAACAATTCGAATTCAGCCAAGACCGTAATGAGTTTAGCGTACATGTCCACAAGTTACATCACAGTTCGAACATAGTTTAAATCCATCGGAGTACGAAACAATATTACAAACCATAGTTTGATAAAAGAGCGGAAGCAACATAGTTTTGAAATACAAGCTCAGTTTGTTTATAATACGGTGTCATCAACCTGATCATATCCACAAAAGCATTAGAGAAGGATAAGGAAGGACCATGCCCATGGTCTAGTCATCACCTTTAACCGGGTACAGGCAGTTCTCATAGTAGCCAAAGAAGCTCTGTCCATCTGCAACAACAAGGGGATAAAACACTGAGTACAAGAAGGTACTCAGCTAGACTTACCGGTCATAAACCAGAAATAATGAGACACCGAGGATCATGAAGGCTATATCTGGGGTTGGCTATACTCACTTTTTTGTGTAAAAGCATTTTCATCATTAAATAACCATTACTAGAGTATCAGTAGTCAAGTTTATGTTGTCAACCTGATTAACTAAATTTGCACCTGATCTAGAGAAATCACTTGTCTAATTAATCAAGCAAGAGTGACTATTTCATCAATAGCCTTTCAGATTCAATATCATAACCATCCTTAGTTTCATATATTACTACGGTAACACATGCTCAGTCAAGTTACTCACTATCCAGGAGTGATGGCAATTATAATCGATTCCTACCCAGCTAGGGATAAATGTCGCACACTCACCCGACACGTCCGGCCATGGCAGTCGTAAGCTGCCACTCAGGAAATTCGAGAACACGATTCGCGGGACGACCTTGGGCCCTTCTACACCGGGGGTTATCTCAGTGCCAGGTCGCTCAAGCTATTCTGCCCACGGTCATGCCGGGTTGATCAGGCCCCGCCTGCCCACAGACCATGCCAGGTTGCTCAGTAAAGTTGCCCACGGTACATCTGAGGCTCTGGGTGTTAGGCATCAACATCTCCATCACAGGTTAATTTGTTAAAATTGCAAACCGTAGGGAGTAAGAATGCTCCGGGGCTTGCCTCTCTAGAAGTCAGACGACCGGTGGTCCTGGCACTCGGGCAACTTTTCGGCGTCTTCCTCGGTCCTCTCGAACGGGGTCTCTTCCTAAATCTGCTCCTCCTGCTTTGGCGGGTTCTGGTTCTCATCTATCGATCCTAAATGGTGCATTGCAGGTATAAATATGATGAATGCACATAGCATGCTTATGAGGTGCAACATGAAGGAGAAACAATCAGGAGATAAGCACATGTCATCTACTCCATTCTCTTCAACAAGGTAATCAATATCATCTAACTACTACTAACTACCTTGTCAACACCCCATAACCTAGTGATTAACCTAACTCTCTCCTACAACAGCCAGATAACATACATAGCACAACTGATTCAACTCAATTTATATAAACCTACTCATCTATTCCTTTAATTCCTTTTAATTGATTTATTAAGCAGGGTATAACTATCACTAGATTAAAACGACCTCAGAAAATTTCCAGATTTTTACTCAGGCTACTACATACCAAAACTAAACTACCATAAAAATTTCAGCCCAAAACTGTAAACCTAACATGTAATAAAAATTAACTCTATTATTTCATAAATCAAGCACTTTTCATAGTTTGTATTACCAACTGTCAAAGCAGACCAACATAATATTTTTCATGGCAACTTCACATCTTAACATAACTGTACAAAAATTACCAACCTTAGAATCCAAGCATTTCTATTTATTAAAATTATAGGAAGAAAACAACATTTAACAATTTTAAATCCTACAACCAATATTTTCCACAGAACACACACATAATATATTTTTCCAGATACTATTCATCAAAACAAACCTAACAAAATTGGAATCATATTTTTCTGAGTGACCTAGAATTAGTTATGCATTTCTCAAGTTAATAGCCTTTTACTTAGTTAAATAAAACTGCAGAGAAAAGTATCACAAAATATGTATCTAGTAATTTTAACAGGAAGATCTATTCATTTTTAGCACAACAAAATTTGTTTCACATTATTTGGACTTAAAATGAGCCTCGTATGAATTTTGGAAGCATTTAAACTATTTCTGGAAAACTGATTAAAGAAAACCCAACCAAAAACGCTACGGTCACCCGGGTTAACACACCCAGAGACACAAACCTAAATGCTACGCACACCCGGCCTTCCCGAGCTCTATTGCACCCGGGACTTCCTTCTCCTCTCTTCTTCTCTCTGCTAGTGGGACCCAGACGTCAGGCGTCCCCACGCCCTTGGTCAACCTGGCCCACCGGTCGGCGGCGCTTCATCCCTGCCGACGTTGACTGGCCAAAACTCGCTGATGGCGAGGTTTCCGGCGACACCAACCGCACCTCTAGACTCGCCTTCGTGAGGCGGACACGGTCGGCTAGGTTTCCACGCTAGAGGATCACCGGAGCAAGCTCGACGGCAGCCATGGCGACGCGGCGGCGCTGCGACATGGCGGCGAGGCTCTTCCCGGCTATTCCGAGGCCCGACGCGGCGAGCACGAACTACAGCGAACCCTAGGCTTCCTACTGGTGCGGTGCTCGAGCCATGCCAACCCCCGCATGGGTCGGTGCCACGCATAGCGGCGGACCGCAACGAACATTGTCGTGGCAAGGTCGAGTTCTAGCTCTACTACGGCGCTAGGAGGCTCTCCATCTAAACCTAGGCTTTAGCGGAGGTGAGAAGGGCTAGAACGGTGCTTGGTTCAAGATGGTTTGGCCGGAATCGGCCAGACCACATGAATGGTCACGGTGGCGGACATGGCGGGTGCCCGAGGAAATCACTCGGCGTTCCGCCGGCTAGAGCAAGAGAGAGGAGAAACCAACCGGAGCAATCAACAGAGGAGGTCAAAGCGGAAAGGCTGGCGAAAGGAATCAGTTGGAGGTGCTCGGGTTTGCGAGCAATTGCTCGTCGAAGCTCAGCGGCTATGGCGGTGGTGCGGGAGTGGAGAAGATGGAGCAGAGAGCGTGAGTGAGCGGTTTTGGTCGCACGAGTGAGGGGAAGAGGAGGCGAAGGCGGGCGCATTCGGGGGTTCATTGAACCTGGCCGGAACCCGTCGGGGCATTCCGACCGGGCAGCGGCGCGGTGTGCGAGCGGCGGCCACACGGCGGAGAAGCAGAGGGGAACAGGAGGGGTTGTCGGCGTGGGTGGAGGCGACGCGATGGGAGCGGTCGGCTTTGGTGTTTGGGCGGAGGCGAGCAGCAAACAGCGGCGCTTGCACCGGCGTACGACATGCGCGGGCGAGCGGCGCGACGCAGGGAGGGAGAAGGGAGGAGGCTGACAGGTGGGACCCGCAGGGTTTAAACAAAAGAGGTTTTGTCTATTTTCTTTCCTAATTTTTATCTCCCAAACTAAGCCAAACTAGGAAAAGGTCCTAAAAGCAAAGTTGCTTAGAATTTCCCAAAGAACAAATCATCTATAAGGCTCAAGTCCAAATTCTGCTTGGAAAATTGAATTTCACTCCTAACTTGATTTTCTAATACAATAATTAAATACTAAATGACCTTTTCTGAAAAGTACTTTTAAGCAAAGTTGTTTCTTTTGCCAAGATCTATAACTTTGGTTTAAGGCACTTGGTCAGAAAAATAAAGCATCTAGTAGCTACACTAGAGACTTAACAAGGACTTAAACAAACACACCACACAAGATGCACATGAAATGATGTGATGCTATGCTCATGACATGTCAAGTTATGCAATTAGGGTTGCTTAACACCAGGGGTGTTACAGTACACGTACGTGGCAATTGATCGCGAGGACGTCCGAGGCGCCCCTGGCGGCTAGGCGTCTCCGGCGATCGTGGGTGAGCAGAGGAACGCTGGTCAGTGGCGACACGCGTGGGACAGAGCAGCGACGGCGCGATTGGCATGGGTAGAGTACAAGGTTTGATTTGTTTATCTATTGTTTTACATGTATGCATGTCTTTGATGTGTTTTTGATTTTTATTGAATGTTCTCTAATTAATGACTAACAATAGTGTTTATTGTATTGTCAAAATAGATGGATAGAAGATGGATTTTTGGGAGACACTTCACAGAGGAATATGTGAAAGGAGTTGATGAGTTCATGATTTTTATTAGGGAAAGATACCTCGAAGACAGTCACATACTTTGTCCATGCTGCAACTATCTTAATCAACCTTTGTGGCATCAACATGTTGTTAATGACCATATACACATCCATGGAATGTCAGCTACATACACCAGGTGGATTCTGACGGACCAGGATGTCAGAGATATCATCAGAAGATGATTACTCCGACTAACCCTGGGCGACACGGGAGATCCAAAGACTTGATACGAAGTGTACATGGATTAGGACTCTCATTGTAACTTAGTCGAGTTCTTAAGGAAGTCTTGTAATTAGAATATGACTCCTCTGTTGTAACCGACTAGGACTCGGTATACGCCGTGCTTCACCCGAATATATAACGGGAAGCAGGCGTCGACCCCTATCATTGAATCTTGAATCATAACACAAGGCACACGCCACACTGGACGTAAGGTATTACGCTATTAAGCGGCCTGAACCAGTATAAATCGTTGTCCCTGTGAACTCGCCGAGTTCTACGAACGCCGATCCCCACCGAACAAATCATCTGAGATCCCTCAAGAGGAGTTGCCGGTTAACAAACACCGACAGCTGGCGCGCTAGGTAGGGGCTCTCGATGATTCCGCAATCAAGAGCTCGACGAACCACTTCAACATGTTCTCGGCGGGATCAATTTTTGTTTTTGGCTCATGGACCTGCATTGCGGATGATCAAGGGAAACTGCATTGACAACTTCAAAATTAATCAGAAGCGCAAGCCACGCCAAAGATAGATCATCTCGCCCGGGACCTAGCAAACCTCACAATCCAAGGATCGCAAGAATCTGGGGACCAGGCAGAGTCATCCGACTCCTACTCGGATACAACTTCTCGATCCAGGAAGGACTCAGATTCCACGCATCATATCCCCTTTGGACTGCGCAATTTGGCGAGGAATTTCCAAGAGTTGATTTGATCAAAATTCAACAAGCTTCAACAAATCCCGCTGACAGGAGCTCAGCATGGACTCGTTTTCAGCTCAACCGAAGAAGGTAACATCGTCCATTGGCCAATACAACCAGCCCCGGCTAGGTTGGTTGGCACAATCGACTAGATTCTCCCGTACCAACACGGGCATCAGCTCCCCTTTGAGGAACATGATACCTCAACAGAGCTAAATTCCAGTGCCTCTACCTTGGAGTGGGTTACACCGGGTTTAACAAACCAGGGCTACACTCGTGAAGTCTTCATGGCAGGACACCAGTCATATCTACGACCTCCAACTCCTCTAGATGTCCTCCGAGATGATGAAACCCTGAGTATGATATCCGATAACGACCCGGAGGAACCGAGTCTATGAAGGCAGAAAGAATAAGAAGGAATCAGGCCAAAGATGCTCGCAGAAGACGGGCAACTCATCGAAAGGAGGCCATGGAGCGCTACCATGTGCGGATAGAAGAATATAACAATCGAAGGCGTCTCGAAGAGGAAGCTGAGCGCCAAGCTCGTCAAGAAAGGGACCAAGAAATTCAGTCTCACGATGATCACAATCGACGACGAGCCGACTGCTCGCGCAACCTCAAACCTGAATTCATGAGAGTAGCTGGTCACAAAGTGTACCAGAAACCCTACCAAAACATCTTAGCTTTAGCCACGGAGATGGGAGCCAAGGACAACCGCACCCCTGATGAAGAACGACGGTTGATCATGCTTCAGACTACCGTGCTATAGCTCAAAGGTCGAAACCTTGAGTCCTTAGCCGACAAACAAGATTCATCTCACCCCAGCCAAAGGCGACCCGTTCATGAGCGGCTCGGTCGGGCTCCATTAAGGAGTCGTCTGGGCAACCAGGTACCTGATCAAGCTGAAGGAGGAGCCGAATCATCATATCGAGGAGTCAACATTCTAGCATCTGAAGCAGTTGATCGCTTCCCCTATTTTTTCCCAGAGACTCCGAGCAGTCCTGTTTCCACAAAAGTTCAAACCCGGGAACTACTCAAAGTACGACGGGAAGATAGAACCTAAGCGGTGGCTCAGGCTGTATGCTCAAGCAGTTGAGTTAGCAGGAGGAAGCAACAATGTTAAGGCACTATTTCTCCCCATGGCTCTAGAAACAATGCCCCTTGCATGGTTTGACAGACTTAAGCCCAAGTCCATTGACTGCTGGGAACAGCTTCACCGCATTTTAATAGAGAACTTTGCGGGTGTCCCAGAGCGATCGGACCCTCGAACCAAGCTTAGAACCTACAAGCAACAGAAAAACGAGACAATGCGGGAGTACTACAGACGCTTCTCCGAAATCCGCTCCACAGTCTCCGACATAACAGACAGAGAAGTAATCGACCTTTTTGGCAACGGAATTTGCGAAAGGTACAATTACAAGGATTTCATCAAGCATGACCCGACCACCGCTGATGAGTTTCATCGGGCAGTAAACTCCATGATGGCGACAGAAGAATGCACACAGGAGCGCTTTCCCGAAAGAAACACGCAAGGTGATCGAGGAAATAATCAAAGAGGAAACCAGACTGCTCAGCAAAACACCCACAAGAGAATAGGGGATAATACTGTTGCAGCCATGGAACCTCAGAAAAAGGGGAACTGAAGGACCGGAAGAGCTACCAGAAAGCGACCAGAGGGGGGGGGGTGAATGGGAGCTTCAAATTTCTTTTCAGAAACTTGTAGCTACTGTCCCGAGACTCGGGGTGAGCAAACCCTAGAGCTTGCAAGTGTCTACGACCCTAGAGGTAGGGTGGATGCTTCCAAGAAGCACAGCGAGACACTACACAACTCTAGAAGCCTAACGCAAAAGCTGTAAATCAAAACCGACAACGGACGATCGAACCGCAGACGAAACAACACAGAACAACACTGATCGGACTCTGCCTGCGTCCGATCAAGGTCCACCGGACGCGTTCGGTCGTGCGAAATCAGATTTTGGACCTTACTGTTTCTGACCAGACTCTCGGTGGAGGTGCGTCCGGTCAGCCATCCAGCGTCCGATCGATTCAGACAAAAACCGTGAACAGTGAGAGGGGTGAGTCCGGTCAGGAGAAGAGCGAGCGTCTGATCGAGTCAACAGGAAACAAGCAAGTCAAACCTTCAACGACCGGACTCTGGACCGTGCGTCTGGTCACCCCGACGCATGCGTCCGGTTATCCCAACAATCCTCTGTTCATCCACCGATTCGAACCAAACTCACCCAAAACGAATCCTTTAAGGATCAAACTTGGTGAGAGGAGTCACAAGGATGATAGTGAGCTATCTCTAAGAGATCATGGCTCGAACCTATCTCCAAATAGATGAATCAAAGAATTTCGGGGGAAGAGAAACAAAAACCGACCCACAACGAAAATCGATCGATCTACTAGCTCATGAGGTTAGAGGTGAATTCCTTCGGTGGAAAGAAGTGCC
This sequence comes from Coix lacryma-jobi var. lacryma-jobi, assembly GCA_009763385.1. Taxonomy (NCBI): domain Eukaryota; kingdom Viridiplantae; phylum Streptophyta; class Magnoliopsida; order Poales; family Poaceae; genus Coix; species Coix lacryma-jobi. The sequence continues at coordinate 232,206 of VDCT01000441.1, read as the reverse complement.
TCACGATCTAGAACAACTCAGTTCAATCGGATTTGCAAGAGACACATCGAGTAAAGAGATCGATCAACGTGAAAAACGTGGAGAAAAGCAACCCGAGAAGAACAAGAAGAAAACGCGAATCACAACCACGAATTTGCAACCGTGTGGCTACCACACACTACAATAGTGAGATTACGGTCTCACTTCCTCAAAATCTCACAGACACAGAGGTATGATTGTCTTCTCTGTGGATCTCAGTTTCCTACTGCAGAGAATGGGGAGAGCAGGAAACCCTAGAAGCAAAAGAGCAAATGACTGAGATGGGATGAGAGGTGGGTATCTCCCTCTACTTATCCTAATTCTAATTCCCACTCTACCCCTAGTTATTTACAGAGCGAACCAGCCAAACCCTAAGGCTATCCTGGACCAACTCGAAGATGAAGTTGATCCGACGGCCACGCCCGCACAACTGGTAGCGTTGCCTCGACGCAACCTCACCGATTGCCGCCACGTGCCGCCACCGCTCTGCTTGTCCTTTTCCCGGACTTCGCCCCCGGTTTTGTGGCCCAAACCGGGAAACCAGCCTTCACGACCAACCCCCAGTTTTGAGGCCCAAACCAGGAAACCAGCCGTCCATCGCCTGAGTTTTGTGGCCCAAACTCAGAAACCCACAGCGCCCAGGTTTTGAGGCCCAAACCTGGAAACTGTCCTCAGGCCGAGTTTTGTGGCCCAAACTCGGAAACCATCAGCGCCCAGGTTTTGAGGCCCAAACCTGGAAACCGTCCACCGGTGGCTTTTCTTGGCCCAACCACCAAACCGGGCCGTAGAGGGGATGCACCGCCCGTGCACCCCGTCCACCGACACGTGTCCCCAGGTCCTCGACCCAAGCAACACCGTGCCCGCAAGTCTTCACTCGTCGCTATCCCAGGCTCTCAGCCACCACAGCTGATCCTCAGGCCACCGGTCCCTCAGTCCAAGCCTCACGTCCACCCTTCACCGCTCTCAGTCCATCGGCACGACACGTCTCTACTTGACGTTCACCTTGCCTTCGATCACAGTATCCGTGCTCGACACCTGCACACCAAAAGCCAAAGAACATGCGCATTATCCCAGTTGACAATCACTCATCACTCGAGACTCGACATACACCCATGTATCCGCAATCTCCCCCTTGATGAGTGCATTGTCAACTACCAACACAAATCATAATAGAATAGAGGAAGGGAGGAAGAAGGAGAGAGAACTCGACCAAATGACCCAAAAGCATAGCAAAGCTGAAGAAGGTCAAGTGGAAAGAGCAAGACAACTTGGTCCCCAAAGACATGGGCAACGGCTCGACGCAACCAAGCAAAGCAAAGCTAGCCCTCAAGAAGAGGTAGAATAGGCTCAACACCACTAGCGAGAAAGCTCGACACCAATTGAAATACCAATTGAAATTCAAGCAAAATAGAGCTAGCCCTCAAGAAGAGGCAGAACGGGCTCAACACCGCTAGCGAGAAAACTCGATAACAACTGAAGAGCACAAAGGCAAAGGCGCTAGTCCCTCAAGAAAGAGGCAAAGGCTCAACGCAACTAGCTACCAAAAATTCTCCGTACCAATTGGAAAATTCAAGATCTGAGCCAGCTCAAACTCCCCCTCCAATAGTGCACATAGCCAGGAAATCTCCCCCTTAGTTGATCTTATGATTTGAGTTTCTCCCCCTTAGTTGAAAATGCACTATCAAGTATCTCCCCTCCAAATGCATATGAGTCAAAATGCAAGTTAGCAGCTTCAGGAATATAGTCGATAGAATGAGAAGATGGTTGACAAAATGCTGATCCGATGACTCAACAATATGCATAGAATGCTAGCAAAGGCTCAAACTGATCACCAAATACGAAATCTGAACATTGGAGCAAAATGAGCAGTTTTCAGCTAAAAAGGTATTCACCATCAAAGTAGCACCAAGCATGTATAGACAGAAAGTCAAACAAGTGCTAAACATGTATACAAGGTGAACTACCCCTAGCACCGTTCAATCATCATGCTATAGAATGAAACATAGACTTGTGTATTCAAATTTTATCGGAGTTGCAGCGGTTAAATTACACAAGTTCAAATTTCAGCATGTGATTGCGAGAGGTTGAAAGCTTGTCATTGCCTAACTTTTCAACTGTGCGAAGCCTATGCAGAAGCAATCAAAAGCTTAAAGCAACAGTTTCGGTCATGCACTACACAGCTCAAGTTTAACTCAAAGTGCAATGAGAAACAGTCTCGATACTGTGATGTGCTGACAAGCAATCCCATCTCGATCTTTCCAATTCACTTAACTTGGTTCAAATTTAAAGCAGAATATGAACATACCAAGCAAGTGAATGACTCAGAACTAGAGACATAGCAACCTAGCATATATGAAAAGCACAAGTGATCTCAACATATTCTGCACATGCTAGTTGCATATCTCAATGGTGAACAATTTCAATTTTTTTATGTTCATTAAGCAAATTCACCATTCATAAAATAGCTCAGCTCACAACATGCATCAGTGATCAGAAAGAGCATAAGCTACAAGCATCATCATATAGCATCAGAGCATACACTAAACAAAGCACAGTCACATTCTAAAGATTATATACATGAAGCTCTGAATGTAAATATGCACGATGAGATGCAAAGACTAACTTAACAGAAATGAAAACAAAACGAAAGAAAAAGAGTCAGTCTATGATACACAAACCAAAAATGTTTCCCCCATCTAAAAGGGGAAACACACACCAAGCTCACCTCTCAACCTAGCAAAAGTTGATTGGTCCAAAGGTTTGGTGAAAATATCAGCCAACTGATGATGAGTATCGACATGGCGAAGGTCGATATCACCCTTCTCATAGTGGTCTCGCAGAAAATAAAAGCGCACATCAATGTGTTTGGACTTAGAATGCAGCACGGAGTTCTTAGCAACGCTAATAGCACTCGTGCTGTCACAAAGCAAAGGAACGCGCGAAAAGCTCAGACCAAAATCATGCAAAGAGGCCATCATCCAAAGCAACTGGGAACAGCAGCTAGCCGCAGCAACATACTCAGCCTCCATGGTAGACTGGGCGACACAAGACTACTTGCGAGAAGACCACGATACAAGAGAAGAACCAATAAACTGACAAGTCCCAGAAGTGGACTTGCGCTCAATTCGGCAACCAGCAAAGTTGGCATCAGAATAACCACAAAGGGAGAGGGTGGACGAAGCAGAATACAAAATCCCAAACTCTGGAGTGAAGCATAAGTACCTCATAATGCGGTTGACCTCCTGACGGTGAGAGGTGCACGACGACGACTGAAATCACGCGCGAAGACACACCGCGAACTGAATGCCAGGCGTGTCGCCGTCAGGTACAGCAGCGACTTGATCATACTCTGGTACTCCTTCTAGTCCACAGCTTCTCCATCCTTGTCCGCATCCAGGGCCGCCGTGGTCGACATGGGTGTTGGAAGAGGCTTGGCCTCACCCATATCGAATTTCTTCAGGATATCCTTGGTATACTTACCTTGGTGCACAAACGTTCCCTCTCGAGATTGCTTGATTTGCAACCCAAGGAAAAATGTCAACTAGCCCATCATGCTCATCTCAAACTCCCTGATCATAGTGTCTGCAAACTTGGCAACCAAAGCGTGAGAAGAACCACCGAAAATGATATCATCCACGTAAATCTGGACCAAGAGAGTGTCATTGCCTTGTTTGAGGAGAAAAAGTGTTTTATCAACACATCCCATTTTAAAACCCTTAGCAAGCAAAAAGGTTTTCAACCTATCATACCAGGCTCTAGGGGCTTGTTTCAAACCATATAAAGCTTTTTGAAGTTTAAAGACATGGTTTAGAAACTTGGGGTTTTCAAAACCGGGGGGTTGTTTCACATACACCTCCTCTTCTATGTAGCCGTTTAGGAAGGCACTCTTGACATACATTTGAAAAAGTTTAAACCCTTTGGATGCAGCAAAAACCAAGAGTATCCTAATCGCCTCCAAACGAGCTACAGGAGCAAAAGTCTCCTCATAGTCTATCCCCTCCTTCTGACTATACCCCTGGGCTACAGGTCTGGCCTTGTTTCTCACAACATGGCCATCTTCTCCTTGTTTGTTTTTGAAAACCCATTTTGTCCCAATAGGGTGACACTCAGGAGGAAGAGGAACAAGAACCCAAACCCGATTTCTCTCAAAGTTCTCATGCTCCTCATGCATGGCATTGACCCAATCAGGATCTGTCAAAGCGTGTCCAACATCTCGGGGTTCAAAATCAGCAACAAATGCAGAATGAGCAAAGTGAGAGATTTGTTGTCACCTGGACCGAGTGACACGTTCGTCGATGTTGCCGATCATTTGTTGAGGTGGGTGTTGGCGCTGAATGTGTCGTGGCGCCTCCCGAGCTGAAGATACCTCCCCCTCAACAGCAGCTGGTGGCTCCCCGGGTACGAACGGTACAGCCCGAGGCGGCGGATCCCACAGCCCCCAAGTAGTGGAGGAAGAAGGGTCGGGGCCGTGTGTCGTAGTAGAAGCCGCTCCTTGCGGCACAGCAGGCGGAGGAGGTGCTGGATCATCCATCCCTTCAGCACCCTCGTCCTCGTCATCAAAAAGAGGCTCACCAACCTCATGATCACCTGCACGCTCAAAACGAAAAGAAGGACAAACCATGGTCTCATCGAAGGTGACATCAGATGTCTCCATGACTCGGTTAGTATCAAGGTTAAGTACACGATAAGCTCGAGTGTGAGTGCCATAACCCAAAAATACACTGTCAGAAGAACGAGACTCAAATTTGTCCAGGTTGCCTTTCTTAAGTATAAAACAGTGGCAACCGAAAACTCTAAAATAACTCACTTTGGGTTGTTTTCCAAAACGCAACTCATAAGAAGTCTTTTTCAAGAAAGCTCGGAGAAAAATGCGATTGGAAATGTAGCGTGCAGTGCTCATAGCTTCGGCACAATATCGCCTAGGAGTCCTATGCTCATCGAACATCATCCTAGCCATCTCTACAAGGGTCCGATTCTTCCTTTCTACAACACCATTCTGTGGCGGTGTGTAGGGGGAAGAAAACTGATGCTCTAAACCCAAAGAGTTACAAAACTTCTCAAAGTCCGAATTCTTGAATTCAGAACCATTATCACTACAAATAGCTCGCATCAAGTTCAAAGGGAACTCGTTCTGAAGACGCAAAATCAGATTGCGAGCAAAAGAGAAAGTCTCAGTCTTCTTAGTCAAAAAGAAGACCCACGAATATCTCGAAAAATTGTCAACAACCACAAGCACATACCACTTCCCCCCAACCGAGCTCACCCGAGCCGGACCAGCAAGGTCCATATGCAAAAGCTCTCCAGGGCGCTTAGTCATGACCTGAGTCACTGGATGGTGGGGAGCGGTAACCATCTTCCCATGTCTACAAGAATGGCAAACAAGATCCTTCTCCATGGATAACCTGGGCAATCCTCGGATTAGGCCAAGTGAACTAAGGCTTGCAAGCAAGTCGAAGCTCAGGTGACCGAGTCTCCTATGCCACTTCCAAAGATCAGAGGAGGAAGGTCCAGCCAAAAGACAACGAGAAATCCCAAACAACTCGGAGAAATTCGCACGAAAGACTTTCCCAAAGGGCGAAATCATACATATAAGATTGCCCTGAGGATCTAAAATACGACTGAGATTCGGCTTAAAACGAATCTGATAGTCATCATCGAAAAGTTGCGAAACAGAAAGAAGGTTAAAATGCAAGTTAGAAACAAGAGCAACATCGCGCAACACAAAGTGCTTATTAACTCGCACCGACCCACGAGACAATACTTTACCTTTACTATTGTCGCCGAAGGTGATAAACTCCTTTCCGGCAACAGGACTAAGACTAGAGAACCACTTGGCATTTCTGGTCATGTGCCTCGAACAACCGGAATCCACCAACCAAATGTTCTCCAATCGTTTTACCTACATCAATAAAAAGACATAGGGTGAGCATACGGTCCAACACTGGGGTTAGTGAAGTAGGGAGAATACCAGTGTTGGGCCGGCTGCTCAAAAGAACGGTTAACAGAAAAACCATTCCTAGCACGCCTACGGGAGGAGCGATCACCACGTAGAGGAAAACGTGGTCCGCTAAGGGAAGAGCGTCCATCGCGATACTCAAAACGCGGTGGGGGAAAACGCCCAACTACAAAACCACTGCCACGGGGTCCATAGCCCACAACTGCAGGCTCCCGCCGGGCACGACCTCCTCGCGGCCTAGGCCTAGGAACTTGAGGTTTTGGACCTCTAGGCCTAGCAACACGCCTCTGAACATTCGACATATGTACATCATGGAAAGGATGGTACATGTCCGTGTTGTTCATCTCCTTTGCATGGCGCTCATCTCTCTTGCACCGAAAGCAAAACTCCCTCAAGTGTCCATCTCTCCCACAATGCTCACAATGGTACCTCACCGCTCTCATAGGGGGTTGTTGGTACTCACGGTAGTGGGTATGGATCACTTTGCCTTTCTGTGGCATGAGCTCCTCTTGGATAAGTGGCATTGTGTCTATGTTCTTGAGGTGGTTTGGTTTGGGAGCCCATGTTGGTTTCTTGGGTGGAGCTCTCGGAGGTTCAACAAACACCCCATCCTTTGTGTTAGGTTTGAGAGGCTCTTTGGGTGGAATCTTGGTAAGCTTGAGAGTGGTGGTGGAGTTGGGCTTCTCACACGGGTTTAGACCACTCGACTCTCCAATCTTGCCAAAAGATGAAGCGCACTCAACACCCTGAGCAAAGCCTACACCTGGACCTCCAGCAACACGTTTGAATTGGGCAATCATCATCCCAAGCTGTGGCTCACCACTAGAGACCCATGACAAGATGATCCGAAGGTATGTGTTTTCTTCCTCGGTTTGCATCTTGTCATGCTTCACATTTGCAATCTCCATCTCCAAACCTTCACACAAAGCGCAGCTAGTCACACAAGTGCTACCCGAGCTGGCCTTCTCAAGAGACACAATCTTGGCATTCTTCTCTGCCAACTCGGATTGCAAGCCCGCACATGACTTGCACGCACCCAACAGTGAGGATCTAGCTTTAAGCTCATCCACCTCTCCTACCAACACAACATACTTACTTCTCAAAGTGAGAAGATCAGTCATGTGTGTGGAGCACATCTCCCACTCACCTTCCTCAGAAACGACCATGGTGGATCTAGCAAACTCAAGCTCCTTCACCGTGTCCTTCCACTTCTGCCTAAACTCCTTGCGCTCTCTAGCATCACACCTAAGCAGCTTATCTTGACTAAGAAGCGTGGCAGTAAGTTTCTCGACCTCAGCAGAAAGTTCATTGGGGGTCTGAGATACCTGGGAGGTGTCGTCGTCGTCGTCGTCGTTCCGAGGGATCTCCTCCAGCTGGCTGTCGACCTCCTTGCCGAGGGCCATGGTGCAAAAGCCCTCGTTGTCGGCGAAGAAGCAGAGGCCGTTCAGCTTGTCCTCGATCTTCTTCCTCTTCTCGGACTCGTCATCGCTTGAGCAAGCGGAGTCGTCATCCGAGTCATCCACATCGCTGAGCGTGGCGAAGAAAGCACGCTGCTCAGCCTGGGCCTTCTCCAAGTACTTCTTCTTGATGTACTTCTTATTGAAGCCGCCCTTCCGCTTCTGCTTTGCGGGAACGTACTTGTTCTTGCACTTCACGGAGTCATACTTGTGCCCATGATCGCTCTTCCCAGATTGCTTGTTCTTCTTGGGACAGTTGGCGATGAAGTGGTCGGGGTCGCCGCACTCAAAGCATCATGAGCGTCCTCCTCTGCAATGACGGTTCATGCGGTTGTTATGGAACCGCGAGAACCGGTTGGCGAGCAGTGCCAACTCGTCATCCCCCATGAACTCCAGCTGTTCCTCTGTGATAGAAAGAAGAGAAGAAAGTGCAAAGCCTCCAGAGGGGTTAGCAGAAGAGCCAGAAAGCAAAGCCATCGATGGGCCAGAAGGATTTTCATAACAAGCCCTTGCCATGGCGTCAATCTCACTGGACTTGAGCTTACTAAAGAGCTCGTCGCATGTGAAGGTCTCATAGTTAGGTGATTCGATGATCGCCTGAACCTTTGAGTCCCACACCGATCGATCGAGAGTGTGCAAAAGCTTCAAAGCTCTCTCATGATCGTCGAAAGGCAGCAACTCCTTGTTAGCCCTCATCCTGTTGACAATTACCTGAAAGCGAGCGAATAAACTTTCTATGCTCTCGCCAGGCATGTGTCTAAAGTTCTCATACTCCCGCTTGTGCGACTCGTAGAGATGGGATTTGACTTGAGTGGTTCCCTCATGGAAGCGCATGAGGGTCGCCCAAATCTCACGAGTAGTGGGGAGGTGAGAAACGCGATCAATCTCGGACATGCTCAAACAGGAGAAAAGAGCATTACGCGCTCGGCTATTGGCATCATGCTCATCCATTTGAAGCTGAGTAACATGAGCAGCCAAGACAACGTAATTGGCCTTATTGCAAATCTCCCAAACAGAAGAGCCCATGCTCTGGAGATAGGCTGACATGCGTATCTTCCAATACGCATAGTTCGTCCCATCGAAAAATGGCGGTTTGCCGATGCCGCGATCCATGTCGCCTTCTGTGGATCTGGAACCGGCTAAGGTGGAAGATCCTTAACCTACTCCGATACCAATTGAAGGACCGGAAGAGCTACCAGAAAGCGACCAGAGGGGGGGGGGGTGAATGGGAGCTTCAAATTTCTTTTCAGAAACTTGTAGCTACTGTCCCGAGACTCAACCCCAAGAGAAAACCCTAGAGCTTGCAAGTGTCTACGACCCTAGAGGTAGGGTGGATGCTTCCAAGAAGCACAGCGAGACACTACACAACTCTAGAAGCCTAATGCAAAAGCTGTAAATCAAAACCGACAACGGACGATCGAACCGCGAACGAAACAGCACAGAACAGCACTGACCGGACTCTGCTTGCGTCCGATCAAGGTCCACCGGACGCGTCCGGTCGTGCGAAATCAGATTTTGGACCTTACTATTTCTAACCGGACTCTCGGTGGAGGTGCGTCCGGTCAGCCATCCAGTGTCCGATCGATTCAGACAAAAACCGTGAACAGTGAGAGGGGTGAGTCCGGTCACGAGAAGAGCGAGCGTGCAATCGAGTCAACAGGAAACAAGCAAGTCAAACCTTCAACGACCGGACTCTAGATCGTGCGTCCGGTCACCCCGACGCATGCGTCCAGTCATCCCGACAATCCTCTGTTCATCCACCGATTCAAACCAAACTCACCCAAAATGAATCCTCTAAGGATCAAACTTGGTGAGAGGAGTCACAAGGATGATAGTGAGCTATCTCTAAGAGATCATGGCTCGAACCTATCTCCAAATCGATGAATCAAAGAATTTCGGGGGAAGAGAAACAAAAACTGACCCACAACAAAAATCGATCGATCTACTAGCTCATGAGGTTAGAGGTGAATTCCTTCGGTGGAAAGAAGTGCCTCACAATCTAGAACAACTCAGTTCAATCGGATTTGCAAGAGACGCATCGAGTAGAGAGATCGATCAACGAGAAAAACGTGGAGAAAAGCAACCCGCGAAGAACAAGAACAAAACGCGAATCACAACCACGAATTTGCAACCGTGTGGCTACCACACGCTACAATAGTGAGATTATGGTCTCACTTCCTCAAAATCTCACGAACACAAAGGTATGATTGTCTTCTCTGTGATCTCAGTTTGCTACTACAGAGAATGGGGAGAGCAGGAAACCCTAGAAGCAAAAGAGGAAATGACTGAGATGGGATGGGTGGTGGGTGTCTCCCTCTACTTATCCTAATTCTAATTCCCACTCTACCCCTAGTTATTTACAGAGCAAACCAGCCAAACCCTAAGGCCATCCTGTACCAACTCGAAGATGAAGGTGATCCGACGGCCACGCCCGCACAACTGGTAGCGTTGCCTCGACGCAACCTCACCGATTGCCGCCACGTGCCGCCACCGCTCTGCTTGTCCTTTTCATGGACTTCACCCCCGATTTTGTGGCCCAAACCGGGAAACCAGCCTTCACGACCAACCCCCGGTTTTGGGGCCCAAACCGGGAAACCAGCCGTCCATCGCCTGAGTTTTGTGGCCCAAACTCAGAAACCCGCGGTGCCCAGGTTTTGAGGCCCAAACCTGGAAACCATCCTCAGCCCGAGTTTTGTGGCCCAAACTCGGAAACCATCAGCGCCCAGGTTTTGAGGCCCAAACCTGGAAACCGTCCACCGGTGGTTTTTCTGTGGCTCAACCACCAAACCGGGCCGTAGAGGGGATGCACCGCCCGTGCACCCCGTCCACCGACACGTGTCCCCAGGTCCTCGACCCAAGCAACACCGTGCCCGCAAGTCTTCACTCGTCGCTGTCCCAGGCTCTCAGCCACCACAGCTGATCCTCAGGCCACCGGTCCCTCAGTCCAAGCCTCACGTCCGCCCTTCACTGCTCTCAGTCCATCGGCACGGCACGTCTCTACTTGACCTTCACCTTGCCTTCGATCACTGTATCCGTGCTCGACACCTGCACAACACAAGCCAAAGAACATGCGCATTATCCCAGTTGACAATCACTCATCACTCGAGACTCGGCATACACCATGTATCCACAGGAACAAGCCCTCCAGCTTTGACGACCTCCTCGACAGCCCATGCCCTTTCCATCCAAAAGGAGGACACCAGGCTAGGCACTGTCGGCAACTCAAAGAGAGAGGTTTGAACTCCGACTTCAACAAAAATAGAAAAGACAAGGGGAAGAAAGTAGCCAAAGACCCTCAGCAGGATGCATGCGGTTTCCAGCACCTTAAAGGCACCATCAATGTCATATTCGGGGGAGTAACCACCAGTGACAGTAAGCGCCTGCAGAAGCTCTCCCTACGGGAAATTATGTCTACCGAACCGGCTACCCCCAGATACCTTGATTGGTCCGAGCATCCGATCAATTTCTCTTGAGCAGACCAATGGACCAACGTTTCCAATGCAGTGCACTACCCACTAGTTCTGGATCCTACGGTCACCGTGTTCAAATTGGGAAGAGTACTCATAGACGGAGGAGCAGGACTCAATGTCATCTTTGCAAGCACCCTACGCAAGATGAACCTGGACCTTGCAACTCAGCTTACTCCATCAAGTGCCCCCTTCTACGGCATAGTACCCGGAAAGGCGGCCATACCACTCGAAAAGATCATACTACCCGTCACTTTTGGAACTCAAAACAACTATCGGACTGAGTACATCGGTTTCAAGGTAGCTAATTTCGAATCATCATATCACGCCATATTTGGACGGCCAGCCATTGCCAAATTTATGGCAATCCCGCACTACCCATACCTTTTGTTGAAGATGTCGGGTCCTAAAGGTATTCTAACTTTCAAGGGCGACTTGAAGCGATCCTTCGACTGTGACACAAAAGCTGTTCAAATCGCCGAAAAAGCTCAACTTGCCCTGGAAGTACAGGAACTCGCGCAGATGGTACATAATGCGAAGCCTCGAGATTCAGAAATCCCAACCAAGAAGGCGGGCGCTATCCATCCACCAGCGGAAGTGTCTACAAAGGACATTGATCTAGAAATCGGTGATCCCTCAAAGACGGCGGTTATCAGTGCTCTCCTATCTGAAGAATAGGAACTCGCGCTCACCATGTTTCTTAGAGCAAACAAAGATATATTTGCTTGGAAACCGGCTGATATGCCAGATGTTCCAAGGAACTTGGCTGAGCACAAGCTGGAGTTAAAAGAGGGATCCAGACTCATCAAGCAAAGGCTGCGACGATTCTCACGAGAGAAGAAAGAGGCAATCAAGAAGGAAATAGCTAAACTACTCGCAGCCGGGTTCATCAAAGAAATTCTCCACCCCGAGTGGTTAGCTAACCCAGTACTAGTAAAAAAGAAGAACTCTGCAGAGTGGCGCATGTGCGTCGACTACACAGATCTCTACAAACACTGTCCAAAGGATCCTTTTGGATTACCAAGGATAGATCAAATTGTTGATGCCACCGCAGCTTCTGCTCTACTATCCTTTCTGGATTGTTACTCAGGGTACCATCAAATTGCTCTCAAAGAAGAAGATCAACCCAAGACATCGTTTATAACCCCCTTCGGTGCCTACTGTTATAAAACCATGTCCTTTGGGTTGAAAATGCAGGGGCCACTTATCAGCGGGCTATCCAAGATTATTTGGGCGACCAAATTGGCCGCAACGCGGAAGCTTATGTTGATGACATGGTTATAAAGACAAAGGATCCGACTACCCTCATATCAGACCTAGAGGAAACCTTTACCTGGTTACGCTCATACAAATGGAGGCTCAACCCCACGAAGTGCGTATTCGGAGTACCCTCAGGTCAGTTACTCGGATTCCTCGTTAGCCATCGAGGCATCGAGGCTAGTCAAAAACAGATACGACCATCGTCAGTATGAAGCCACCAACTTCGGTTAGGGACATCCAGAAACTTACTGGGTGTATGGCTGCACTCAACAGATTTATCTCACGGTTGGGAGAAAAGGGACTACCTTTCTTCAAATTACTTAAAGCCGATGATAAATTCCAGTGGACGGAAGAAGCGGACAGGGCCTTTGAACAGCTCAAAGGATACCTCACCAATTCTCCTATACTAACACCGCTAGATCCCAAGGAACCAATGATGCTTTACATCGGGGCTACCACACATGTTGTAAGCACAGCGATTATAGTGGAGCGCAAAGATGATAAGCATATCTACAACACTCAACGACCAGTGTATTACATCAGCGAGGTACTCTCTGACTCCAAGGTCAGGTACCCGCAAGTTTAGAAATTGCTTTATGCTTTACTCATATCATCAAGGAAGCTACGACACTATTTCAAGGCCCACGAAATCACAGTTGTCACGGATTTTCCATTGGGAGAAATCATCCACAACCGTGATGCTACATGAAGAATTTCCAAATGGGCAGTCGAGCTGGGGGCACTCAATATCAAATTCACTCCAAGGAAAGCAATCAAGTCACAAGCTCTAGCTGATTTCGTCACTGAATGGACATAATTACAGCAGGTTCAAGACAATGCTATCCCTGAACATTGGAAGATGTATTTCGACGGGTCCCTAAAACTCGGTGGAGCAGGTGCCGGAGTTCTACTTGTATCACCCACTGGAGAACAACTCAAGTACGTCTGATGTTGGGGATTCATCATGGCGAGTCGGCTGATGTTGCAATAATTGAGAATTTTGATCAAGAGGTTGAAGGAAGAGATAATGACTTTGGGATACATGTGGATGTGGCCGATGATGATTATGATGAGGATCACAGAGTACCAGAGATGATAGGAGAGCTGTATGCTGCGGTAGAGGCTAATGGAGAAGAACCTAGGTTTGCAAGAGTGCTTGAAGATGCAAAGAAGTCACTTAGCCCGGGATCTAGCCATTCAAAATTCTCTTTTGTGGTGAGGTTTTTGTATATCAAGTCTCGTTATCGAATCAACAATACAGGATTTTCCACAATTATGGAGTTGTTATCATCAGGATACCCTCAGAGTGAGTTGCCAAAATCATATGATGAGGCCAAGAAATATCTTCGAGAATTGGGCCTTGGATATGAAAACATCCATGTGTGTGAGAACAATTATGTGTTGTTTTGAAACAGGTATGCTGATGCAAATGTGTGCCCAATATGCAAGGTGTCTAGATGGAAAGATGGAACTGGGACCAAGCGGGTTCCAGTGAAGGTATTGAGGCATTTTCCACTTTTGGCAAGGTTGAAAAGAATTTTGCTTCGAAGCAAACTTCTGAAGAAACTCAATGGCACAAGAAAATGAGGACGCCAGTCGACAATGTAATGAGCCATCCATCTGATGGGGAAGCTTGGAAGGAGTTTGACAGGAGGGAACCAACCTTTGTAGAAGATCCGAGGAACCTGAGGCTTGCCTTAGCTACCGATGGATTCAATTCATTTGGCAACATGAGTACCCAGTACAACATGTGGCCAGTGCTTCTGACACCACTAAATCTCCCACCATGGGAATGCGTTAATCCAACAAACTGCTTTATGTCTTTACTCATCCCAGGTCCAAAACATCTAGGAAAGGATTTTGATTTGTTCCTTGAGCCCCTAATTGAAGAACTGCTTGAGCTATGGAAGTGTGTCAGTACCTACGATGTATGTACCGGTGAGAAGTTTGACCTTCGTGCTGCCGAGGTTCTTCCTCTCCCACGAGCTCGTCCTCACCGTATCCCCCACTCCCTCGTCACCCCTCGGCCACTCCTCTCTTTTCCCCCCATTTGTCCAACCCTAGCAGTCACCACCTGAGATCAGCCGCTGTCGCCCTGCAGCACATCTGGCGACACCGCAAGACATCCGCCGATGGGTCAAGGTGAACATAGTGCGGATACATGGGTGTATGCCGAATCTTGAGATGATGAGTGATTGTCAACTGGTATGATGCGCATGTTCTTTGGCTTGTGTTGTGCAGGTGTCGAGCACAGAGACGGTGATCGAAGGCAAGGTGAAGGTCAAGTAGAGATGTGTCGTGCCGATGGACCCGGAGCGGTGAACGACGAACATGAGGCTTGGACTGACGGACCGGTGGCCTGAGGATCGGCCCTGGTGGCTGACAGTCTGGGACAGCGACAAGTGAATACTTGAGGGTGGATGGGGTGCATGGGCGGTGCATCGCTCTACGGCGTCGGTTTGGTGGTTGAGCCACAGAAAAACCACCGAGTGGACGGTTTCCAGGTTTGGGCCTCAAAACCTGGGTGCTGCGAGTTTCCGAGTTTGGGTCTCAAAACTCGGGCTGAGGACGGTTTCTAGGTTTGGACCTCAAAACCTAGGTGCTGGCGGGTTTCTGAGTTTGGGCCACAAAACTCAGGCGATGGATGACAGGTTTCCCGGTTTTGGCCTCAAAACCGGGGGTGGAGGTCCATGAAAAGGACGAGCGATGTGAGGCGGCACGTGGCGACATCCGGTGAGGTCGCGTCGAGGCAAAGCTACTTGATGTGCGGGCGTGGCCGTCGGATCAACATCAACTCTGAGTTGGTCAGGAATACCCTTAGGGTTAGCCTGCTCGCTCATTAGTTGTAAGGGTAGAAGGGGAATAATTGTATTAGGCTACATAAAGAGAGGCCACCCCTCCCTCCAGACCATCTCAGCCATTTGCTACTTTCACTTATTGTTTCCTGTTCTCCAACATCCCTGCTGTAGCTACTGAGATCCGCAAAGACGGCTAATCATACCTCTGTGTATTTGGATTTTGCGGAAATGGGACCGGATTCCCGTTGTCTCCTCGTGGGGATGATTTTCGGCTGGAATTCGTGGTTGTGATTCGCGTTCTTGAGTTGTTCTTCGTGTTCATCTTTACTCCACGTTTTTCCTGTCGATTGATCTCACTCTACGTTGCTTCATTTGGAAAACCATTTGAATCAACTTGTTCTTTGTCGTGAGGGGATCGTTTCCATCGAAGGAATTCCACTCAATCCTCACGAACAAGTAGATCCTTTGGTTTTTGCATTTGGATTGGTTTTCTCTCCTTTGCCCCCAATTCTTCCGATTCCCCGATTAGGAGTTAGGTTCGAGCCATGATCTCTTAGGAGTAGCTCACTAACACTCTAGGAACTCCTCATACCAAGTCTAAGCTTCAGAGCTTTTGATTCGGAGGAGATCGGGTTGAATCCGCAGAAGAACTGTGCTGTTCCGGGGACATCGGACGCTGAGCACGAGGGCATCAGACGCTGTGTTCATCACATCGGACGCGCCGTTGCCACGTGTCAGATTCTGTGCTTTTAAGGGGCATCAGACACTGACATCGGATGCTACAGTGTAGTGTCCGATGGTCATGCAGTGAGGTTCCAAAAACCCTCATTTTGCATCGGACGCGTCAGGTGTCTGGGCATCGGACGCTACTGTTCACATCGGACGCGCCTGCCCTACATGGGACGCTGGCATCAGACACTAAGCTTTCACTGTAGCAGCATCCAATGGCTACACAGTAAGGTTCCAGAAAGGTCCTGTTCACATCGGACGCGTCCGACGTGAACACATCGGACGCTCCCAGCATCCGATGCAGCTCATTCTGCACTGATTTGTTCGTAGCTTGTTCATTTGGCTTCGGATTTGAGTTCTGGCTTTTGCATTGGATTCCCGGCTTCGGTGCTCTTCAGAAATAAGGCTTCCCGCTTTGTGAAATAGCCTAAATCCCCCCGAGCAACGCGAGGGGAGGTTGAGGTTACCCTAAGTCCATCTTGTCACTAGTTGACTTGCGTGAACTTGAGTGAGTAAGTTTTTGTGGCGTCTCGCTGTGTTCCTAGGGAACATCCACCCATTCTCTTGGGTTGTGGACATCACGAGTTTCGGCTTTGCTCTTGGGGTTGATTTTGGGGAGAGAGACCTCAACATTTCGAAAGAAATTTGAAGCTCCCATTCACCCCCTCTGGTCGCCTTGCTTTAGCATTCTCTATCCTTCACATAGACAGACAAGGATTGTTTTCCTTACCTTAATTCTCAGAGGGAAGACTTGTTGTTGGAAACCTAGTGATTACTTTCTTTCAGACCTTCACAAGAGTTTAGTCACTAATTTATCTAGTTCATCATATAATCCCAAACATCTAGATTACTCAACCTTCTCGTATGTTTATGCATATATGAATACAAGCTTCACCTGAATAATAAAATACCCTAACGATGTTTTCTAATTTTATGCATTGGTCCTCCACTGAATCACCGGAAGAACCGTGCTGTTTTGGGGGCATCGAACGCTGAGCACGAGGGCATCGAACGCTGTGTTCATCACATCGGACGCGCCGTTGCCACATGTCAGATTCTGTGCTTTTTAAGGGGCATCAGATGCTGACATCGGACGCTACAGTGCAGCGTCCGATGGTCATGCAGTGAGGTTCTAGAAACCCTCATTTGGCATCAGACGCATCAGGTGTCTGGGCATGGGACGCTACTGTTCACATCGGACATGTCTGTCCTACATCGGACGCTGAGCTTTCACTATAGCAGCGTTGGATGGCTACACAGTAAGGTTCCATAAAGGTCCTGTTCACATCGGACGCGTCTGACGTGAACACATCGGATGCTCCTAGCGTCTGATGCAGCTGATTCTGCACTGATTTGTTCATAGCTTGTTTGTTTGGCTTCGGATTTGAGTTCCGGCTTTTGCGTTGGATTCCCGGCTTCCATGCTCTTCAGAAATAAGGCTTCCTGCTTTGTGAAATAGCCTGAATCCCCCGAGCAACGCGAGGGGGAGGTTGAGGTTACCCATAGTCCATCCTGTCACTAGTGACTTGCGTGAACTTGAGTGAGTGAGAGAAGTTTTGTGGTGTCTCGCTGTGTTCCTAGGGAACATCCACCCACTCTCTTGGGTCGTGGGCATCACGAGTTTTGGCTTTGCTCTTGGGGTTCATTTTCTGGGACAGAGACCTCAACATTTCGAAAGAAATTTGAAGCTCCCATTCACCCCCCTCTGGTCGCCTTGCTTTAGCATTCTCGGTCCTTCAATTGGTATCGAAGCGGGTTAAGGACCTTCCACCTTAGCCGGTTCTAGATCCACAGAAGGCGACATGGATCGCGGCGTGGGCAAACCACCATTTTTTGATGGGACGAACTATGCGTATTGGAAGATACGCATGTCGGCCTATCTCCAGAGTATGGGTGCTTCTATTTGGGATATTTGCAACTCTGCAGATTACGTGGTCTTGGCTGCTCGTGTGACTCAACATCAAATCGATGAGCACGATGCCAATAGCCGAGCCCGTAATGCTCTTTTCTCCTGTTTGAGCATGTCTGAGTTTGATCGCGTTTCTCACCTTGCTACGGCTCGGGGAGATTTGGGCTACTCTCATGCGTTTTCATGAGGGAACCACTCAAGTCAAAACCCATCTCTACGAGTCACACAAGCGAGAATATGAGAACTTTCGACACATGCCTGGGCGAGAGCATAGAAAGTTTATTCGCTCGCTTTTAGGTGATTGTCAACAGGATGAGGGTTAACAAGGAGCTGTTGCCTTTCGACGATCATGAGAGGGCTCTCAAGCTTCTTCACACTCTCGATCGGTCGGTGTGGGACTCTAAGGTTCAGGCAATCATCGAATCGCCTAACTATGAGACTCTCACGTGTGACGAGCTCTTTAGTAAGCTCAAGTCCAGTGAGATTGATGCCATGACGAGGGCTTCTTATGAGAATCCTTCTGGCCCGTCGATGGCTTTGCTTTCTGGCTCTTCTGCTAACCCCTCTGGAGGCTCTGCACTTTCTTCTCTTCTTTCTGTCACAGAGGAGCAACTGGAGTTCATGGGAGACGACGAGTTGGCTTTGCTAGCCAACCGGTTCTCGCGGTTCCACAACAACCGCATCAACGGTCGTTGCGAAGGAGGACGAGCTGGATGCTACGAGTGCGGCGATCCCGACCACTTCATCGCCAACTGCCCCAAGAAGAACAAGCAAGCTTTTGGAAGGGCGATCATGGGCACAAGTACGACTCTGGAAAGCACAAGGAGAAGTACATCCCCGCTAAGCACAAGCAGAAGGGTGGCTTCAACAAGGAGTACATCAAGAAGAAGTACTTGGAGAAGGCCCAGGCTGAGCAGCGTGCTTTCTTTGCCACGCTCAGTGACGTTGACGACTCAGATGACGACTCCGCTGCATCAAGCGACGACGAGTCCAAGAAGAAGAAGACCGAGGACAAGCTGAACGACCTTTGTTTCTTCACCGACAACGAGGGCTTCTGCACCATGGCCCTCGGCGATGAGGTCAACAGCGAGCTGGAGGAGATCCCTCGGAACGACGACGACGGCGATGACACCTCCCAGGTATCGCAAACTCCTGAAGAACTTTCTGCTGAGGTTGATAAACTTACTACCGCCCTCCTTAGTCAAGATAAACTGCTTAGATGTGCTGCTAGAGAGAGGAAGGAGAGTTTAGGCAGAAGTGGGAGGATGTGATGAAGGAGCTTGAGTCTATCAAGTCCACCGTTGTCGTGACTGAGGAGGATGAGTGTGAGATGTGCTCCAAGCACATGACTGACCTTCTCACCTTGAGGGGGAAGTATGTTGCTTTGGTTGGAGAGATGGATGAGCTTAGGGCTAGACCCGTGTTGCTGGGTGCGTGCAAGTATTGTGCAGGCTTGCAATCCGAGTTGGCATAAAAGAATGCCAAGCTTGTGTCTCTTGAGAAGGCCAACTCGGATAACATTGTGTGTCTAGATGCGCTTTGTGTGAGGGTTTGAAGATGGAGATTGCGAATGTGAAGCATGACAAGATGCAAATCGAGGAAGAAAACACATACCTTCAGACCATCTTGTCATGGGTGTCTAGTGGTGAGCCGCAGCTTGGGATGATGATTGCCCAATTCAAACGTGCTACTGGAGGTCCTGGTGTTGGTTTTGCTCAGGGTATGGAGAGTGCAACATCTTTTGGGAAGGTTGGAGAGTTTAGTGGTCTTAAGCCGAGTGAGAAGCCCAACTCCACCACTACTCCCAAACTAACCAAGATTCCACCCAAAGAGCCTCATAAACCGAACACCAGGATGGAGTGTTGTGGAACCTCCAAGAGCTCCACCTAAGAAACAGACATGGGCTCCAAAACTGTCGACGAAATATGCTCGATAGTCTACCGAGGGGTATGCCCAAGGTAGTAGATTGAGCGGCGGAGGCGTGCGAGACGTCTGCAAAGTGTAAACACAGGGACGAGAGACGACGATTCAGACAGGTTTGGGCCAGCAAGTCGCCGTAATACCCTACGTCCTATGTTCTGGTGGCTGGTTTGTTTATGGGTTGGAATATGGCGTGAGTTTGGAGGGGATCCCTGTTGACATATGTTAACTATCATTATTTACTGTCAACAAGACTTGAATAAACGTCAAAAAGGATGCCAACTTAGAAATAGGAGGTTTAAACTAACAAATTCCATGAGTTTTGGTGATTCTACATTTCCAGAGATTGAACAAGAAAACCAACCACATTGCTTCCCAAGAAGGAAACCAACGCAGATTTCTTCATCGCTACGTCAGGATATTTCTAGAACACTCCAGAAGACACCACAAGACACCACGAGACGGGGCACCACAGGAGGCTTACCTGTGGGACGACCGACCGGTCCCACAGGGCCACCGGTCGATCGGCCACAGAGCCGCCACGCCTCCGTCTTCTGCAAGCTACTTCCACCGACCACTAGGATGCATCTCGACCGTACCTTGAGTCGGTTTGATCCAACGATCATGATTCCTCGCCCAGGGCTATATAACCAGACCCCTGACCCCTCTCCAAAGATCATCAGATCAAGATCAGAAGACAAGACAGAAATTAGGGTTCTGGAGAGAGAGAGAGTTAGAGCTCTACATCAAGATTAGAGTTTAGTCTAGTTAGATTCAAGTAGAGGCAGGCGACTTCGTCGGCATATCCGACTAGAAGCTTCGTCTAAGTCTCCGGATCATTGTCGAAGACTCGGTAATTTGTATCTTTATTCGACTTTATGCTACTTTAATATATTTCAGTTTATTCAGTTTTGGAATTTATTCTAGTTGTATATTTAATATAGATCTGATTACGATAGAGTTTATGATCATGTTCGTAAAGTACTTAGCTTTATTCCGGATAGAGTTAAGTGGTCAAACTGGTGTAAACATGGTGTTTAGGCTAAGTTTACCTGCGAATACATCCTATACTCCGGGTTGAGAGGTAGATCGCAAGAGTGACAGTCCTGTTGAGTCCTTTGTAGTCCTCCCTCCGAGTGTAGATCTTAGTAGGACGCGGTTGCAAGTTAGAATTCATTACTTTGTTTTTGATTCTAATTTAGTAATGTCCCTTGATCATGGATGATAGATTAATTAGCTATAAATGATTGTATATTAACTAGAGTAATCACCAGGCTTAGTAATATGAAGTAACTTAGGATTCGAATCTCTTAATTAATCTCCTGATTCTCTGCTTGATTCATGTAGTTCGCTATTTCTCTAGAATTCCCGTTTTTATCACTATCATTATTATTTATCTTTACCTTGTCTTACCCTGCTTAGACATGTGAGTAGTGAATGAATGAATGAATAATAATCTCTGCTACCTTTGAATCATTACTAGTTCCCAGCTTCATTACTATCTTCGGTAAAATATAAATAACGATACTAGATAACCTGGGTGAAATGCTGCTACAACAGGTATATTTATCTGTGCGATTGCGGATAAATATTGGTTATATCTTTTGAGCTAGTGTCACAATAATTTACATTTCTAGCTTCATGTGGGGATGACAACTTGACATTAAGTGATGCTAGGAGTGTCTTGTACATTTCTGAAGGCTTTTGCTACAATCAGTTATTATAAGCAATTGCATTAAGAAGTGTCAACAAGCATTTCTAGCATCGTTGCGGGGAAATCTATCTAAGTAACGGAAGCCACCAGAACTAAATTAGGGAAACAAAAAACTTATTAGGAATTTAACAAAGGAGATTATTCATTCATTCACATGTACCTCTGTCTTGATAGGCTTACCCTTGTCTTTCTTTGTTTAGATCATATACAGGGTAACACAGGTTCAGTTGTAATCTATCACTTGCAAATCAGAAATCAACTTGATCATGTGGAAGATCTACATCAGTAGTCAAGCCATGGCCAACAAGACTCTGCTGGAGTTCTCTACTTCAAGTGTCAGGAACATTCGCACCGGACCTACACTCCAGACGAACAACCTGAGTTCGAACTCAAGCCAAGTCTTATCAACATGGTGCAAGCTACTACATTTGGTGGAAAGGAAGAAGAAGATGCAACCGCTCATCTACAAGATTTCTTGGAGATTGGAAGCACCATCATCATCAAGGACGTTCCCCAGGACATTATACTTCTTCGTCTCTTTCCCTTCTCACTGAAAGGCAAAGCGAAGCAGTGGTTCTATTCAAACATGGACAACATCAAGACATGGGAGAAGTGTTCAGAGACCTTTCTATCATGATTTTTCCCAATTAGTGTTGGCATTTCTTAACGTTATTACTAAGAATAGACCTTACGATCCATCCCCGGCAACAGCGCCAGAAATGCACGTTGAACTTACTAACGTCGTCATCACTAAGAATGGACTTTGCAATCCATCCATGGCAACGGCGCCGGATATTGGCATAGAAATGGACCCGAAGATCTATTCCCAGCAACGGCGCTAGAAGTGTCTGTACTATGTCTCTTAACAAGTTGCTTAGAATGGCGCATTTCCAGCAACAGTGTTAAGCATGCATCTTTACGATAGTTCGTAGGTTTGGAGTTTAGGTCCGCAAGCGCACGGAATTATCATGTAGCATTTCACCCGGAGATATACCGAGTATCGTGATTTATTGGTTCGCTCGAGGAAGGCTTTGTATGTATCAAGTTCTAGGATAAATATAGTACCAAATACCATGATAGCAATAATGGATCAATTGTCATAACAGGTGATAAACAATGATGATTTGAATAGTGGAGAAACACAATCTTGAGCATGGCAAAAGGGCAAAGAGTAAAAAGAGACTAAAAGAATAAATGAATAAAAGAATAATTGAATAACCTAATAGAGCAGGCATGGTCTAGATACAAGTCATTCATAGAACAAGTTAATCATGCAATCATATGACATAGAACTAATCTCATGCTTCAGATGGTTCGGGAGATTACGCGAGTACTGGTCTGCCAGCAACCTCTCGTAACAATTTAGACTCCTACACCCTAGCCGAACGTGGGGGAATGCCAAGGACGGACAGGGCTGTCACCACCTGCCGCCATCCCCACTACCGTGGACTAAGACCATGCAATTACCCGGCCTCTACATCCAAGCACCATGCTTGCATGCACAGAACCCACTCAGACTCCCCCGGGTCCCCGACCCTACGGATCGACAGGTAAGAAGCCTGAGCCTACTCAGAAGAGCATGATAAACCGCCACCCTAGACATAAGCTCATTTGTAATCATATAACAAGCATGAAGCAATTAGACTAATGTTCTATGTGAGAATAATACAATACACACTTAGCTCTAATTCATATAATACACTACTAACCCTAGGGTAGCAATATATTATAAGAACTATACACTAGAATGTATATTATACTAATTCCACAAGAACTATTCATAAGTTCATATACTAGCAACATGATATAAGACCTAAGATCTATGTCATATACCAAAATACTAGAACAAGAACTATACTCTAGTTCATATGAAGAACTGTATCGAAAGAATGAAGACAGGGCTTTGGAGATCAGATCTATCTTATTCATACCCAATATCTCTCCAAGGAGCCAAGCCCTCCTTGATAGCTTTGCCTAGCTCTCTCTCTAGCACAAGAACAAGAAAAAACTAAGAAGAGGTAGTGCCCAAGTGTGTAGCTCAAGAGGTGATTGTGTTCTTGTTTATTTTGCGCATTTTGGTGTGTTGGATTGCGCCTTTTTGGTTGTTATCCACCTGTATGCATGTTTGTAATCTGCACAACATAATTTTGCACTACATGTGGAACTTGGTTAGCAATAAATGTATATATGAGTAAAATACATGCTTTTCTCCTTTTATATGGACTATGTTGGCGGGATAAATATGTCAATAAGAACCGCCAACAAACTCCCCCAAGCTTACCCTTTGCTCGTCCCCGAGCAAAAGCTAAGTTTTGGTTGTTGATCAGGAGTTGCTTCAATGCCGATTATTATTCACAAGTGCCAGGTCTATACCAAAGTGTCTATCATGGTTTGAATAAATTGGTCTATTACTCACCTTAGTACCTTGTCACCCATGGGGCTTGTTAGCCTCCTCAAATCCTTAGTTACTGCATGTTAGATCGGTTTTCATAGAGGTGCTTAACTTTTGTTCCTTGAGCAACTTTATAATCCAGAGTTTTTGGGAGTTTTGAAAATTAAACAAGTTCCTCAAATGATTCACTCATTCGCTCAAGATGTGTATGATCCTCACCAAAGGCTTTTGCCTTACTTTTCATTCTACCAACTAAAGCTTTATCTGGAGTGGGTAGAAAGAAGTAGGCATACTTGTATTGTAGATATTGCAAAGTCAAAGAATTGGACTTTAGGAGACTTCAGTCATACACTTAGATCAAGAAGTGCAAGTGTGTGGAATATTTTCTTTTTGATTACTCCTTTTCTCATGTCTTTCTCCTTTGGAAGATTGGGAACTATGGGCTATCTTTATTCATCGAGAGAGGCGGGTATCAGAGTACCCATTGTTTTCATTTGGACACTTGTCCATTTTTTTACTCTCTCATTTTTTTTAGAGAGAGGCGGGCATCGGAGTACCCATTGTTTTCATTTGGACACTTGTCCATTTTTTTACTCTCTCATCATTTTTTTTAGATAGCCCATAATTCTTTTGGAGAGAAAGATCATGATCAATAGTGGAGTTTTTAGTTTTGTGGTGAATGTATGGCATGTCTTGCGTAACTCTTAATGCAAGAGTTAGCTTTATTTGGTGGGTGTACGTGAATCTTGATCTTGAATGCATGAAAGAAGTCTACACATAGGTCACAACTATTTGAATAAGCTCAATACAAATACAAGTAGCATATGAGTATATGGTTTGAAAAGTTTTTCATCATATGGCTCTGGTAGGATATATCATCATTGAGGAACTTTTGAATTTGAGTTTTTTAAATAAATTCTCCGGATATCAAGTCTTTCTTAGAACAAAGTCATAGCAATTCTCTGCTTATACCAGATCATGACTAGCAATAACCTTAGACTTGAGTAAGCATATGCATCCCACAAGTTTCAAGTTCTTAAGTGAGCAATTTACCAATAAACTCAAATCTTAGTAGAAACTAAGTTATAAACTAGGCACAAGTGAATTATAAGACAGAGCAACTATTCATCATTTCAACAAGGAAGAAGCACATATCTTACATCACATATAAGAGTGGAATTCATTTTTTTTAAATTAGAATTGCATTAAGTAAACATGCTAATGGAAAAATAAAAATGCATGGAATTAAATATGCAATGCAACATACCTCGGAAGTGGGGATCCTCCCCCAAGCTAGCTCTTGGCCGGTTTTTTTTGGGATACATACCGATTACCTTCGGTGGAGGCTCAAATTATTTTGAGTCCTTTGAGTGAGACTTTCCTTCCATTTTCTAGTTTCACCCTGCATGGTTAGTGGGAGAACTCTCGGGTTGTCCCGGGAGTCGTCCCGCACTTTCGGTAGGAATAGCAGCGGCGATTTGAGCTAATTGGGATTCTATCATTTATTGAAGCTCAGTTGATTTTGAACGGAGAACGTTAGGTTTTCTATTTTTGTATTTAAATTTTCAAAAACTTTATCATTGGACAGCAACTTTTTAGTCAAATTTTCATTAATTTTAACCTGTCCAAGAACTAAGTCTCTTAATGAAGGTTGATTCGAATTGGAGTTCGAATTACCTTGGAATGGTGGCCGTGACTGGTTATTCCAACCATTGTTCTGGTTGGTGCCTCCTTGTTGGCGGAACCCGTTGTTGATGTAGGCGGCGTCTTCATGGGTTTCGGGGCAGTCGGTCCCCGAGTGGCCAACATCACCACAGACTTCACACGTCATGTGTGAATCTATGGCGTTCACCGTATTTGTTTGGTTTTCTTGGTTTTTCTCAGATAGGTGTTTCATAAGGAGGTCTATCTTTGCGGCAAGCATATCCGTCTCCTTCACAGTATGCATGCCTTTTTGTGTTTTGGCTGGTGCTTGTGGTTGGGTCCTCTCGTCACTCCAGCCTTGGTGTTCAACCATCTTTTCAATCAGGGCCTTAGCCCCGGTGGTGGTGAGCGATAAGAATGCTCCACCAGCGGCTGCATCTAGGTGCCCTTCGACATGGGCGTGAGCCCGTTGTAGAAGTTTTGGAGCACCATCCAATTTTCCATGCCATGGTGGGGGCAGCTCAGGATGTACTCCTGGAGCCTTTCCCACGCGTCAGGGATTGATTTAGTGGCATCTTGCTTGAAATTGGAGATTCTTCCCCGCAAAGCATTGGTTTTGCTTATGGGAAAGAATTTAGCGAGGAATGCAGTTGAGCATTTCGCCCATGTGTTGACAGCTTCCTTGTCCTGGTAGAACCACCTTTTCGCTTTCCCCACAAGGGAAAAAGGGAAAAGACAGAGCCGAATGACATCTGGGGTGATGTCCTTGATGACGATAGTGTCGCACAGCTCTAGGAAGTGTTGCAGATGTGCATTCGCATCCTCGCTAGGCAAACCGCAGAACGGGCTTGCCTGCACCATGGTGATCAGGCCTGTACGGAGTTCGAAGTTCTTTCTGGCCGTGTCCACAGCGGGGCCGGTAGCCACGTTGGTGACAGCGGGCACGGAGAACTTGCGGAGTGTCTTCTCAGCCATGACCTCAGTTGGGGTTGGTGCGGAACCGGCTGGTTGCTCTGTCGGTGGAGTAGCAGAAGACGAAACGGAACGAATCCGCTTAGCCCTTAGGAGTGCCTCGGGATCGTTAATGAAGTTTTCCGGCAGAGAGAAACCACACATACACTATTCCTATTTCATCCACAACAGGAGGAAAACAGGCAGAGTTAACCTGCATAACAATGACTCATTTTGCATATCAGATATGGTTTATGTTATCTAGAACTTTTTACATTAGCCTTCCCCGGCAACGGCGCCAGAAATGCTTGTTGGCATTTCTTAACGTTATTACTAAGTATAGACCTTACGATCCATCCCCGGCAACAGCGCCAGAAATGCACGTTGACACTTACTAACGTCGTCACTAAGAATGGACTTTGCAATCCATCCATGGCAACGGCGCCGGATATTGGCATAGAAATGGACCCGAAGATCTATTCCCAGCAACGGCGCTAGAAGTGTCTGTACTATGTCTCTTAACAAGTTGCTTAGAATGGCGCGTTTCCAGCAACAGTGTTAAGCATGCATCTTTACGATAGTTCGTAGGTTTGGAGTTTAGGTCCGCAAGCGCACGGAATTATCGTGTAGCATTTCACCCGGAGATATACCGAGTATCGTGATTTATTGGTTCGCTCGAGGAAGGCTTTGTATGTATCAAGTTCTAGGATAAATATAGTACCAAATACCATGATAGCAATAATGGATCAATTGTCATAACAGGTGATAAACAATGATGATTTGAATAGTGGAGAAACACAATCTTGAGCATGGCAAAAGGGCAAAGAGTAAAAAGAGACTAAAAGAATAAATGAATAAAAGAATAATTGAATAACCTAATAGAGTAGGCATGGTCTAGATACAAGTCATTCATAGAACAAGTTAATCATGCAATCATATGACATAGAACTAATCTCATGCTTCAGATGGTTCGGGAGATTACGCGAGTACTGGTCTGCCAGCAACCTCTCGTAACAATTTAGACTCCTACACCCTAGCCGAACGTGGGGAATGCCAAGGACGGACAGGGCTGTCACCACCTGCCGCCATCCCCACTACCGTGGACTAAGACCATGCAATTACCCGGCCTCTACATCCAAGCACCATGCTTGCATGCACAGAACCCACTCAGACTCCCCCGGGTCCCGACCCTACGGATCGACAGGTAAGAAGCCTGAGCCTACTCAGAAGAGCATGATAAACCGCCACCCTAGACATAAGCTCATTGTAATCATATAACAAGCATGAAGCAATTAGACTAATGTTCTATGTGAGAATAATACAATACACACTTAGCTCTAATTCATATAATACACTACTAACCCTAGGGTAGCAATATATTATAAGAACTATACACTAGAATGTATATTATACTAATTCCACAAGAACTATTCATAAGTTCATATACTAGCAACATGATATAAGACCTAAGATCTAAGTCATATACCAAAATACTAGAACAAGAACTATACTCTAGTTCATATGAAGAACTGTATCGAAAGAATGAAGACAGGGCTTTGGAGATCAGATCTATCTTATTCATACCCAATATCTCTCCAAGGAGCCAAGCCCTCCTTGATAGCTTTGCCTAGCTCTCTCTCTAGCACAAGAACAAGAAAAAACTAAGAAGAGGTAGTGCCCAAGTGTGTAGCTCAAGAGGTGATTGTGTTCTTGTTTATTTTGCGCATTTTGGTGTGTTGGATTGCGCCTTTTTGGTTGTTATCCACCTGTATGCATGTTTGTAATCTGCACAACATAATTTTGCACTACATGTGGAACTTGGTTAGCAATAAATGTATATATGAGTAAAATACATGCTTTTCTCCTTTTATATGGACTATGTTGGCGGGATAAATATGTCAATAAGAACCGCAAACAATTAGCAAAGTCAATATCTTAAGGGAAAATATATAAACTTTCAGCAACAAAAAAAGGAGAAACCATTCCAGAAACTTGGGAGCGTTTTCAGGAACAAATCTTAAGATGCCCACATCATGGAATAAGGAACGAATTGCTCATGCAACTGTTTATCATGGATTATTACCAAGAGCAAGAGAGCAACTTGATGCCACTGCTGAAGGATCATTTATGTCACTCACTTTCGGAAAAAAAAGCAATGTCTCATGGATAAGATAGCTGAGAATCAAAGCTGGAAACAAGTTACTACTCAATGCTATCACCAAATGAAGAATTTCCAGAAGAAGTGTGTGCACTATCAACTAAGATGAATGTACTTATGGATCGACTCATTCAGAGAGCCGACTACAAGGAAGAACGTCAAGCTATTCAAGACGCATTTGATGCTCAAACTAGAAGTGGAGAATATTTAGGAATAGAATTTCCCGAAGATCAAGAAGAAGCTAACATCATCAACAACTCCACCACTCTACACAAGCAAGGATTGCGTCAACAACAACCTTCCAAACCAGATAAGTACACTAGTAATTCAGTTCTTCCGATTCTAAGCAACCTACTTTAAGAGATTTAATTTTAGAACAAGCCAGGATAAATGATAGCATTACTAAAAGACTTGCTTTAAATGATAAGACTCTTGAAAACATAAATGCTAAGATGGATGAATTTTTTTCTGCCATTAAAGATCAACTCAATTATAATAAAAGAATAGAAACCCAAATATCACAATTGGTTGCTGTTTTGCCTGTTACCACTAACCATGAGCAGATTAAGGGGATCACCACTAGACATGGGAGGACCACTCGAGATCCGCCATACCCAGAAGGAGCACAAAGAAGACAGACAGCACCAGTAAACCCTCCAAGGGCAGAAGAAAGAGATGATGAAGTTCAAGAAACTCAAGTACAAAATGAAGAAAGACCGATAGATTTCAAGACACCAACGTTCTACCATTCCCACGCAGAAATCGAAACACAAAGCTAGATGCGTAGTCAGTAAGTTTGTTGAAGTAATTCAGAAACTATATATCAATATTCCTCTGCTAGATGCATTACAGGTACCTACCTATGCCAAGTATGTGAGGGATATACTTAACAACAAACGACCACTGCCAACTACTGAAGTAATCGAGCTAACAGAAGAATGTAGTGCGGCTATCCTCAATCAAATACCAGAAAAGAAGAAGGACCAGGATGCCCCACTATTGAATGCTCAATTGGAAATCAACGGGTTAGCAATGCACTGTGCGATCTTGGAGCTAGTGTTAGTGTGATGCCCGCATCAGTCTACTATAAACTCAAACATTCAGCACTTGTGTCAACACCAATGTGTCTTCAGTTAGCTGATCAATCACTCAGATACCCTATAGGAATTGCTGAGAACATCCCAGTCAAGATTAGAGAGTTCTTCGTACCAGTAGACTTCGTTGGTACTAGAAATGCATCCGGATTCAAAAGTGCCACTCATTCTCGGAAGACCATTTTGAGCACCGCCAAGGCCCACATTGATGTCGGAGCTGGAGAAAATCAAATTCACTATAAATGGGAAGGAAGAAAAGTTCTCATTCAAACCACGGCCCGAACAATGCTCAACTCTAGTAGACCATAAAGCTCAAGAAACGAAACTACTATCTCCGGTAGCGGAGACCCATCAAGGAAAATGAAGAAGACTGGAGAGTCCAATTCGGTGGACTTTAAACCCCGAACCTTCGCCGGAGGTAACTCGGTAATTATCAGCATTTACTTTTGCATTTCATAGAAAAACAAAATAAAAATTTATTTACATCATTACTGCATCATAAAATTGGCCTCATGTAATTAATATTTACGAATCCCATAAGTATTATTTACTACGGCAACAAAAAACATATGAGAATTTCATCATTAGAATCGTCATTTTCTATAGTTTCATTAAAGCAATTTCTTTTATACTTGCATTGTACAAATACGGGAGGCATACGGACCCACAGACACCTGGGACATCACTTCACATTATTACATGCACTCACAACCACTCACCTCACCTACCACCACATGCAACCCTCGACATATACTCCAAAGAGTGGGAACTTGAGCAAGGTAGGTGAGGGAGCAACATGGAAGAAAGTGGGCCCCATAGGGGACCAGTCGGTCCCACCACTAGACTGACCGACCATCCCCTTCTCCCTCTATAAAATGGCAAGCTTTCTTCACACTCTTCACACACTCCACTCTCCAGAAACACTAGCCTCACTTCGAAATTCAGAATTCCAATTTTGAGTTCACTTAGCACTTCATTTGGATAGTTTCTGAGTGAGAGAAGATATAAGAATAGAGAGGAGGAAGCTTTGAGCAAATAGCAAGTAGGAGGAAAGGGAAAGTGGGAACAAGTAGGAGAAATCAATAAGAGAGGGGAAGTGCTGCCCATTTAGTTAATAAACTAGGAGAAGTTGAAATAAAATTGTCAACTTGAACGACTGACTCCTGGACTACTGACTTTTGGACCACTAACTCTAACATTTATTTGCTCTAACCCTCACTTGTTCCACTAGTTTGTTTGTATGTTCTCTTGTTTTGCAGCAAAGATGAGCAACTTCTTGAGAAAGGCAAAGAACACGCTCACTTTTGATCAACAAGAAGCCGTTCGCGAGCTGGCTCATCACAGGGAGGCTCGGACATGGATACTTCATCTCTGCCTCGATCCTCTACCACAAGCAGGTTCGAGCCACGTGATCTTCTTCATGAAAGGCACATCAAGCTCCAGACAACCTATAAGAAGGACCTATTTAGGCATTACCGCGATAAAGAGTACACTCACACCCCCACCTTTGATTCACAATTTCTTCGAGACACAGGTATGGACTTTGAGTTCGATCTAGTCTTCCATAACATTGGGTGGGAGAACACTTGGGAGCTAAGAAGGTTGTAGATTGCTCACTCTAGAATTTCTTTGCACTCTTTCTTCGGATGACACGTATGTCTATTTTAGGCTGTACAATGAACCTTTCACTCTCACTTGGAAAAGTTCAGCCTAAATCTGGGTTTCCTGAAACCTGCACTGTAGACTTAGATGTAGCCTTAAGAAACTTTGACAGAAATAGCTTTTGGGAGGACATCACTGGTAAGAGAACAGATCATCACCCTTGCACCAATGATATACACAACCCCACATTAAGGGTGATGCACAAGTGGCTGGGCTTTACTCTCTTTCCTAGGCAAGAAGGTCGTATTGTTAGAACTGAGGAGTTAAAGATTATGTACGCAATGGTTAAGAAAACTAAAATTTCACCTATAAAACTCCTGGTAGACTACTGACCTTACATTCACACTCTACAAGGCCCCATATCCATCACTTCTTGGGTTACTCGTCTTGCTGGAAATCTGAACCTGCACGGAAATATTATGTACATCTCCACTCCACGTCCAGTCATAGGCTTCTACTTCTTCAGCCAAGCACATCTTATTAAGAAGAGAAATAACAAACTCTATATGCAACATAAAGGATATACAAATGAATACGAGTTGCCAAACAGATCACTTGGTCTGTATGTCATGGAAACCTTTTTGCTTAACTTGCAGAGACCTGGCGCGGGAATAGGAAGAAGCCCCTCCGCAAGATTCACTAGAAACGCTGCCCCGAGATATCAAGGAGAAGACGCTACACCAGCCGGACCAGCCTATACTCACTATCAAGGATTCGAACGAGCTGGACCACCAATCTTCATCACACATCAAGCCAGGGGAAGTACTATGCCTATGAGCCACATACAACCCAAGATTCATGGGTGCAAGGAAATTTTCTCAACTACACTCCACCTCATCGCGAGGAGGATACGATGTATGACTTCCAGGGAGGACGAATGTCTTTCTCTGGGAGAGGTGTTCATGACGCCACTCATCATCCACACTTTACCATGCCACCCATGGTTACCCAGAATACCAGCCACACCACCAGTTCCCGTACCACAGAGACCCCTACTTTCAGGGAGTCGACACTCGTCTTACTCATCTTGAGACGGGTCAAGAGGATATGCGCCACACTCTTGAAGAGATACATCATCAAGGCGCCGAGACAAACGAGAATTTCTACTACCTCTTCGGGCAGATGGGAATCAATCCACCTCAACCACCACCACCGTACGAGTGAAACTAGCTTGGGGGAGGACCCCCTATTCCCGAGGTAAGTATGTTGTACCACTCTGTTTGCTTATATTTAGTACTACTAGTTAGTTTTTGTTTAGTATTTTTGAAAAAATAATCTTGAAGTAGAATATAAAAAGAAAAGAGAACTGTTTTTCATAGTCACTATAGAATAATACCTTTCAAATTTTCAAAAAATCTCAAGATCTTATAATCTTAACCAAAGTTCGGATAGTTGAGAATTAGAGATGAAAAAGTCTAAGCTACTATTTATCTTGTTCTTAGTTTCAATGAATCTCCGGAATTTTAACTTTGAAAACCTCAAACATATGATGAGAACCTGTATGACATAAGCCTGATAATAAATAATTCATACTTTGAGGCTGCTTACTCTGTTTTAAGTTTTTAGCTATGGTAGAGATGTTTATCATGCTCTAAGATCAAGCTTCTATAAATATAAAAGATTCACTCTTCGAAGTAGTAGTATTGTGTTAGAGGCATGGGCTATGCAAAAATATGATAAGGAGGAAAGAAAAAGGGACAAGTGTCCGACTACCTAAAAAAAATGTGTGACAAAAATATGAAAAGAAAAAGAATGATAGCCCATGGTTCCTCTAATTACAATATGCTAGTAAGAGTTGACAATTTCAAAAAGTTTCAAATACTTGATCTAAGAGTATGACATTTCTCTCCCTAAGCTCTGAACTTCGACTTAGTAAGGTATGCTTTTTTAAACTTAAAAATATATGCAATTTGAAAAATGTCATGCAGAGGATCTCTGAGTTTTTTATATGAAAGTCATGCAAAACTCTGGAGTAAAGTTGAAATGAGGAATTTGAGACATAGTGCTTGACTTGATTGCTTCTAACTTTCAATTATTCTGAACTAAGGTAAAAGATTGGCAAAAAGGAGCATGTGAAAATTCTTCCAAAACTCTTTTTAAGAAAGTTTTCAGTTGATGGCTTGTATTTTACTCTCAGAACTCGATATTTGCTAAGGGACTAGCAAAAGTTTAGCTGGGGGATCCCTGTTGACATCTGTTAACTATCATTATTTACTGTCAACAAGACTTGAATAAATGTCAAAAAGGATTGCAAACTTAGAAATAGGAGGTTTAAACTAACAAATTCCATGAGTTTTGGTGATTCTACATTTTCCAGGGATTAAACAGGAAAACCAACCACATTGCTTCCCCAAGAAGGAACCCGACGCAGATTTCTTCACCGCTACGTCGGGATATTTCTAGAAGACTCCAGAAGACACCACGAGACGGGGCACCACAGGAGGCTTACCTGTGGGACTGACCGGTCCCACAGGGCCCACCGGTCGGTCGGCCACAGAGCCGCCACGCCTCCGTCTTCTGCAAGCTACTTCCATCGACCTCTAGGATGCATCTCGACCGTACCTCGAGTCGGTTTGATCCAACGATCACGATTCCTCGCCCAGGGCTATATAACCAGACCCTGACCCCTCTCCAGAGAATCATCAGATCAAGATCAGAAGACAAGACATAAATTAGGGTTTCTAGAGAGAGAGAGTTAGAGCTCTACATCAAGATTAGAGTTTAGTCTAGTTAGATTCAAGTAGAGGCAGGCGACTTCGTCGGCATATCCGACTAGAAGCTTCGTCTGAGTCTCCGGATCATTGTCGAAGACTCGGTAATTTGTATCTTTTATTCGACTTTATGCTACTTTAATATATTTCAGTTTATTCAGTTTTGGAGTTTATTCTAGTTGTATATTTAATATAGATCTGATTACGATAGAGTTTATGATCATGTTCATAAAGTACTTAGCTTTATTCCGGATAGAGTTACGTGGTCAAACTGGTGTAAACATGGGTTTTAGGCTAAGTTTACCTGCGAATACATCCTATACTCCGGGTCGAGAGGTAGATCGCAGGAGTGACAGTCCAGTTGAGTCCTTTGTAGTCCTCCCTCCGAGTGTAGATCTTAGTAGGACGCGGTTGCAAGTTAGAATTCATTACTTTGTTTTGATTCTAATTTAGTAATGTCCCTTGATCATGGATGATAGATTAATTAGCTATAAATGATTGTATATTAACTAGAGTAATCGCCAGGCTTAGTAAATATGAAGTAACTTAGGATTCGAATCTCTTAATTAATCTCCTGATTCTCTGCTTGATTCATGTATTTCGCTCTATCTCTAGAATTCCCGTTTTTATCACTATCATTATTATTTATCTTTACCTTGTCTTACCCCTGCTTAGACATATGAGTAGTGAATGAATAATAATCTCTGCTACCTTTGAATCATACTAGTTCCCAGCTTCGTTACTATCTTCGGTAAATATAAATAACGATACCTAGATAACCTGGGTGAAATGCTGCTACAACAGGTATATTTATCTGTGCGCTTGCGGATAAATATTTGTTTATATCTTTGGAGCTAGTGTCACATATAATTTACATTTCTAGCTTCATGTTGGGGATGACAACTTGACATTAAGTGATGCTAGTAGTGTCCTGTACATTTCTGAAGCTTTTTGCTACAATCAGTTTATTAAAGTTCATTATAAGCAATTGCATTAAGAAGTGTCAACAATCTCTGCTCACCTTATATAGCCGGGGAGCAGGGTTACAACTTGCCGAATCCTAACAGATTACAATCGGTTCCTTTAGGCAAGGAATCCGGGTCTATCTATTCGGATCTTCCTTGTCGAGCAAGTCATCAGGAGAGTCCTTAGCGGCCGCGATAGCCTGGTCACGGGCCGCAAGGCCTTCTGGTTGGGCCATATCTGCAGAAGAGCCCAAGTCGTGCCATGGGGGTATACGGGTGTAATATCCCCACATCTAGTCCCAAGCACTTTGCATCCATTGTGCTGGGCATCGTGAAGTCTTCCGAGCAGGTTGGGTCTGGTCGCATGCCAGTGAAGGCGTCTTCCGACCAGGTCGCCTGGTCGCGCTTGCACTTATAGTAGGCTTCCAACCAGATTAAGCTGGTCGCGAACGTAGCAGCCAGAGCTGTAGCCGAAGTGCAGCCGTGCGGAGTATTCTGCGTCGTCCTGCAAAAAGGGATGCAAGGTGCTGCAAGAAAAATTTTGAAGATCTTTCATCTGGTGAAGTGTATCCACTTGGGACGTAGCTAGACACCAGTAGCCATCGGTGTTCCGGTTGAAGTCCGAGCTAGTCCGCATCAAGCTGTAAAAGAAAAAGAAGAACAATACATTCACCTCTAGGTGAAGTGTATCCACTTAGTCCCCGAGCTTGGGAGTAGGTGCTGTAGGCACGTGGTGCCAAGCTTCTAATTTTCCTGCACGAAACAATCATTTTTATGAACGAAAAAATGACGTGTGTACACGTAGTCCCCAGGCCTGTTGTACGAAGCAGCATGGTTCTTGTAGCAGGGCCAAAGAAAATTCATTAGTATAAAGGTGAGGGGAGAGTCCCCGAGTTTGGAGTTGGAGATCTACAGTCCCTGGGATTTACTGTAGCACCGACCAGGAACTGCAGAGCTTACTTTTCCCCTGTGATGGACATTAGAACTAGCAGGGGTGGTCAGTCCCCGTGCATTAGTATCACATTTAGTGGCGCAAAATAATTAAAATTGAAGAAATAATGAAGGCGAACAGACAGGCCATTTTAGTAAGCGAAAGCCCAGCGACCCATTAAGGCGGGCGCGTTGAGGGTGTGCGCGTGCGGTTACCGCAGGCGACGTGGCGATCGTGGGAGTGATGGGCACGGGTTCCCAGGAACCCTGGAGCTGAGGGGTCGGGCCACACCGTATAAAAGGAGGGGCCAACGGCGGTAGTTCCACACTTGCTGTCTTGCTCCCGCCTCGCAGCCCTCGTCTTCTCGCTTCCTTCGTCCGCACGAGTGTTCCCGAACGCCAGTCCACTGTAGCAGGAGATCTAGATCTAGATCCACACCTCGTCGCCGTCGATGGCGGGCGAAAGGCGCACTCGCGGAGGCGCGGCGAAGGCGAAGAAGGCGGTGAAGGCGAGATCCGACGACGCGCATCGAGGTCGAGGGCTGGGCACGCGGGTGGACGCGGAGTGTTCTCCGCCGGGAGAATGTGGAGGAGCTCGTCTTCGCCGGCCTGCTACTGGACAGCGTCACCGGCGGCTGGAGGGAGGCGTATCAGGAGGATTGGCCGACACCAAGTACCTTGGAGCTCGTCGTCTCGAGGCCTTCTTCAAGTGCGGGTTCGGTATCCCGGTCACCCCTTCCTCCACGGGCTGCTGGACTACTACCAGGTCGCACTGTGCAATCTGACGCCAAACATGATGCTGCACATTGCGGTCTTCATCCACTACTGTGAGGCGTATCTAGGCATCGAGCCCCACTTCGACCTCTTCCTCTACTTCTTCCGCCTGAAGATCAATGGCACCGGGGCATCGAACATCGTCGGGTCGGTGTACCTTCAGTTGCGGGACGGGATGGCAGAGAAGTACATTGCGATGCCGCTGCCTTCAAAGGCGATGGAGTACAAGCCCAAGTGGTTCTACATCCATCAAGAGGCGCCAAGGCCGCCGTGCGACCCGGCCTTTGAGCTGAAGGTGCTGCCGTCATAGTCAGAGCGTCCCGGCGCGACGGCGATGGAGCAGGTGGAGGAGCTCCTGATGCAGGTCGACAGGGTGGCGGTGGCATCGAACTTCATCAAGAGGTGCTGCCAGCCCTGCAAGGAGAGAGCACACCCAGCGTTTGAGTATGCTGGGGACGCGGATGATCAAACGCGGGAGGCGCTGGAGCCCCTATCGGCAAAAGAGGTGTTCCTGCGGGTTGGGGCGCTGTTCGACCTGCAGAAGAGGAAGAAACTGGAGTATTTGCGGAAATCGTACTCCTGGAGTACCCACCGCCGAAAGTTAGTATCTTTGCCCTGCACGTGTTTGTTGAAATGTGAAACTGAATACTTAAGGTCGTAAAATCATGGCACAGGGTCGGGAGGCGTTCGTGTCGCAAGCGCCGTCGAAAGCGTGGCCGGAGGGTGTTGACCCGCCGCGGGAGGATGTCGACGACGATGATCGCTTCGCGGCGGAGGTCGTCGTGGAGGAGATTGAAGACAGCGGGGATGAGGGGAGCTGAGTCCCTGAGCCCCGGTCTGGGGGGCGACGAGCCGCGCGCTGACCCGAAGGGAAAGCGCCCGACCGCCCCTGCAAAGAAGAAGAAGAAGGTGTCGCTGAGAGACCGGCGGCGCCTTCACCATTGACGAAGAGGCGGCGAAGCGTCGCCGCGTTGTCTTCGACTGGTCGGTCGACGCGTCTGACAGTGAGGATGAGGTCCCGGTGAGTGCCCGCTTCGGGCAGGGGTCCTCGCAGGGCGCGAAGGCGGAGCGGCGAAGGCGAAGCCGAAGCCGAAGGTGACGGGGACGCCGGAGCGGGCGTTGGAGACCCGGGAGTCATCTGGCGGGGCGACCGGTGCACCCAAGCCACAGGAGGAGTCCGTAGGCGGTGGTGCACGTCCGCGCTCTCGTCGCTTCTCTCGAGAGAAGAAGGTGTCGTGCTTGTAAGTATCCCCAGCTCATCTTATGATTCTTACCCTGGTCGGATCTGGGCATTGACGACATGTAGGTCACCGCATGCCGAAGAGGTGCTAGACACGAGGGCGGTGGTCAGAGGGAGGCGAGCCCTCCGTTGGGCGCTGACATCGGGGGCCAGCGAAGGCAGCCACGCCAGATGAGGCGTCGAGGGCGGCGGAGAACGTCGAGGCGCCTGGAGTCGCCGAGCCTCGGGAGGCAGAGTGCCCGGAGGCGTGTGAAGTCCCTGAGCCCGAGGAGGTGGAGCAGCGGGCGACCCAACGCCTGGGGGTAGTTCTGAAGGAGGCGGCGCGGCGGGAAGTGATGCGGCACCGGTGGTCGGGTCCTTGGGCCGTCGCGCCCGGGGGACGAAGAGGAAGGCGGCGGCGCCTGCCTCGCCGGAGATCAAGGAGGTCGAGCGTCCAGAGTGGGTTCGGCCAAGCGTCCTGTCCGTCGCTTCCGCGTTGACGGTGATGAAGTCATCGAGGTTGACGATGAGGCGGCAAGCGCGACAATGGACGCTGTTATCGGAGACGCGTCGAAGCTGCTGGAGAAGATCCAGGTGGGCACATTTACCTGTCTTTGTTTACCTTTAAATGGCTTTTGTTCATTCTGGTCGTCGTTTGCCTACAGTATCTGTTGAAGGTCGGGGAAGAGCGTAAGCTCACTATTGACCGGATGGCGCCGATGGCCGAGGAGAACGAGCGGCTCGGGCGGAGGTAAGCGCGCAGAGGGCCAGTTCACTGGCTTAGAGGCGAATCTGGAGGATGCCCACGCATGTTCTCGGGAGCTTGAGGTGGTCATTCAGCAGCACGGGCAGGAGAATTTCCAGCTTCAGCTGCGGGCCGACAAGGCCGACGAGTTTGCCGCATGTAAGTTGACGACGCTGTACTCTCTTTTGCTTAGTACGCCATCTGGTCAGAGTCCTAAATCGTGGAGTTGTCTTCGCAGAGGCGATGCAGGCGGGCGAGGAGAAGCGTCTCCTAGCCGAGGAGAAGGCGAAGTCCGACGAGGTGGTGCGGAAGTGGCAGGCCATGCACGCCGGTAAGTCTCCTTGGTGAAGCATGGTCGGAGGTGGTTGTCATCTTACCCTTTGCTTTGGCGTTTGCAATTTACCGGGAAAACGTGAAAATGCAATTTGCAGATCTGCAGCGACGTAGTGATGGTTACCATGAGCGCTTCTGGTCGCTGGCGGAGGAGGTGGCCCCATTGGTGTAGTGCATCGATGAGGAGCCTTTCTTCCCGGCAGAGAGGGAGCGGCGGATCGGCGACCATGTCGTCCAGAAGGCGCATGGCCTATGGGGGTGCTTCCAGGTGTACACCAAGGCGGCGGCGCAGAGTGTGGCGGCTCATGGCCTCGCCATTCTTCGTTTCCATTATCCGCGGATGGAGATGTCGAGGCTGGGCGCTGGCTTTGCGGCAAACACGTCGGAGGCCGAGATGGAGCGTATGGAGGAAGAAGCTGAGCCTGCTGCCGAAGCCCTTGTCCGAGGTGTAGACTTGTTCGGTGCCGGGCACCAGTAGTTTGTATATTAGGAGATAGTCTGTAAATAGACTCTTGGGCAAACTGAATCAAAACTTGAAGCGGGTCAGCGTGTTTTGTTCGTTCCCCGAATTCCGCAGACCCAATAGTCGTGAGCCGTAGCGTTGAATAGTTCGGCCTTGGGTTATCCCAGGATCCATAACATAGAGCGCGGAGCTCGTTTGCACGTAGGAGTTGAGGGCATCGCCCAAGGAACCTCTGCTGGCATCCCGTAGCGCAGAGGGCGGGCGCTCATGCACGCGTAGGGAGGTACCACGACCAGGGTCTTTCCGAGAGGCTCGATCGTGGCAGTGACATGGGCGAATGGCGATCGTTGTCGAGCGCGTGGGTGGCGCGAACGCGAGGTACTGAGCTTATAACCTCAGAATTCTCAGCCCAAGGTAGCCTTTCCTTCATAGCGCAGAGGGCGGGCACTCATGCACACGTAGAGAGGTCAAGACGTCCCTAGGAGAACTGTTGGCCACCGTAGCGCAGAGGGAGGGCGCTCATGCACGTGTCCGATGGTGACAACAGCCCCGGCTCTGAGTTTTCATTGGCATTAGTAAGGCTGCTTGAAGACCGAATGGAGAACGTGCGCATTACCGGCGCATACAGGCACTGGACGTATAGCATCCAGAGATCTCAGCCCAAGCTTAGCCTTCCCTTCGTAGCGCAGAGGGCGGGCGCTCATGCACGCGTAGAGAGGTTGGGACATCACTTGGGAGGACTACTGGCCACCATAGCACAGAGGGCGGGCGCTCATGCACGCGTCAGTGGTTACAGTAGCCCTTGCTCTGAGTCTCCTTTAGCATCAGCCAAGCTGTTTGGAGAAATTGGCGAGTCATCCGTAGACAAATTGGAGAGGTCGGCGAGCCGTCCGGAGACGGGTGGAGAGGTCGGCGAGCCATCCGGAGACGGGTGGAGATGTCGGTGAGCCGTCCAGCGACGGGTGGAGAGGTCGGCGAGCCGTCCGGTGACAGGTGGAGATGTCGGCGAGCCGTCGCTTAAGCGTAGAATTTTCTAAGGTGCTCGATACTCCAGGAGTTGGGCACGTCGATGCCTTCGAGGTCGACGAGACGGTAGGCGCCTGGTCGGGTGACCTCTTTCACCATGTAGGGGCCGTCCCAGTGTGAAGATAGTTTGTGCAGGCCATCGGTCTTGAGTTTCCGCTTGAGGACGAGGTCGCCGATGATGAAGGATTGATCTTTTACGTTGCGGTTGTAGTAGCGGCGGACACCTTCGAGGTACTTGGCGGTGCGGAGGCAAGACGCCAAGTGTTCTTCTTCGAGGCGGTCGAGGTCATCGCAGCGAGCCTGGTCGGAGGCTTCCTCATCGTAGTTTTCGACGCACGGAGAGCTGAAGATGACATCGGCGGGGATTGTGACACTCTAGTGTCAAGCACTGCATTAGGCACTGCATTTAGATACTAAGAAACATGAGCAATGCATTGCATCATTTTCATGTGCATGAGAGTGTTTTGTCTTTGTTTATTTATTTAGATTTGGATTTCTTTTGACGCGATGATTTAGATGGATTTCTGTTTTGGCAAAGAGTTTTATAAAATAGAGAATATTGAGTAGAGTGCTTTTCATGTTGGAGTTTTGACCTAGTTCAATATAGTGTGTTAAATAAGAATAAGTCAAACGAAATAGTTTATGTTTCAAAATTGGCTTTGTTTATGTGGAGGATTTAAAAATGGTTTTCAGAAAAAGTGTCTTATATGAAAGTTGTAGAGAAAATTATTTTGAGCAACTTTCATATTTGGGTCAAAACCTAGTTTGGAGTTTTTGAAACTGTGTTTGAATGGTCAAAGTTTGAAAAGAATTTGGAAAAAGAAAAAGGAAAACGTTTTCTCCCGCGCCAACCCTTCCGGCCCATCGGCCTTTCGGCCCAAACCGCGCCCGCTCCCGCTCGCCCGCGCGCCCCGCTTGCCGCGCCAGCGCCGGCCCAGCTCCGCTCGCCAGCGCGCGCGCTCGCCCGTGCACGGCGCGCCGTACGCCTGACACGGCCGCGCCGTACGCCGGCCAAATCGCCGCGTGGCGGCTTGCCCTGCCGCATGGCGCCCCAAACCCTGCGCCAAATCCGCCTCCGCCACTCCCCGCTCGATCCTCGCCTCCCCGATCACGCAAGCGATCGCGCTTGCCCACTCCCGTGTGGTCTTGCCTGTCGCACCGCCTCGCCGACCGCGCCGTGCTGCCGCGACGTCCCGTCGCCGGCCCCGCCACCACCACTGGCCGGCCAAGGCCCCGGCTAAGACCCCGGGCACCCTTCGCCCTCTCTCCCAACCGCACACACTCTTCCACTCTCGCTCACACTCTCCTCACCACGAACGCGAGCCGAGAGCACTACTCGCTCTCGCCGCGACCACCGCCGCAACCACCCGTCTCCGTTCCGACCACCACCCTCCATCGCCGACCGATTCATTC
Organism: Coix lacryma-jobi var. lacryma-jobi; assembly: GCA_009763385.1. Lineage (NCBI taxonomy): Eukaryota > Viridiplantae > Streptophyta > Magnoliopsida > Poales > Poaceae > Coix > Coix lacryma-jobi. Next base: position 190,498 of record VDCT01000441.1, on the reverse strand, counting down.
CGCATGCCGCTCCGCCTACGCCGTGCACACGCCGTGCGCACGTCGTCATCCTTGACCAAGCCCCGACGCCGCCGGAGGACGTAGCGCCTCCTTCGGTTCGCCAGTCGCCACCGCCGAGCCGCAACGCCGTTCTTCCCCAACCCGAGCTTCACCGAACTCTTCTTCCGCCTCGAGCCTCACCGAGCCAAGGCAAGGTGAGAATGCCAACTAGCCCTAACGCTACCGCCCTCTCCCACCTCTTCTTCCCAGCCGAACACCGCCACCGCCCGCCATGGCCGCTCACGTGACCGAGCTTTCTCGGAGCTTCCCGAGCCAAACCAACCCCGTAGTCTTGCTCCCTAGGGTTCGTAGAAGCTTATGCCTCCACCTATTTCACCGGCGACCGCCGGAAACGGCGTAGCCGCGCGTGCCGCCGCCTCCGTGCGCCGCCGCTCGCCGCCGGCATGCTCCGGCCGTGCGCTAGCCAAACCACCTACACCTCTCAGTGCGCCTCGTCGAGGCGAGTTCACAAGCCTAGCTTCCCCGCCGGCGACCTCACCGTCGCGAGGAATCGACGGTCAAACCTCTCCCCTGTTTTCCGTCTCGCCCGAGCCTTCGAGCCAGGCCTCGGACGGGCGAGTGTTTTCCGTCTCGCCAAGCCTCCGAGCCAGGCCTCGGACGGGCGAGTGTTTTCCGTCTCGCCCGAGCCTCCGAGCCAGGCCTCGGACGGGCGAGTGTTTTCCGTCTCGCCCGAGCCTTCGAGCCAGGCCTCGGACGGGCGAGTGTTTTCCGTCTCGCCCGAGCCTCGAGCCAGGCCTCGGCCTCGGACGGGCGATTGTTTTTCCGTCTCGCCCGAGCTAGGCTTCGAGCGAACCCTCGGCCCTATCTCGTTCGAGCCGGGCCTCGAGTGAACACACACCTACCGCCGTGCCCTCGAGCCAGGTTGGATCGAGTGGACTGGGCCGACAGCCCTGTTTGGGCTAGAATAAAGTTTTTCTTTTTCTGCTCAGTAACTAAGTTTGTTAATTTGCTATAATTAATCTGTAGCTCTGTAATTATGCAATTTTAGTTTTGCTAGTTGTTTATGAGTAGATCTATCATGGAAAAATATGAAAGTATTTTTGGCAGAAGTTTATTTTACTGTTTTCATTTATTCCAGTTTATATGCTTTTGCTAAAATAAATGGTTATATATGTTTTCTTGTTGAGTTAATTCTGGAAAATTTGGTGTAAGTTTATTATCATGTTTTACACCTGTGAAAAATATATGATGCACTGTTTATGTGGAAAAAGTTTCTGTTATGGTTTAAAGTCCTTTTTGGCTGATTTCTTAGAATAAATGGTAAGGTGTTTATATGCTGAAATAAAATATGGGAAAATTTGTGTAGTCTCTGTTCATGAGGTTCAAGCTAAGAAAAATGTAAGCATGATCTGTTATTTGAAGAAATCTGGAGATGCTTTACAAATGTGCTTTTCTGTGTTTCCTTTGAAAATTCATGTAAGAAATAGTATAATGTTTCTGTTCATGAAACTTTTTTGATAAGCATAAAATGTGAAGTAGAATCTGGAAAAAATATGAAGTCTGCTGTTTAACACTTTTTGGATGGAGAGCTAGTTCAAAGCACCTTTTTGGGCAGTTTGCTTGTCATTTTTATATCTGCAGTTCTGTATTTTATTTTTGGCTGAAATTTGTTCAGTGGAGCCCAGCAACTATTGTTTGCCTTCTGCAATTTTGTGGATTTTTCTGAGTCAAGAAAAGTGCACTTGCAGTTCAAACCTAAGTTTCTTTTGAATTATTTATTAATCGTCGCATGCAATAGGATCGACCCCGGAGCCCGACCAGGAGCAGGAGATAAGCGCCGAGCAGCAGATTCCGGAGCTCCAGCAAGCCGAGGAAGCCGACCCCGTCCCCGTCACTAACTTGCCCGAGTGCCCCTCTCACGAGGCCTCGGTCTTCACCCAAGGCAAGCCCCGGAGCATTCTAAGTCTCCCAGTATTTACAATTAAATTACTTGAGTCCTTTTATATTGTGATGCATTAGGTTTAGGAGTTGAATGAATCCTATTTGCTGCATTACCATTCCTTGATGATTGATTAATATCTACCTTGTTATCCTGTTATTTAATTGCAATGTAGAATTGCTTAGCCTGCTTAATAAAAGTAGTAGTTAAGGATGTCTCCGTAATACCCTGATGGGTACTTACCGGATCACGGTTGGCTATATTTGCTATCGTGGAAAAGAACCTGAGTTGTAGTGAAATACGGTCAACTGGAAGGCAAGGCACAAGTTTGGAAACTTGGGGCAGTCCGTCCGTTGGATCGTGTAGGTTTGTATCGATGTTGGGCCTCGTTCATTTTTGAACGCGCCCTTTTACTTAGGGATATGTCGGTGCCGTAATCATCGACCCCAAAGCCGGTTAGAAGCTGTTCGGGCCGGTCTCAACCCGTGTCGTGCCCTCTAGTATGGAAATTGCGATCTGCCGCGTGAGGCCATCGCCAGGTTCCAATTGGGCGGTCCGTGCTTGAACCGCGGCGATTACCACCACGAACAAGCGTCGAGCGGTTGCCCAATGCATGGACCCGACGGGGAAAGTGTGGGCTGGTATTAAAGGTCTTTCACCAGCTGGTTTGGAATTCGATTCGAGTCGCCGTCTCCCCCGGTTAGTGGGAAACTATGGCGAGCTTCACCACGATACAACTCCATGTGATATCTAAAGGTTCAACTAAAATGTGGACAAGTCAACTGGATATGGTTTATTATTTGTCTGCTAGACTCAAGTGTGTGCAATAGTTCAGGTGCAAACCTAGAAGAAGGAATAGGTATAAAAGATGACGCTCATCATTATCATTAATTACCGCTTATCTTAAATTGAGCTTTTGCAAATTCAAGATCCCAGCTCCACCCAAAAAGGCCTTGCATGTCCTTGGTGTCTTTATTTTCAATTGGACGGGTAAGTCTAGCTGAGTACATTCCCGTACTCAGGGTTTATCCCGTTGTTGCAGATGGCCAGGTCTACTTCGGCTATTGTAAGCACTGCCTCTACCCAGTGGAAGGTGATGAGGAGTAGGCTCAGGGCAGGGTCGTCCAGAAGCTTTTCCCTTTTTTTTGCTGGACTGAGACTACTAGTGGCACATTATCTTAAAAAGGGAGGAGTGAGTTGTGTCGAGTGGATTTATCAAAACAATGTTTTATTTGGACCACGTGTGTGGTGGTCGTGTGTTAAAAACTTATTTAAGCTTCCGCACTTTTAAAATTCAGTATTGTAATAACTCCGTTTTAAATTCCGCACTCTGATATTTTAAATTCGGTTTCATTTTCGCTATGTTGTATCTTTACGAATGTAATCCTTGAACGATGCGATCCTGTATGATGTATGGTGTTAGAAATCCTTCGAGATTTCCGGACTACCGGGGTTATATGGGTTCAAGTATGAGTCAAGGTCAGACGGATTTGACTAAGATAATACTTGAGCTCTTATAATCAGGACGGTTCCGCCACAGCTTGGTATCGGAGTATGGTTCAAGTGATTACCTCCGTGAAGAGCTATTTTCGAACTAAAATGGGTATTTCAAAGCTATTTTCAAAACTATTTTCAATTACTAAGTGTGCCCAGTCTCGTCCTTAAGCCCTATACTAGGAATCAGGTGGGTTTAACTGCTAACAGGGTTCAGGGTTTGCTTCATGCTGGATCTTTATTTGCTGGTCCATTCTCGGGAAAAAGAGAATGCGTCGATCGTGAAAACATGCATAAAATGATTTTTGTGAGATATGAGAGCATGACCGTCCAACCGTCGGTCTAGGTGAGAGTTCTTATACCAAGTATGTGCGAGCTCCACGCAGACACATACGAGGGTATCAATGTTTTCAAGGGTATTTTCTATATTGGTGCATGGTGTTTAGTGTTGGCTTCTATGTGTGCGCATATTAGTCAATACTCAGTTGCTTTATCATTGGGAATTTCTTTGGGCTGAAATGGATCTTCTGCAGGTACACTAACTATGCGAACGAGTAGAACGTGTAGATAACGCATGAGAGATCGTTCTTACCACCGACTAAAACGTTAGGACTTGCGAGTCATGTTAGTGAGTGAGAACGTAAGTACGATCTTGCATCATGTTTATATTCTTGCATTTACATTACCTCCCCTTAAATTAAAAGTTGTCTCTTTCTATAAAATATACCAACTTAATATCCGTCTCATGAGAGTTCGAAACCCTTTTTGTTCCTACAGATGGCCCGGACTAAGTTGACTGCTCGCAAGGCCACCGGAGGCAGAGGAGTTCCGCGTCATCGCTTGGCCACCAAGCTGACCCGGAGGACGTTCTTGACCTACTTCGGGCTGCCGACTATCCTTTGGAGGATTTTGCAGGCAGTGGGCTATGAGGAAGGACAGGAGCCCAGGTACACATGGCAGAAGGAGATCTACGGGCAGGATTCCTTGGTCATGGTGGAGATCAAGGTCAAAGCTTGCCTGCCAAGCCTCACTGGAAAGGGTGGAGAGAGATCACTAGGGATACTTGTGCCAAGGATGGAGCCAACAGGGCAGCGTACATTGTGCTGAAGGACATCATCTCCCGCTTTCCTGCCGACCTAGCTAGCGCTATGGCAGGAGTGTTTCCCCGTGGATCACTTTTTCCATTACGCTGGAAGCAGACTTCGGAGTCAGTCTTGACAGGGAGCCTAGAGGAGAGGTTCTACTGTGAGACACCTGCGATGAGCGCCACTGGAGCTTTGCTAGATGTATGTAAGAGTTTGGAGCGCACTCTTGGGAGCGTGTCCTTCACCCTCACAGCCACCTACCAGAGCAAGAGGAAGCTTCAGGAGGACTTCGACGCTGAGGTTGCTCGTCTGCAGGAGAGGATTCAGCAGCTCACTCTTGAGCGTGACGACGCCCGCACCACACAGCAGCAGCACAGTCCACTGCCAGGATAGTTGCAGAGCAGATGTACCTGACTACCGCTCTTCAGAGGGATGAGGCCCGCACCACGCTCGACCAGCTTAGAGAGGGAGCCCATCTCCTGATACAGCAGATCCATGGACAGCAGGCCTACATCGACCAGCTCCACGAGGCCGTCCATCAGATGCACCACGCCGCGCAGGAGGCCGCCGCCCCAGCAGCTAAGGTCCCAGATCCCCAGGACGGAGAGGTCCTTGGTCCCGACGCCCTACCAGAGGACGCTGTATCCGCCGCTGGAGACCCTTGAGCGCTAGTTTGTTAGAGATCGTTTTCTTTTGTATAGCTTGAGCTTGCTCGCTAAGTGATGTAACGCCCTAAACATGTGTTGGTTTTATGCTTAACCGCTTGATGGTATGTAAAGCTTTTGGACAAAGTCCGGACTCCGATCCGACATCTTTTATGGAAATCCGTCGTTTGCATGTCTAATTTCGAGCGATTGTTTTGTGATGTTGTATAGAAATGAGTAACATTAACTTGGTCGTGTGCTAAATTTTCGAATTATGTACAGCGCAGTATTTATTCATGATCGATGTGTAACATCACCTAATGATTGCTATTAATGGGATATGCAGATGCCGGCACACACTCGCAGCCAGCGTGGGCAGGGGGCAGGACAGGAGGAGAATCTGCCACCTCCCCCACCGCCGCCGATGACGCCGGAAGCGTTCTTTGGCCAGTTCTTGGGTAGCCAACGGAACATGGAGGAGATGCAGAGGCACATGGAGGCCACCCTCCGTAACATCGCTAACAACACGCCGCAGCAGCACCATCAGCGCCAAGGCCCGGAGCCTAACCAGTACAGCTCCTACCGTGACTTCTTGGACACTCGCCCTCTTGTGTTCAAGGAAGCCACCGAACCGCTTGAGGCTGATGAGTGGCTCAACTCCATCACCCAGAAGTTCCGTCTGCTTCGTCTGACAGAAGAGCTCAAAGCGGAGTACGCCGCACACATGTTGGAAGGACCCGCAGGGTTATGGTGGGCCCAGTACCGTGCATCCTTACCGCAAATGCGCGTGTCACTTGGGAGCAGTTCTCAACTGTTATGCGCAACCACTACATCCCTAGTGGACTGATGGAAATGAAAACTACAGAGTTCATGAGGCTATCCCAGGGAACCAGGTCTATGTTTGAGTACTTGCACAGCTTCAACAACCTCGCTCGTTATGCCCCAGACTTTGTGGATACTGAGGCCAAGAAGATCGCAAGCTTCAAACGTGGCATGAGTGCTGCTATGCTTTCCAAGATGGGCAACAGTCACCGCACCACCTTCAGTGACTTCGTCGGTGACTGTCTCAATCAAGAGGCCAATGACAGCCGGCTAGCGACAGAGACGCGCCGTCGTGCAAATGAAGGAGGTTCATCCCAGCAGAGGACCCCTTTCGGAGCACGCGCCCCGTACCGCCCGCCGGTCACAGGAGCAAGATTCCGTCCCCCGCAGAGAAAGATCACTACCAGTCGTTCCCGTCCTAGCTTTCAAAAGCCCTACTCCGCCCCTATGATGCAGAATAAGAACAAGGCAGGAAGTGCCGGAGGTCCCAAGACTCCTTATGTGATTGGCCCATGCTACAACTGTGGTCAGACTGGACACCTGTCACGTCAGTGCCCTCGCCCAAGAAGCAGTACACTCAGCCCCCACCTCGCACCGGTCATGTGCATCACACCACCGTGGAAGAAGTGCCAAAGGGAGAGCCTGTCACCGCTGGTACGTTTCTTGTTAATCAATGCCCTGCAGTTGTGCTGTTTGATTCTGGAGCATCGCATTCTTTCATAAGTGAGAATTTTGTTATAAGAAGTCATTTGAAGTTGATAGAGTTAGACCGAGGATATCAGATAAGTTCCGCCGGAGCTGTTCTCTCCGCGCGTTAAAATGGCTAAAGGAGTGGAAATGACCTTTGGGGATAAACAGGCCGTAGTGGACCCCATAGTCATTCCTGGTCTAGGTTTGGATGTAATCTTGGGTATGAGTTGGAGATGAAACTCTGGAAGGTTAATCTAGACACCGCAGAAAGAGTAGTGTCCATGGTTAGTCCCAGGAATGGATCTTCTTTTCGAATCCATTTACCCGAAACCCCCACGAGATCGGAGTATTGCTTAATATCACGGCAAAGCGGATAGCTGAGATTCCGGTAGTATGTGAGTTTCCGGATGTTTTCTCTGATGAGTTGCCTGGACTACCGCCAGATAGAGATGTGGAGTTTGCTATAGAGTTAGTCCCTGGAACAGCACCCATATCTCGGAGACCGTATAGAATGCACTCTAAAGAACTCGCAGAGCTTAAAGTTCAGTTGCAAGAGCTGTTAGATAAGGGTTTGATACGCCTGAGTTCGTCACCTTGGGGATGTCCTGCTATCTTTGTGAAGAAGAAGAAGGATAAAACTTTAAGGATGTGTGTGGACTACAGACCGCTTAACGCAGTAACTATAAAGAATAAATATCCCTTACCCCGAATCGATGTCTTGTTCGATCAGTTGTCGAAGGCGAAAGTGTTCTCGAAGATCGACCTGAGGTCAGGATACCATCAGATTAAGATCAGAAGGGAAGATATACCGAAAACAGCTTTCTCCACCAGATACGGACTCTATGAGTATCTTGTTATGTCCTTTGGATTGACCAATGCACCGGCACATTTCATGTACCTGATGAATTCAGTTTTCATGCCTGAGTTAGATAAGTTTGTTGTGGTATTCATTGATGATATCTTGGTCTACTTGGAAAACAAGGAGGATCATGCCAAACATCTACGAGTCGTTCTAACCCGACTTAGGGACATAAGTTGCATGCTAAGTTCAGCAAGTGTGAGTTTTGGTTGAAGAAAGTACCTTTTCTTGGTCATGTTCTATCCGAAGAAGGAATTTCTGTGGATCCCACGAAAGTACAAGAAGTTATGGATTGGGAAGCACCCATGAGTGTTTTGAGGTTCGTAGCTTTTTGGGTTTGGCAGGATACTACCTTCGGTTTATTCCGGATTTTTCGAGAATAGCCAAGCCTATGACCCGTTTAACGCAGAAAAACAAGAAGTTCGAATGGACCACAGAGTGTGAAGCAGCTTTTCGCACTCTGCGAACGTTGTTGACATCCGCACCTGTTTGGCTCAGCCAAACTTGGAGGAACCTTTTGATGGTTTTGTGACGCATCCAAGATCGGACTTGGATGTGTACTCATGCAGAACGGGAGAGTTATTGCCTATGCTTCTCGCAGTTGAGACCACACGAAGAGAATTATCCCACTCATGATTTGGAATTAGCAGCCGTCGTGCATGCACTCAAGATTTGGAGGCATTATCTTATGGGAACCTGTGTCATATATACACCGATCATAAAAGCCTGAAGTATATTTTCACCAGCCAGAGTTGAACATGAGGCAGAGAAGATGGCTAGAGTTGATTAAGGATTACAACCTAGAAGTGCATTATCACCCCGAAAAAGCAAACGTTGTAGCCGATGCCTTGAGTCGCAAGACTCATTGCAACTCCCTACAACCACTGTTGGAAGATGAATTTAACCTTATGCACCCTGTTATGGTGAACAACATCACTCTTCAGTGTACCTTGGAAAGTGACATCATCGAGAGAGAAAGAAGACCGATGAAGAGATCTGTCAGATTAAGAAGAGGTTGGAAATCAGTAGTTCGTTGAACTTCAGAACAGACAAGCAAGGAATACTGTGGTATAATCAGCGTTTTAGTTGTTCCTAAAGATACAGAGCTAAAAGAAAGAATTCTGAATGAAGCTCACAATTCAAAGTTATCTATCCATCCAGGAAGCAGTAAGATGTTACCAGGATTTGGGGAACAAGGTATTGGTGGTCAAAGATGAAGAAAAGAGAGGTCGCAGCCTACTGGCCAGATGTGATACATGCTGCAGGATAAAAGCTATACACCTGAGACCTGCAGGACTGTTGCAACCGTTGTCAATTCCAGAGTGGAAATGGGAAGAAATCAGCATGGATTTCATCACTGGTCTTCCCACTACTAAAAAGGGAATGATTCTATCTGGGTTTGTGATGGCGATTGTCTAAAGTAGCTCACTTCATACCAGTTAAGACTACACACCGCCCCCATCAGTATGCCAGACTTGTATATTCAGAATATCTTGAGGTTACATGGAGTTCCGAAAAGTTTTGTTCTGATAGAGGACCCCAGTTCATTGCACGTTTTGGGAACAGTTGACACAAGGAACTAGGAACTAAGTTGGTAGGAGTTCTGCCTATCACCCCAGACCCGCAGGAAAAACTGAAAGAGTAATCAGATTTTGGAAGACATCCTGAGAGCTTGTGTTTTATCTTCAGGAGAATCATGGGAGATAATGGTTACCCCTTGCCGAGTTCTCATAACAACAGTTATCAGGAAAGTATAAAGATGGCACCTTTTGAAGTTTATACGGACGAAGATGCAGAACCCCGTAAATTGGGTTGAATCAGGAGATCGAGGATTTATGGGTCAGATTACGTAAAGGATGCCGAAGAGATTGTGCAAACAGTACAACAACATATTAAGGTAGCACAATCCCGGCAAAAGAGCTATGCCGACACACGAAGAAGACCCTTGGAATTTCAAGTAGGAGATTATGTTTACCTCAAAGTCTCACCCATGAGAAAGGTCCAACGTTTGGAATTAAGAAGTTAGCACCTCGATATGTGGGACCGTACCAGATCATAGCAAGGAAGGGAGAAGTAGCATATGAAGTGCAGTTACCCCCAGAGATGAGCGCAGTCTTTCCAGTGTTTCACGTCTCACAATTGAAGAAGTGTCTTCGAGTTCCAGAACATGAAGAAGTTCAAATCCCGGATGTCACGATCAGATCAGACCTGGAATACTACGCACAACCCAAGGAGATTTTGGATACCAAGACCCGAGAGACGCGTCACCGAACAGTGAAGACTCACAAGATTCTTTGGAGCAATCACGGACCCAATGATGCGACTTGGGAAACCGAGGAGTACTTACGCGTAAACTACCCCGCTTTTTATAAAGATTGGTACGTAACTCAAATCTCGGGACGAGATTTCTTTTAAGGGGGAAGGGCTGTGACACTCTAGTGTCAAGCACTGCATTAGGCACTGCATTTAGATACTAAGAAACATGAGCAATGCATTGCATCATTTCATGTGCATGAGTGTTTTGTCTTTGTTTATTTATTTAGATTTGGATTTCTTTTGACGCGATGATTTAGATGGATTTCTGTTTTGGCAAAGAGTTTTATAAAATAGAGAATATTGAGTAGAGTGCTTTTCATGTTGGAGTTTTGACCTAGTTCAATATAGTGTGTAAATAAGAATAAGTCAAACGAAATGGTTTATATTTCAAAATTGGCTTTGTTTATGTGGAGGATTTAAAATGGTTTTCAGAAAAAGTGTCTTATATGAAAGTTGGAGAAAATTATTTTGAGCAACTTTCATATTTGGGTCAAAACCTAGTTTGGAGTTTTTGAAACTGTTTTGAATGGTCAAAGTTTGAAAAGAATTGGGAAAAAGAAAAAGGAAAACGTTTTCTCCCGCGCCAACCCTTCTGGCCCCCCGGCCTTTCGGCCCAACCCACGCCCGCTCCCGCGCCCGCGTGCCCCGCACGCCGCGCCAGCGCCGCCCAGCTCCGCTCGCCCGCGCGCGCGCCCGCCGTGCACGGCGCGCCGGCCGCTGACACGGCCGCGCCGTACGCCGGCCAAATCGCCGCGTGGCGGCTTGCCCTGCCGCATGGCGCCCCAAACCCTGCGCCAAATCCGCCTCCGCCACTCCCCGCTCGATCCTCGCCTCCCCGATCACGCAAGCGATCGCGCTTGCCCACTCCCGCGCGGTCTTGCCTGTCGCACCGCCTCGCCGACCGCGCCGTGCTGCCGCGACGTCCCGTCGCCGGCCCCGCCACCACCACTGGCCGGCCAAGGCCCCCGGCTAAGACCCCGGGCACCCTTCGCCCTCTCCCCCAACCGCACACACTCTTCCACTCTCGCTCACACTCTCCTCACCACGAACGCGAGCCAAGAGCACTGCTCGCTCTCGCCGCGACCACCGCCGCAACCACCCCTCTCCGTTCCGACCACCACCCTCCATCGCCAACCGATTCCTTCCGCACGCCGCTCCGCCTACGCCGTGCACACGCCGTGCGCACGTCGTCATCCCTGACCGAGCCCCGACGCCGCCGGAGGACGTAGCGCCTCCTTCGGTCCGCCAGTCGCCACCGCCGAGCCGCAACGCCGTTCTTCCCCAACCCGAGCTTCACCGACTCCTCTTCTTCTCCTCGAGCCTCACCGAGCCAAGGCAAGGTGAGAACGCCAACTAGCCCTAACGCTACCGCCCTCTCCACCTCTTCTTCCCCAGCCGAACACCGCCACCGCCCGCCATGCCGCTCACGTGACCGAGCTTTCTCGGAGCTCCCGAGCCAAACCAACCCCGTAGTCTTGCTCCCTAGGGTTCGTAGAAGCTTATGCCTCCACCTATTTCACCGGCGACCGCCGGAAACGGCGTAGGCGCGCGATGCCGCCGCCTCCGTGCGCCGCCGCTCGCCGCCGGCATGCTCCGGCCGTGCGCTAGCCAAACCACCTACACCTCTCAGTGCGCCTCGTCGAGGCGAGTTCACAAGCCTAGCTTCCCCGCCGGCGACCTCACCGTCGGCGAGGAATCGACGGTCAAACCTCTCCCCTGTTTTCGTCTCGCCCGAGCCTCGAGCCAGGCCTCGGACGGGCGATGTTTTTCCGTCTCGCCCGAGCCTTCGAGCCAGGCCTCGGACGGGCGAGTGTTTTCCGTCTCGCCCGAGCCTTCGAGCCAGGCCTCGGACGGGCGAGTGTTTTCCGTCTCGCCCGAGCCTTCGAGCCAGGCCTCGGACGGGTGAGTGTTTTCCGTCTCGCCCGAGCCTCGAGCCAGGCCTCGGCCTCGGACGGGCGATTTTTTTCCGTCTCGCCCGAACTAGGCCTCGAGCGAACCCTCGGCCACTGTCTCGTTCGAGCCGGGCCTCGAGCGAACACACACCTACCGCGTGCGCTCGAGCCAGGTTGGATCGAGTTGGACTGGGCCGAAAGCCCCGTTTGGGCTAGAATAAAGTTTTTCTTTTCTGCTCAGTAACTAAGTTTGTTAATTTTGCTATAAATAATCTGTAGCTCTGTAATTATGAAATTTTAGTTTTGCTAGTTGTTTATGAGTAGATCTATCATGGAAAAATATGAAAGTATTTTTGGCAGAAGTTTATTTTACTGTTTTCATTTATTCCAGTTTATATGCTTTTGCTAAAATAAATGGTTATATATGTTTTCTGGTTGAGTTAATTCCTGGAAAATTTGGTGTAAGTTTATTATCATGTTTTACACCTGTGAAAAATATATGATGCACTGTTTATGTGGAAAAAGTTTCTGTTATGGTTTAAAGTCCTTTTGGCTGATTTCTTAGAATAAATGTTAAGGTGTTTTATATGCTGAAATAAAATATGGGAAAATTTGTGTAGTCTCTGTTCATGAGGTTCAAGCTAAGAAAAATGTAAGCATGATCTGTTATGTGAAGAAATCTGGAGATGCTTTACAAATGTGCTTTTCTGTGTTCCTTTGAAAATTCATGTAAGAAATAGTATAATGTTTCTGTTCATGGAACTTTCTTGATAAGCATAAAATGTGAAGTAGAATCTGGGAAAAATATGAAGTCTGCTGTTTAACACTTTTTGGATGGAGAGCTAGTTCAAAGCACCTTTTGGGCAGTTTGCTTGTCATTTTTATCTGCAGTTCTGTATTTTATTTTGGCTGAAATTTGTTCAGTGGAGCCCAGCAACTATTGTGCCTTCTGGAATTTTTGTGGATTTTTCTGAGTCCAGAAAGTGCACTTGCAGTTTCAAACCTAAGTTTCTTTTGAATTATTTATTAATCGTCGCATGCAATAGGATCGACCCCGCCGGAGCCCGACCAGGAGCAGGAGATAAGCGCCGAGCAGCAGATTCCGGAGCTCCAGCAAGCCGAGGAAGCCGACCCGTCCCCGTCACTAACTTGCCCGAGTGCCCCTCTCACGAGGCCTCGGTCTTCACCCAAGGCAAGCCCCGGAGCATTCTAAGTCTCCCAGTATTACAATTAAATTACTTGAGTCCTTTTATATTGTGATGCATTAGGTTTAGGAGTTGAATGAATCCTATTTGCTGCATTACCATTCCTTGATGATTGATTAATATCTACCTTGTTATCCTGTTATTTAATTGCAATGTAGAATTGCTTAGCCTGCTAATAAAAGTAGTAGTTAAGGATGTCTCCGTAATACCCTGATGGGTACTTACCGGATCACGGTTGGCTATATTTGCTATCGTGGAAAAGAACCTGAGTTGTAGTGAAAATACGGTCAACTGGAAGGCAAGCACAAGTTGGAAACTTGGGGCAGTCCGTCCGTTGGATCGTGTAGGTTTGTATCGATGTTGGCCCTCGTTCATTTTTGAACGCGCCCTTTTACTTAGGGATATGTCGGTGCCGTAATCATCGACCCCAAAGCGGTTAGAGCTGTTCGGGCCGGTCTCAACCCGTGTCGTGCCCTCTAGTATGGAAATTGCGATCTGCGGCGTGAGGCCATCGCCAGGTTCCAATGGGCGGTCCGTGCTTGAACCGCGGCGATTACCACCACGAACAAGCGTCGAGCGGTTGCCCAATGCATGGACCCGACGGGGAAAGTGTGGGCTGGTATTAAAGGTCTTTCACCAGCTGGTTTGGAATTCGATTCGAGTCGCCGTCTCCCCCGGTTAGTGGGAAACTATGGCGAGCTTCACCACGATACAACTCCATGTGATATCTAAAGGTTCAACTAAAATGTGGACAAGTCAACTGGATATGGTTATATTGTTGTCTGCTAGACTCAAGTGTGTGCAATAGTTCAGGTGCAAACCTAGAAGAAGGAATAGGTATAAAAGATGACAGCTCATCATTTCATTAATACTTCGCTTATCTTAAATTGAGCTTTTCGCAAATTCAAGATCCCAGCTCCACCCAAAAAGGCCTTGCATGTCCTTGGTGTCTTTATTTCAATGGACGGGTAAGTCTATTGGACGGGTAAGTCTAGCTGAGTACATTCCCGTACTCAGGGTTTATCCCGTTGTTGCAGATGGCCAGGTCTACTTCGGCTATTGTAAGCACTGCCTCTACCCAGTGGAAGGTGATGAGGAGTAGGCCCAGGGCAGGGTCGTCCAGAAGCTTTTCCCTTTTTCTTTGCTGGACTGAGACTACTAGTGGCACATTATCTTAAAAAAGGAAAGAGAGGAGTGAGTTTGTGTCGAGTGGATTTATCAAAACAATGTTTTCTTGACCACGTGTGTGGTGGTCGTGTGTTAAAAACTTATTTAAGCTTCCGCACTTGTTAAAATTCAGTATGGTAATACCCGTTGTTTAAATTCCGCATTACTTGATATTTTAAATTCGGTTTTCATTTTCGTTATGTGTATCTTTACGAATGTAATCCTTGAACGATGCGATCCTGTATGATGTATGGTGTTAGAAATCCTTCGAGATTTCTGGACTACCGCGGTTTATGGGTTCAAGTATGAGTCAAGGTCAGACGGATTTGACTAAGATAATACTTGAGCTCTTATAATCAGGACGGTTCCGCCACAATGCTATTCACATATTACTAGTTATTTCTACCTTTTGTCTGAGTGTTGATATGGATCCAGACTGTTAAGTGAGAACCTAGATGTCTATCCTTTACAAAGTTACTATGTCATCTTTAGAGTTTAAATGTCTCCCTATATGGCACTTGATTAGTGCCTCTGACTGGTTGTTATATGTTTAGTCTATGTTCAACTTACAAAACAGTGGGTTTGCATGGTTTTTTATTGGGCTCAAACCACAGTTTCAACAATGGTTTAGTACAGTATACCAGGCTCCAATAACATAATATCAGGGTGGATTGTTTTCTGTGTACCACGTGTACGATTTAGGGTTGTTTCATTTTGTTGAAATGGTTGCTGAAACAAAAATAATTAAAAAACATCCAAGATTAAATGTGTTCACTATTAGATTCTCATCTATGTTTTATTTCATAAGTATGACACACTGTGTTATCTACAAAATGGTTCTCGGACTATGTAATGTACATATTTCGAATTTATTTGTTCGTTATTATAAGATACCCGTAGTTCACATCATATTTGCTTTTTTTCATACATAAATGCCTTTTCTATCCTACTAAATTGCTAGTTTTTATTCCCACGTACCTGGGCCCAGGTTTAGCTTCTCCCTCCACTTTTCTCATTCTCGGTGTGTGTCAGCCACTTGTGCGTCAACAGCTTTCGTATTTCGGGAATATCTTTCTCCTTGTAGTTGTATATTGAACGCCCATCCCAGTGCTCAGCATGCATGAGCATATGAAATCCGCAATCATGGCTGCAATAAGCAATTTGCAACATTTATTAGATTTAACCAATGTATATAAACAAGGGTGATGGAGTTAGATATGAGCTTGATCTTGAGGTGGTTATCACTATGCCTGAATACGCAAGTCACCTCAGACCTATCAAGCTGACCCGATTGGAGAAATGTCTACTTTATGTTTCCTTTCACCATTAACATAGTCTTCAATTTTCACATTTTTATTTGTATGCAGTAAAATGGCTAGAGGACTTCGCCAGCGTCAACATGCACCTTCTTCCAATCAGGTATGCTATACTCATTCTGTTTTTTTAGTTATAGATGTTGTATATTTTGAGTACTTATTATGCCCCCCGTATAATTTTTTGTGTCTCTTGTAGCATTTTCCCATATTTCTTAAGCTTTTTTTGGATTTGACTTTTCATTTTTAGGGTACACGAAATGTTCAGGGTACAAGGAACCGGGCTTCCCTTCTAGGCTTGTTAAGCTGTACAAGAACATGACCAAACCTCAACGTGAAATGATAGAGAAAATCGGGTTTGGAGGCCTACTAAATATAAAATGTGGTACACTGCTAGCAAGGCTATCAAATTGGCTAATGGTGGATTGTTTCGATGCGGAGTCTTCGCGGCTGGTGCTTCTGGAAGAGGTGCAATCAAAGTCACAGCTGAAGCTGTGCAATCTATCTTCAACTTGCCAAACAAGGGTGATGGAGTAAGATATGAGCTTGATCTCGATGCAATAAGCTTCATTCAGGACAAGTATAAAATTGCTCGAAAAGAAGCACCTAGGATTGGGGCAATAATTCAAAGAGTGCAGTCCAACAAGAGAGCTACTGATGATTTCTAAGGTCTTGGCTGATGCTTGCTATTTCAACATTCTTGTGCCCTCCAACCAGCCTGGGAATCAGTCCCAGATGCTACCCATCAATCATGGACCTTTCTCGTGTCAAAAACCTTAATTGGTGTCAGCTTGTGGTGGACCAGCTGAAGAAATCGACTTCAAATATGGGAAAAAGGAATTCTGTTAGGGGTTGTGTTCTTTTCTTAGTTGTAAGTTCATTTATTCTTCTTCTTTTCTAATGTCCACTTTTTGTATTGTGCCTTGTTTGTATTTGATACAATTTTTTTTACATGTGTTTCTTTTTCAGATCCTATATGTGGACTCTCTGCTTGTTGACAACGTTGACATCCCAACAACGATGCCTAGGATTGTTGCATGGTCAAGGAGTTTGGTAGATCAGGTAGTTAAGTTAGACACAAATCGTGATGGTTCCTTTGGAAAGCTCAAGGTATGGGTTATAACTGTTGTGCATTTTTGCTTTTTTCATAGAAATAACCCATGTTACTAATCTACTCTTATTCTTTCTATCCTATCTTACTGTTTTAGCTTAAAAGATCTGCCCATACAGTTGTACAATCTTCATTATTTCAGCTAGATGATGTGCAGAGATTTGTGTCTTCAAAGGTGTCGTCTAACATGTCTCATCAGGTATGTCCTTAAATCTGATGTAGTCTTTTCACATTATTATTTGGGCAATTATACTGTTCGTTGTAGGCAATTTGTTCTTTGTGTCCACATTTAAAATACAATTCTTTGCATTTGACAAAATGATCCTGTCACTGTTTTTACTTGCAGAAAAAGATGCAATTGACTACTGCTGTGAATGATTTTTGTGCTGGTTTCACCAATCTTATGGGTACTTTTTAGAAAAAAGTATCTGAAATTGAAGGACCATCTCGTGCAACCAGTTCTCATGGAGATTATGCGGCATTTGAATGCCAACGACCAGCAGACCAAAGGCGCACCAGGTCTATGCATACAAGACAACCACTTGAGGATGGTGAATTTCTTGATGAAGAAGAAGAAGATGAAGACACTGATGATGACTATGATGACACTGAAGGAGACTATTCTTCTTCAAATGATAGAAAAGAAGAATCAGATTCCCTAGAAGATGACCATAGTGAATCAGAATCAATTGAGGAAGAAGATGCACCTGAAGAACATGGAACTCCACCCCCGCATGTTGATGATCCATTGCTGGCATGTTTACTGGCAACATCAATGAAGAAAAGCACAGCAGTCCAGATCATGTGCCTTTGATTGTGCGGTTAAGAGAGATGCAGAAAGGTATTCGAGATGATAATCAAGATAAAGGCTCTGACAAACCCCAAGTCCACCTGTGTTTGTGGATTGCAACTCTCCAAGACACTCTATCCCTGAAAGGGCAAATGATGATGAAAGGCCGGTTGAACCGGTACCTCTTGCTTTTATTTTACCTGAAAATGCTAAGAAAGAAGGAAATGCACATAAGAGGAAGTACAAGCTACGGCTGCCAAATAATCCGGGTGAACAAAAAGATGCAGGTAATGTTGAATCTATCTTGATGTAACATTTTTTTCCTTCATTGTTGGTGCAACTTGTACCTCTTTCTTGTACGTCTTTGCTCATATGTTCTCTATTTTACATGAAGGTTTTGGTGCTGCCACAGGCACTTCAGTGCACAATATTGGACAAGGCTGTATAGTTCCAAGGTTTCTGCTTCTGAAAATATTGTGGAACAAGCAGTCAATGCAGCAAAGAGGTCTCCTCTAGATTTCACCCCTCCAGACTTCAATTTGTTTGATGAAGATGACATTTCTTCCACTAAGTCTGCAAAAGGTGGTGCATCATGCTCACTTGATGATGAGGTACCAGAAGAAATAATTCAGAAGATAGAAGATGATGCCATAAAGAGATTCAATCAAGAAAGAGGAAATCACTGGTTGAGGAACCTAGTAGTGGAAAATTTTCAGCTACACCTACATATCAACCTCCACCAAAACGAGTTTTCAAAAGGCCAGTTACTTTGCGTTCACCATATGTTGATTACACTACAAAGCTCTCTTTCAAGTGCAGCAAAGATGTTTCAGATGTGTATAAAGCAGTGTGTGCCCATGCAAGAGGAAGTCAACAAGCAGAGTATGTGTTTATGCTTAAGAACTTTACTTATATTTCTTGGCAATAATGTCCAACAAGCAAACTGTTCTAAATAGATACTGCATGCAAAACTGTTCTACAAAATCAAACGTCGCCTTTAGTCAATAATGTCTAGCATTTTTTCATTTTTGACTAAGCAGTTTATTGATTATAAACCTAGCAATTTAGTAGTATGATTGTACGCAATAAAGCTGTATCTCTATTAGGCAATAACATAATTTATGCATCAGTCATTAATAGTGATATACTAACATTTGAAACTGCTGTTGTACAATAATTGGACATTTATTTTTGTTCTGTGGCTGCAGGACAGTCATAATAAATTTCTAGGATTTCTATGTCCAATTGGAGCACCTTGCTAAATCAGTTAAACCAGGAGGTAGCCTACAAAACACTGTCGCAGAGATAGGAATTCATGTAATTGGCAACAGTAAAGATCCTAGACGCATCAAACGTGTGCTTACGAGTCTCGGTCAGATCCTATATACATTCCTCTTCCTCTTCTTAATATAGTGTGTTGTGTTGATGCAATCTTAGGTAGTATAGTTATGTTCTGTTTTAATTAGCTACTTGTGGATTGATATTTTTCTTTAGCACTTTTTCATTCACATTCAAGTATTTTTGCTTATGACCTTTACCAACTTTGTAACTGTTTTCTGGCATTTCTTCTTTTTTGGCAGACATTTCTCCAATCGGGTCAGCTTGATAGGTCTGAGGTGACTCGCGTATTCAGGCGTAGTGATAACCACCTCGACCACCGTCACATGGTGTGTTCACTCACATATGCATGGTTACCTAATTTGAGAATATTCAGATTTTTTTGATTTTTAGGCGCATTACTAACAAGATGTGAACAACAAAAACATAGGTAATGTTCCCTGTGCTTGAGGCCATTGGGTCAGACACAGCGGGACACACACTACTACTTGCTGGTTCTCAACCTAAGGGGCAAAAGATTCGAGGTAATGGACTCAATGAGGAGTTGGGTGACGAAAGGCTAAGAAAAAGCTTGCAACACCATCATAGAAGGCATTAAAACTCTATGGAGAAAACACTACCCAAACTCAAAATATGACATACAGAACTACGAGGTTGTGGATATTGATGTGCCAAAACAATCAAATAAGTAAGTTCAAAATTAAAACTGGTTCTTGTGCCGCAGTTTATATACATTGGTTAAATCTAATAAGTGTTGCAAATTGCTTATTGCAGCCATGATTGCGGATTTCATATGCTCATGCATGCTGAGCACTGGGGGGCGTTCAATATACAACTACAAGGGAAAGATATTAAGCGACTCGAAATAGTCGAAGCTGCCCGGTACGTGGGACGCACAAAAGGCTGTTGAGCCCTTGTGTGCTGGGAATAAGGCTTCGAGAAGACTAAAGCCTAGACCGGCACGTGGGAAATAAAAACCAAGCAATTTAGTAGGGTAGAAAAGGCGGGAACATGTAATGAAAAAAGCAAATATGATGTGAAGCTGCGAGTATAATAACATAACAAATAAATTCTGAAAACGATTATCTGTAAGTTAACATAGTCCAGAGAGCAAAATTCACACTACGATTAGGCGAGAAAGTGTGTCACAACAGTGGATAACGAGCATAGAAGAGAATTAGTGAACAATTTAATCTTGAATGTTACACAAAAATTATTTGTAGGTTTGTCAGCCACCTTTCCATGACTTAGGCTGGAAATTATTCAACAATGAAAAAAATTTACATTAACTTCTCCAACACCTCTCATTTCTCACATGTTGCTGCATTGTGTTCTGTAGAGCCCCAATGCTGCACTGGGTTGGCCTCCTCTTTGAATGCATTCTAGTGCTGACTTCACTCTTCTTCTCCTTGTACGCCCTTTAGTCTTTGTTATGTCTGGATCCACAAACTTAGTTTCGTCATGGGGAGCAGCCAATTCAACACTAAGCCTGCCTTCAGTTGTGTTTGAGAGTACATGCGACAAGAGCATAGAGAATTTCAGCATTTCTGTTGTGACTGATGCCATTGAAGTAGTTCTCGTTGAGTGGACGAGAACAGAAGATGTAGAGAGGCTGAAAGAGCTTGGGATTGTATTTAGTGCTCCCTTCCTGATGCTTCAATAGTAGAGTTTTTGACACTGTCTGCCTGTTCAGAGATTTGTGTTGAACCTGTTCTACTGTTGTATCTCTGTACCTTTTCTGTGTTTCCAGTTCCTTGCTTTTTGCAGAAATTTCAGCCTTATAGCAGAAATGATTGCCTGCATGTTGCATGCCCATGGTGTGGTGGCAATCTGACAAAAACTCATCTGACACACTAAGCCTGCTGAGAAATCTTTGAGAAGAAATGTGCTAGGTTTTGTTGCCATCCGGACTACCTCTCTAGATTTTCTTGGCATTGTAGCCATTTGGCAAGACACTAACAGCAACAAGCAGATATAGAAGTTGCATTCTCCTGCGGTGGCTCTTGAATTGCACTTTTCAAGGGATTAGGGGTGAGTTTTTTTACTCCCTTGTCTGTCAAGACTTTTAGAACATGGCAACAAAATATTCCATCCTTCTGGAATTGCAGCACTGACAACAGATTATAGCATGTTGTTCATTGTAAGTAACCTCATACGGCCTAGAGCCATATCCTCCAACAAAATCTTCAATAGGGCTCAATCGGTATACATTTGGAAAATTTGCTAACAAACATACTGTGTCATCTTCTGAAGTCCAGTGCGAAACCTGAAGTATATGTTCTTGTGTAAACCTGAATAGCATGCTTCTCCAAAGGATACCTTGACCATGGGGGAGGCAACTTTTGGTCAGTCCTGTAGTCTTGCTTATCCTCAGCTACATCAGTCTTGTCTGGGATTTTCTTATACTGGTGGACAAAATCCAACATGGAATTATGTGGATTCACATATTCTTAAGGACAAACATTGAAGCTCTCACTTTGCTGGTTGACAACAAAATGGATAGAACAACATGAAATATGCGGGACCCACAGATGCCTGATAAGATACAAGTTGCAAAGGATTTCATTTTCCGCAGCTCCATACTTTTCAATCATACCTTGCCACCTACTCTCAAACTCTTCTGGATTAGACTATGGTTGGCAATTTCATTGTACTCCTCCTCCAAGCCCGTTCTTGATGAGAAAAATACACACCAAGCCTTGACTCAATCTTTGAAATGATGTGCACGGTGCAACGGCAGCATCGATGCTGGGTACATGCAAAAACCGTCTTATTGCTGCTGCCATTGCCAAGTCTCGTCGTCTGTGATCAAATTCAGAGGCTCTAGACCATTCATTTCTTCTAGAAAGGTTTCGAACAAAACAGGAATCTGTTGTTTCATTTCTCAAGAAAGCACATCCCACTTGAATTGATTGTGCATGCCTATTAATTGCTATGAATGGAGCAAATGGCATCTTGTATATGTTAGTGAGATATGTGCTGTCAAATGAGATGCAGTCATTATAAGTCTTGTATGCTGCTCTTGCTGCACCATCCACCTAGAAAATATTCTCAACCTTGTCCTCAGCATCTAGCTTAACTTTAAAGAAGAAATCGTTGTCTTCCTTTTTGAGCTCATTGAAGTAAGAAAGTGTTTCAGACATATCACTCCTTGCTGCATGCGCCCTTATCCCCGACCTTAAGTTGCTCACATGCTTCTCATGATAAGGTACAAAATGTGCAGATCCATATAGCTCAGACATGAGCTGCATCATCCGGCTAGTTTCCAAATTGCAATCATGCAAAAGGGTTAGGAACTGCACTTCATCTTTCGGTATTCCAGCATGTGACCTTAGAAACTTAGATAGGATGGTTTGTCCACTAAGCTATGATTATGATCAGCAACAAATTGCTAATAAGCCACTTGTTTCCATTGAACTTGATCAACATCCTTGCTTTGCAGTTTGTGTGTACTTCATCTCCCTTTTCCTTTTAATGCCTATGCACTTTGCTTTTTTCCCATTGGTTCATCCACATCAGAATCACTAGTTTGAGAGGGTGCCATGATCAAAGTCATCAACTTCAATGATCTCTTCATCAGCACTCTTCTCTGTTTACCTTTGCCTTCCTTGTTGCACACAAACAAGACCTTGTCAAGCTGCTTTGTAATGGCAGACCTCCTCGATGTTCCAGTTCTTATAGAAAATCCCTTCCTTCTAGCATATTCATTATAGCAAAGTCTAGCCTCCTCCACTGTATCAAACATCTTTCCAACATAAGGTTCGTCGGGTGAGGAAATCAATGCTAGGAATCCTATGTCTACATCAGCAACTTCATCTTCTGTGGCTTCAGTAACACCAATAGCTGTTACAGGGTCAACTTCTGTACCATCAGCGGCTGCCTCTATGTGAGTTTCTTCCAGGGAACATTGTACCTCTAAAATATTAGGCAAATCTGTTATTCTACTGTCATAAACAACATCATAGGTACTAGACACCTGTGTACAGAACATAGGATTTCGTTCCTCAACCCCATCTTGATTTCGTTCCCCAACCCCATCTTCTAAGATATCATATGCCTCTGCTGGAAGCTCGTTGAGATCCATCCACCTTTTTCCTGTGGCACAATAACAAGCAATTACATGTAATCTATCATGCATTTTATTGGAAATTATTAGGCAACTACTAGGATCAAAACAACTATTGCTTTCATAGGCAAATGACAACATATTCAATGTCTTAGTAGGCAAATGAGAATGCATTTGAAACAAACCATCCTTAAGTTTCTATATGATTTGTTCCTTTTCATTTGTTATTGTTAATGACAATGCATTTTGTGTATTTCTCCATGTATTCACATTCTCATTTCACTTTAATCATTTGAAACATTCTCATTTCACTTTAATCATTGGTATAATATGCACTTATGCTCTGTTTTCTTACATGTAGGACAGCAGTGAGAAGGAACCAGCAGATCTGAAGATATGAAGACATGAATCAATATTGTGATAATCTAGCAATTCTGTTATTGTCTAGCAGTATGACTATGTAGCAAATCTGTGACTATCTAGCAAATCTGTGACTATCTAGTACATATGTGACTATCTAGCAAGTTGACTTTCAGAATGTGTTGAAAATAACCTCGGAGAATATCTAGCAAAGCAGAGTAAGAATCAAAAAAGGGGAGAACCTGGGGGGAGGAGAAACGAAGGGAAGAAACATAGAACATATGCAATTTTCTGACTTGAAATACCTGTTATTGTTGATACTTTTGCCTCAGAATATGCTTCAATCTTTGATATATGTGATTTCCTTCATGATCTTGGGTTCTGTGATTTCCTGTGTTTTTATGGGTTACGGTGGTTGCAACCAGATCCAATCTGTGGGATGTTTGCTTGCAGTACAAGAAGGTGCTAGAAATCTGCTTTTTAAGGTGGGCCCCACAATCCGGGACATGTCATTGTCGGGCGAGCGCATCACGGAAAGCTCGCACGCACCCAACTAAACCCGTGCCCACTTTTTGCCTTTTTTGGCAAGTAATAATTTGTTTCCTAAATTGGACTGTGCACCGGGAAGTTGGTTTCCTGCACGTTCACGCTATAGCAAATCAGCCTCCCATGGTCTCAGGGGAGAGGGGAGAGGAATCAGTGTGTGCACCATGCAAGGGGGAGTTTGCTTGTGCTGAATTTTTGAATTTTCCAATTGGTTCGGAGTGTTTTGCTAGTTGTGTTGAGCCTTTGCCTCTATCTTGAGGGGACTAGCAGTTGCTTCAGTTGTCTTCAGTTGGTATCGAGCTTTTCAATTGATGTCAAGTCTTTGCTAGTTGTGTTGAGCCTCTGTGCCTCTGTCTTGAGGGACTAGCATTTTGCCTTGATTTTTCAATTAGTATCTGCTAGCGGTGTTGAGCCTGTTCTACCTCTTCTTGAGGGCTAGCTTTGCTTTGCTTGGTTACGTCAAGCCGTTGCCCATGTCTTTGGGAACCAAGTTGTTTCGCTCTTTCGACTTGACCTTCTCCAGCTTTGCTATGCTTTTGGGTCATTTGGTTGAGTTCTCTCTTCTCCTTCTTTCTTCTTCTTTTATTATGATTTGTGTTGGTAGTTGACAATGCACTCATCAAGGGGGAGATTGCGGATACATGGGTGTATGCCGAGTCTCTGAGTGATGAGTGATTGTCAACTGGGATGATGCGCATGTTCTTTGGCTTGTGTTGTGCAGGTGTCGAGCACGGATACAGTGATCAGAGGCAAGGTGAAGGTCAAGTAGAGACGTGCCGTGCCGAGGAACCGAGAGTGGCGAAGGGCGGACGTGAGGCTTGGACTGAGGGACCGGTGGCCCGAGGATCAGCTGTGGTGGCTGACAGCCTGGGACAGCGACGAGTGAAGACTTGCGGTCATGTGTTGCCTAAGTCGTGGACTTGGGGACACATGTCAGTGGACGGGGTGCACGGGCAGTGCATCCCCTCTACAGCTTCGGTTTTGGTGGTAGAGCCAGAGAAAAACCATCAGGTGGACGGTTTCCAGGTTTGGGCCTCAAAACCTGGGTGCTGAGGGTTTCCGAGTTTGGCCACAAAACTCGGGCTGAGGACGGTTTCCAGGTATGGGCCTCAAAACTTGGGCGCTGCGGGGTTTGCTGAGTTTGGGCCTCAAAACTCAGATGCTGGTGGGCTGGTTTCCGGGTTTGGGCCTCAAAATCGGGGGTTGGTTGGAAAGGGGGTTTCCGGTTTGGGCCACAAAACCGGGGGTGCGAGCGAGGGCGACACGTGGCGGCAATCGGGAGGTTGCGCCGAGGCAACACTACGAGTTGTGCGGGGCGTGGCCGTCGGATCCACCTACCTTCGAGTTGGTCCAGAATAACCTTAGGGTTTAGCTGGTTCGCTCTGTAAGTAGTAGTTAGGGTAGAGTGGGAATTAGGAATAGTTAGAATTAGGATAAGTAGGGGGAGACACCCACCTCCCCATCGATCTCAGTCATTTGCTATTTCGCCTTCTAGGTTTTTCCTGCTCTCCCTCTCCCCTGCTGTAGCGAACTGAGATCCACAGAGAAGAGAACAATACCTCTGTGTCCGTGAGATTTTGAGGAAAGTGAGACGTAATCTCACTATTGTAGCGTGTGGTAGCAACACGGTTGCAAATTCGTGGTTGTGATTTCCGTTTTGTTCGTGTTCTTCGTGGAATCCTTTTTCTCCACGTTTTTCCCGACGATCGATCTCTTTGTTTGGTGCGTCTTTTGGAAATCCGTTTTGAACCAAGTTGTACTAGATCGTGAGGCACTCCTTTCCACTGAAGGAATTCATCCCTAACCTCACGAGCTAGTAGATCGGTCGATTTTTCGTTTTGGATCGGTTTGCTCCTTTAGTCTCGATTTCTTCCAATCCATCGATTTGGAGTTAGATGCGAGCCATGATTCTCATGGGATAGCTCACTAACCTCCTTGAGACTCCTCATACCAAGTCTAAGCCTTAGAGCTTTTGATTCAGAGGAGATCGAGTGGATTTCGCGGAAGAACAGTATAGTATCGGGACATCGGACGCTCTGTTCTTGAGCATCGGACGCTGAGCTCTTTTCATCGGAGCGTCCGTTGCCACGTGTCATCTGACAGTGAGTTTTAAGGAGCATCGAACGCTGACCATCGGAGCGTCCGTTGCCATCGGAAGCGCCGGAGGTCAAGCATCGGATGCTAGGGTTGCACTGTTCACAGCGTCCGATGCATGTCAGTCAGGTAAGGTTCCACATCGGACGCGTCCGATGCTTTGCCATCGGACGCTGCCAGCGTCTGATGCACACAGCTGTGCACTGTTTTCGTTCGCCGTTTGTTCGTGCGATCTCGAATTTGGTTTTGGGGTTCTACCTTGGGTTTCTAGA
Source organism: Coix lacryma-jobi var. lacryma-jobi (assembly GCA_009763385.1). Taxonomy (NCBI): domain Eukaryota; kingdom Viridiplantae; phylum Streptophyta; class Magnoliopsida; order Poales; family Poaceae; genus Coix; species Coix lacryma-jobi. Next base: position 164,495 of record VDCT01000441.1, on the reverse strand, counting down.
GTCGTGTAGTGTCCCGCTGTGCTTCTTGGAAGCATCCACCCTACCTCTAGGGTCGTGGACATTATTTAAACTCTAGATTTGCTCTTGGGGTGACTCTCGGGACAGTGGCGACAAGTTTTCGAAAGGTAAATTGAAGCTCTCATTCACCCCCCTCTGGTCGCTTTCTGTTAGCTCTTTCGGTCCTTCAGCTAACAAAGAAAGGATGCGTCAAGTAAGGCAAACTCAACCAGAAGAAGAAAACCAATGCTCTGCTAACCTGTGATGATGCAGAGTGCAGTTGCTTCCGTTGGTCTGCCCACTCAGCTTCCTCGATATTATGCTTCTTGGATGCATTTTCCAGTTCCTTCCAGGCCTTGTCCCTTTCCTCGCAGTATCGAAGAGCATCCAGACGGGTCCGCTAAAATGAATCGTCAAAATTCAAATCTGATGGCTTAGGGAAAGGATTGAGAAGTTATTGGAGTTACCGTTTCTGGAAGAGGAACTCGAGTTTGGCTAAAAGAAGACCCCACCCTGAGGAGGACGACGGATCAGGGATGGATGAGCAAGAAGAGCTATCGCAAGGGGGCAGGGGACTAGTCTTTTACCTGTGGCACCAGTGAGTTAATGCTCGACTTTCTCTTGCTTTCTTCGTCAGGGTGTCTGCCGTGGTCACCCTTGCCTGTCATTGATGGAAACACAAGCAAGGGATTTTCTCTCTGGCTTGAGCTAGAAGCCAAGGAGAAATGGAAATTTTTGCGAATCAAACTATTTGACTGGAGATAAGAATGACAGCTTGTGTAGGGTCGTATTTATAGAACCATGGCTTGCACACTGGAAAACCAAGCATCAAAGTAGGGTTTTACGGTTTATGGGCCGTTGTTGGGCCAGGCCAGATTTTGACGATTGGAGGAGGTCATGACTCCAGAATCAGAAAGCCGATAGGATTCGGCTAAGAGTTGTTCGGTTTTAACTAGTAGTTTGGGAACTCATATTGCCGATTGACGCTGAGAGCAGAAAGCTGAGGACCGGAAAATCCTTTAAAAAATACTACCTTGGTGTCATCATGGATTGGAAAGCTAAAGGAAAACCGGAACTTTGGATCTAAAATAACCGATTACGACAATTGTCCGCAAGGCAGAGGTATCTGATGCGATTATCAGCAATAGCCGATGTAGTAAACATCGCCGCTATGGTGAAAATAAAATGGCTAATACACGAAAACAGAACACACATTGATCTCGAAGATCAATCACAGGTTGATTGCAAAAGGACGAATAGGAAAACTTCTTATTCACAAAAGGGAGAACGAGTTACAATAGAAAGTCAGTTTGTCCATTCTATCCTATTCCTAATCGGGAGATCAAAGTCGAAGGAATCAGCCAGATCTGTTCCAGCTTCTTTCATATCATTGACAGATCGTGTCACCTTGTATTCTAGTCCTCGCTCACAAACATCAAAGTTACGGTAGTCGGCACCAGAATGGATCCGGACAACGTTAAAGGCAAGCGCTGCGCCATAACCCATACCAGCCCTGGAGATGTCGGGAAGAACTCGGTTGACCTCATTCACCCGCCTCAAGGCTGTCGTGCCCGGTACATTAGCCGTGACGGCAAGATCAGCAACAGCAGCTTCGAGGGAATGAAGTTTGGCCTCCAGAGCTAAAAGGAGGAAGAGTCAGTAAAAGCAGAAAAAAGGAATTGGGAAAGAAATGATGGAAAATACTTACCGGCGACCTGTTCCTGAGCAGCGTCACGCTCTCGAGAGATTCGGGTAACCCCTGATTCTTTCCCTCCAGGTCAAATGGAAGATCTGCAAGCTTCTGGGTCAGATCCTCGGGAAGGTCATCACCGGTTCTCCTGATGAAGGAAGCAACGATGTAAGAACTACTGCTTTGATTTTAGAGCCATCAAGAGAAGAAAGAGAGGAGCAACCTCCTCTTAGAGGTGCTGGAAGCTCCAAACTCGGAGCTATGGCGGCTCGCCTCGGAAGACATCTTCTGGTTGATTGCGGGATGACAGGAGAAAAGAGGGTTTTTCTGGTTTGAGGACGAAGCAGGGAAGTTCGGGATGCACAAGTCAAAAACAAAGTGAAGGAAGATTTTAAAGGATCCCAAGAGGTGCATCGGGAGACAAATCAGTAGGTGAAGTAATTATGACATGCAAGACTTCTACAGAGGTGGATGCTTCCGGAGATTCCATGTATGTATATGGGAAAAGGATTTTGGAACAAATATTTGTCCCAAAATTAGGGGGCATGTGTTGACACCGGATTTTCGCACGCGCAAGAATATGACAAGTGGGCCCAGCAAGCAGTGGGAAGCAGATTTCGGCAAGTGATCAGACGGCTGCTTTGGTCCTCGAAGTTTCGGCAAATGCCTGTGCGATCGGTTATTTTGCAGAACGGTGGCTCCATTCGGGAGATGAATGTTGCAAATAGAGCCGGCTTGCATGAGAAGACACGTGACAATGGAGGATGCCGAAAAAATTGGGAGTAGAATTGTATCTTTCCATATTTTATTATGTAAATCGTAATCATTTAGGACTCGTATTTCGTCCAGGGTATAAATATAAACCCTAAACCATTGTAAAATTGTTCACAACCACATCAATACAAACCGGCCCGTGCCATCTTCGAGTCCTTAGTCGTGTTGTTGAGTTCTTCGAGAGGAATCATCGATCCGTCAACCTCCGAAAGTCCCGGCAACCTTGCTATCATGTTTAGTATCATGCGGTGGATTTAGATATGATGCAAGTAGTCTCGTATGTTAAGCTTAGTATCGTGCGACGGATTTAAGCTTATGACGGGAAGTTTTTGCTTGTGCCTTGTATCGTGCGGCGGATTAAGTCATGAGTAAAAATAGTTATCAGCTCCATTAGATTTGGCAGATCTGATAGATTCATTAAGTCATCATGTGTTATATGTTTTATTTATTTAATTCTTGTAACACTCTTTTGCCCAATCTAGATTTTGTTCGGCCTTGTTTCACAAGTTTGCTTGTGCTTTTGCTAAATAACATCATGGTGGCCGGATCGAAGTTCAATCCAGATTGTTACATGTCGCAGGTTCACGCATGTTATTTACGATTAGGCTTTGATAAAACTAGGTATCGTGCGGCGGCAGATGCAGGAGGTTTTAGATTAGTTTGATTGTGCTTGCTTGTTTGTTCCTTCTTCATGGACCCCAATTCGGCTGGTTTGCCGATTTTGGTTATGCTTACATGAGTAACGAGCTTTTATAGATCTGTTCAGGTATATGCATGCTTTAGCTTGTTATAATTAGATTGTATCATGCGGTGGATTAATCTAATTATAAGAAGTGGTGTAGACTTACAACAAGTGGTATCATGCGGTGGATTAGCTTCGCTTGAGTTTATGCCTGACGGGTTATGAAGACTAAACGTGCGGCAGATTAGTTGGACTAGCCTATGCATGTGCTATTTGAATAGATCTATTTTTGCAAGTTACCTGTTTAGAATATCCTCAATTTGTTCAAGCATGTCTCTCCTTACATATGCATTCGGCAGTTAATATGCTTTACATACTCTGTTTTCATACTTGCCGAATGATTTTACAAACATGCTTTGACAGACAGCTTCTATAGCTGTGTGCCGTCATGATTGGCTTTCAAAGCCGTACATATGGAACTGTCTGGTCTCACCCAGCATGTTCCAGAGGTATTCTCACGTTTTTATCCCTTGTTGGTTTTCAGGTCAAACCGACTGGCACGTCTCCGAAATCACATACTCGGGTACCGATTGAAGCCAGCTTTTCGGCTTGCTGTGTGCTTGACGCGAGGTGTCACGTTTTGCGTCAACAGCAAGCAACATCAAACAAGGCAAATCAAGCAAGCAAGCCCAAGCAACAAAAGAAGAAAATAGAAGTTGAGGACATCTCATCATCCTCAAGTGAAAGTGGAAGTGAAGGTGATGAATTTGAAGCAATTGGAGACATAGCTCTATTCATTTCAAGAAGGAAGGTTACAAGTTTGTGAAGAGAAGGTTTCCAAACAAGAAGAAGAGAACTTGCTACAATTGTGGTAGCACCGATCATTTCATAGCACATTGTCCACATGAGAAGAAGGACAACAACTTTAACAAGGGAAGAGAAGATGACAAAGGCACTTACAAGAAACACAACAAGAGATACATGGGAGAAGCTCACATTGGACATGAATGGGATTCAATCGCACAAACCTCAAGTGAAGAAGATGAGAAGATAGCAACAATAGCATTTCAAAAGTCATCTCCTTCACCAAGACTATTCAACAACTTGTCCGATGATGATGATGATTGCAACTCCCACACTTGTCTCATGGCCAAGAAAGAGAAGGTGAAAAAGACTCCTAACCCTCTCGATCTTCCACCTAGTGACATCTCTAGTAGTGAACTTAGTGATTCCTCTAGTGATGAAGAGATAAACATGATAACTAAAAATTTGGACAAGAAAACCAAACTCTTTATCACTAAGCTAATGGAGGAATTAGAGAGTGCACAAGCCGAGTAGTTAGCAATAAGAGAGGATGCCCTCCTCAAACAAGAGGATCTCTATATTGCTTGCAAGGAGGCTCTTGCATTAGAGAGAAGTGAGTTGGACGTCTTGCATGAGGCCTTGGCCAAAGAGCAAGATGAACATGCTTCCCTAAAGAAGAAGACTCATGTTGCACTCAAGGAAAAGTATTGTGGCTTGGATAAAAAGCACAAAGAACTTGAGTTGCAATATAATCTTCTTTGGGAAAGCAACTCACCTCTTCCTAAAGCAAATGTCACTTCTATTCCCTCCACTAGTGAAGGTTGTGGAAAATGCTATAATGTTGATTTGAATGCCTATTCCACTAACCTTGTGAACATGGAGGCCATGAGAAAGGAGATAGCAAGATTGACAAACATCATTGCAAGTGGTTGTGTCAAGTCTACCACAAGTGCTAATAAGAAGACTCAAGAGAAGAGCAAGCCCAAGTTCAAGAATGGACGACGTCCTTCCATAAAAGATGGGTTGGGGCACGAAAAAGGAGCCAAGACTAATGGAAGAAGGACAGTGAATGGCTATGAGTGCGTGAGGTTTGAGAAGAAAGGTCAGATTGGTACAGTTCAGCCTGCACAGACCACGGCAGTGCCGCGCCAGAAGGCGGCAGTGCCGGGCCCCGGCAGTGCCGCCCCCAGGCCGACAGTGCCAGCCCCCAAGAAAGGGAAGGCTACCTGTTTACCTTCTGCTCAGTCTCACACACAACACAAGCAGGTGCCCAACCCGAAGTAAGGATCTCAGAAACCAAAGGAATCAATTTGGATGACCAAGAACAAGTTTGCACATTAACTAAGATAGAAGCCCCAAGGAAGAGCATGTCATCTTGTTACATATTAGAACACAACAACAGTGGTAAAGTTGTTGCAAAATATGTTGGTGATAACAAGAGGACAGCCGACAACTTCATATGGGTTCCTAAGATACTTGTGACTAACTTGCAAGGCCCAAATCTCAATTGGGGACCTAATCTAGGAACTAAACTTGTTTTGCAGGCATACTCCTTCAGTGGATCAAGTTGGGTGCTTGATAGCGGATGTACAAATCATATGACCCAAGAAAGGAGGAGTATGTTCTCATCATATCCCCAACTTCAAATGCAAGTGAAAACATCATTTTCGGTGATAACTCCAAGGGGGATGTGTTAGGACTTGGTAAAGTTGCCATCACACTTGAACATTCAATTACTAATGTCTTACATGTTGATTCATTGAGTTACAACTTGTTATCCGTTTCACAATTGTGTGGGATGGGTTTCAATTGTCTCTTTACAGATGAGGTGTGGAAGTCTTTAGAAGGGAGGATTCCTCTATTGTCTTTACGGGTTGTCTGAAAGGGAAGCTTTACTTAGTTGATTTCAACAAAAGTAAAGCCAAACTTGAGACTTGTTTAGTGGCAAAATCTAGCATGGGTTGGTTATGGCATCGCTGACTAGCTCATGTTGGGATGAGGAACTTGGCCAAACTTCAAAAGGACAACCACATCCTAGGACTAACCAATGTTGATTTTGAGAAAGACAGAGTATGTGGAGCTTGCCAAGCCGGAAAACAAGTAGGCGTACCTCACCCACCAAAGAGCTATGACACTACTACTCATCCATTGGAATTGATCCACATGGATCTCTTTGGACTGGTTGCCTACCTTAGCATCGGCGGTAACAAACATGGTCTTGTTATTGTTGATGACTTTTCTCGTTTCACTTGGGTATTCTTTTTGCATGACAAGAGTGTAGTGCAAGAGAAGGTCAAGATGTTCATACGAAGGGCTCAAAGGGAATTCGGTTTCAACATCAAGAAAGTTCGTAGTGGCAATGGAACCGAATTCCGAAACACCCAAGTGGAAGAGTGTTGATGAGGAGGGCATCAAGCACGAATTTTCAGTTCCATACACCCTCAACAAAATGTGTGGTGGAGAGGAAGAATAGAACACTCATTGACATGGCAAGGCAAGGACAATGCTAGATGAGTACAAGACGCCGGACGTCTTTTGGGCCGAAGCCGTCAATACCGCTTGCCATGCAATCAACCGCTTCTAGCTCCACAAGAGAAGAAAGAAGATCTCCTATGAGCTGCTCACCGGTAACAGCAACCAAGGTGTCTTACTTTAGAGTTTTGGTGCAAATGCTTCATATTGAACAAGAAGCCCAAAGCCTCTAAGTTCGCATCTAAGGTTGATGAAGGCTTTCTTCTCGGTTATGGATCAAACGAGCATGCCTATCGTGTTTTCATCAAGGCCTCCGGTAAGGTTGAAATAGCGATAGACATGACGTTTGATGAAACTAACGGCTCTCAAGTAGAGCAAGTTGATGAAGTTGTGTAGGCAATGAGGAACCACCTTGCGAAGCAATCAAGCAATTAGCCATTGGTGATATTAGACCACAAGAACGGCAGGCTACTGATCAGGATGGTCGTCAAGCTGAAGCCCCTGCTGGGACTGGTGATACAGTCCCGGCAGTGCTGGCCACAACCCCGGCAGTGCCGGGCAGAGCCCAGCAATAGCGGGCACTTCCAGGGCAGCTGCAGCCACTCCACTTCGTGGAGTGAACCTACAACCCATCTTCGAGCAAGATGAAGAAGATGCCGAAGATGTAGAGAAACCATAGATCATCCAAGGCTCAAGCAGACTATTCAACGGGACCATCCCGTTGACAACATCCTTGGGAGTCTTCGAAAGGGGGTAACGTAACGACACGCTCTCATTTGGCAAATTTTTGTCAATATTACTCGTTTGTTTCCTCTTTGGAACCTCTCAAGGTAGAAGAAGCTCTTGGAGATCCAGATTGGGTGATGGCCAAGCAAGAAGAGCTCAACAACTTTGAGCGCAATCAAGTATGGTCACTTGTGGAAAGACCAAATACCAATGTCATTAGAACCAAATGTGTCTTCCGCAACAAGCAAGATGAAGAAGGAGTGGTGACAAGGAACAAGGCAAGATTGGTAGCTCAAGGGTTCACTCAAGTAGAGGGTTTGGACTTTGAAGAAACGTATGCACCGGTTGCTAGGCTTGAAGCCATTCGGATTCTTCTAGCCTATGCAGCCCATCACAACTTCAAGCTATATCAAATGGATGTGAAGAGTGCATTTCTCAATGGCCCTATACAAGAGTTGGTGTATGTTGAGCAACCACCGGGTTTTGAAGATCCCAAGTTCCCCAACCATGTCTTCAAACTCCAAAAGGCGCTCTATGGGCTTAAACAAGCACCTAGAGCATGGTATGAATGCCTTAAGGAATTATTGCTTAAACAAGGCTTTGAAATAGGAAAGCCGATCTACTCTCTTCACTCATAAAGTCAATGGAGATATTTTGTGTGCCAAATATATGTCGATGACATAATATTTGGTAGTACTAACAAATCCTTTTGTGATGAGTTTAGTAGGATCATGACTAAGAGATTTGAGATGTCTATGATGGGTGAGCTCAAGTTCTTCCTTGGTTTTCAAATCAAGCAATTGAAGGAAGGGACTTTTCTTTGCCAAACCAAGTACACCCATGATATGTTGAGAAAGTTTGACATGGTGAACGCCAAGCTATCAAAACTCCCATGCCAACTAATGGACATCTTGATCTTAATGAGGAAGGGAAAGTCGTGGACATCAAGGTATATCGCTCCATGATCGGCTCTCTACTTTACTTATGCGCATCTAGGCCCGATATTATGCTTAGTGTGTGCATGTGTGCTAGATTTCAAGCTAACCCGAAAGAGTGTCACCTAGTGGCCGTTAAGAGAATCTTGAGATATCTAGTTCACACACCAAACCTTGGCTTGTGGTATCCTAAGGGCTCCAAGTTCGAACTACTTGGCTATTCGAATTCCGATTATGCCGGTTGTAAGTAGATCGAAAAAAAATTCGGGGGACATGTCAATTCCTTGGATGCTCCTTAGTGTCTTGGGGTTCTAAAAAGCAAAATTGTGTAGCCCTTTCCACAGCGAGGCCGAGTATGTTAAAGCAGGTTGCAGGTGCATGTTGTGCGCAACTACTTTGGATGAGGCAAACCCTTCGTGACTTCGAATGTCATTTCACCCATATCCCACTCTTGTGTGACAATGAAAGTGCCAATAAAACTTGCAACAACCCAATGAGTCACTCAAGAACCAAACATATAGACATCCGACATCACTCTTGAGAGATCACGAAATCAAAGGAGATATCGCAATTCGTCATGTGAGCACCGACAAACAACTAGCTGATATCTTCACTAAGCCTCTCGATGAGTCAAGGTTTTGTGCTTTGAGAAGTGAACTAAATATACTTGACTCTCGAACATAGATTGAAACCTAGCATGCTTGATTGATCAACTAGTTTGACCTAGGCAAAACCAATTTCAAACTTTCATATATTGTGTTTCAAAATCCTTGAGAAAGAAACTTGCTTGAAATGACCATTGTTCTGTATTGATTGATTGCCACTGGTCAAACATGCAAGCTGTACGTGTCCACTCCAAGGAAGAGAGGTAGTAGCTTAGAGATAAATCTGTTCTGTTGGTAACTGTCCGTAGTGCCGGACCGCCGCGGAACTGCCGGGCTCCGGTAGTGCCGCGCTCGGCGCGGTAGTGCCGCGCTCGGCGCGGTAGTGCCGCGTCTGTCGATTCAGCCTGAGTCGACTGTTACCATGTGGGACCAAAGGGAAAACTCCTTTTCTACTCTTACCTGCGGTTTCTCTCTCTCTCGCTCTCTCCTCTTTCTCCCAGCCCGTGACTCTCCTTTCTTTCTCCTCTCACGGGAGTTCAAGGGCGACCGACGGCCAGCTCCTTCTCCGGGCTTCTTCCCGGCGTTTCCTGCCACCGGTGGTGCGGCTTCGAGCTCCCCTCTATTGCTGCACCAATCTCCCTTCCCCAAGGGTCTTCTTCCCTCATCTCTCCATTTCAAGGTGTGAAGCTTCAAATCCCTAACCCTAGTTTTCCCGATTTGCAAAATGCGTCATGGTAGTTGTTCTTAGAGGTTGTAGAAGGGGTTGTAGATGATAGGGAGGCAGTGGGAATGATGGATGTGGTGTTCCTTGGCTCAGATCGGGGGCCTGCCCGCGCGATAGTGCCCGCGCTGACTAGTGCTGCCAGGGCGCGGCAGTGCCGCGCCAGTGCCGTCCTGAGCGGCAGTGCCGGACTATGAGCAGGGGTTTGATCCAAGTAACACCCTATCCATCAAAGCCTGCCTATTGCCTCACTATAACCTACTAGCTCTCATGCAGTCTTCTAATTCGCAGTTTCCATGTTTTAGATGTCGGGGAAGAGGAGATGAGAGAAGGGTGAAGCAAAGGATGGATCGCTCAGGGGGAGGAGGAAGCAAGCAACCATCTCGCCGAGGGGGTGGCTCTAGTTCCAGGGATGTATCAGCACGACAGCAGATCCGTGATGAGGCTCGTCTGCAGATGCAAGGGCGACAGATTCGGGATTATCTCTATCCCGACCACACTAGAGCATCTCGCAGAGGTCAGCCGAGCCCACCTGCAGGAATACACAGAGAGGATGTGCAGGAGAGGCCCACAGGACAGCAAGGACAGGCAGCCCGTGTCTTACTACCAGCAGTTCAGCTCGTTGAAGACACATCGCAACTCAATCCCTACACTTTTAGAAAGATATGGACATTGATTATAGGTTCTGGAATGAGTTCCATTCCGACTTCTATCGTTCAGTCATGTACAATGCCAAGAAGCAAAAGATTCTGAGTATGAAGTATGTGATCGGGAACACTGGGAGCCAAGCATGATCGTGACATCAACAGAGTAGTGGCAGCTTGCAAAGGAGAGAAACATGTATGATTGATGGGTTTCAGCTACAATTGGAACACCGAGATTATCCATCAGTTTCATGCCACTCTCTATGTGGATAATGTGGTGGAGGAGATGCATTGGATGACCGAGGTGAAGGACCGAAAGATGCTAGAGCAAGGCGACCAGAGGGGGGGGGGTGATGGGAGCCTAAAAATTTCTTCCAAAATTCTGGCCTCTGTCACAACACAATCAACCCAAAAGCAAAGCGCGAACACCTGATGTCAAGACCAAAGAGAATGGGTGGATGTTCCCTAGGAACACAGCGGGACACAACACAAAACTCCCTCACCCAATACACGCAAGTCAACTAGTGACAGGATAGACTTGGGTAAATCACTACCTCCCCGGCAAACATGAGGGGGATTCAGGTTTTTTGCAAAGCGGGAAGCCCGGTTTTTGTAGAGCACAGAGTCAAGAATCCAACGCAAAAAGCGGATCTCCAATCGGAGCTCGAACGCAAAAAACACGGACAAAAACGCGTGCTGTCTGCCCTGACCGGACTCTGAGGTGCGTCCGATCAGTGTCGATCGGACGCGTCAGGTCACAAGAATCCCGATTCGGGAGCTCTCTGAGTTGGACCGGACTCTGCAAAGGAGGTGCGTCCGGTAACACAAAAACCAGCGTCCGGTCCACTACTACTCGATGAAACAGTAGTAGCAGCGCGTCCGGTCCAAGCAACAGCAGGGCGGTCGGTCACTATAAACGGTCTTTGACCGACTGACAGGGGGGGGACTCAGCACGGGGTTGTGGAGTCAGGTTGGTGTTGCCCGGCTAGCGGGTCCGGTCCCACACGCGAACTGGACAGCGCGGGTATTCAATGACCGGACTCTGATAGCGTGCGTCCGGTCGCTTCGATGAGGTCCGGTCACCCGCGATCAGCTCCCTGTTCGTCCACCAAATCGACCCGATCTCCCTCAAATCAAAAGCACTAGGGCTCAAATTTCGTGTGAGGGATCACAAGGATGTTAGTGAGCTACTCCTAAGAGATCATGGCTCGAACCTAACTCCAAATCGGTGAATCAAAGAAAACGATGAAGAACGGGCAAGAACTCGATCCCAAAACTAAATCCGACCGATCTGTGAGTTCGTGAGGTATTAGAGAAATTCCTTCGGTTGAAAGAAGACTCTCACGAAGCTACACAAGATGGTTCAAACGGATTTGCGAATCTTTCCTCGAAACAAGGATTCTCGTGAAGAACGAAGGAGGGGAAACGTGCAAACGCGAAGAACAAAATCGCAAGACAAATTAAAGCATGAATTTGATCCTTGGATTCGGAGGAATGGATGATTGATTAAGCACTCGGTGTCGGGCTACAAGCCAATCCTAGCATCACAAAGCTTGGATGGCGAAAAGCTCAAGAACAAGAGCCAACTCTCCCTCTAACCCTAGCCTTCTCTCACAAACACAAAATGAGAGAGACACCGTCCAAAGATCCCAAGGATGCGGCTGCCCTAGCAGCCCCCCTCATATATATAGGCGCACGTCCGAAGACCAAAATGCCCTTACATTAGCACTCAACCCAAATACCCCCAGGGGTAAACCGTCCAGTCCTGACGATCTTCATCCGACGGCCACGCCCGCACATCCGGTAGCTTCGCCTCGACGCGACCTTCCTGAAGCCGCCACGTGCCGTCATGTCGACCACCGCGCCTTCCTCGTGGATAGCTACGCCGCCGCGCCAGCCTCTCCACGCCGCCACGCGTCGACCGTCCTTTCAGACCAACCCCTGGTTTTGAGGCCCAAACCGGGAAACCGTCCACCCCGAGTTTTGAGGCCCAAACTCGGAAACCCGCCAGCCCAGGTTTTGAGGCCCAAACCTGGAAACCGTACTCGCCGAGTTTTGAGGCCCAAACTCGGAAACCGGCCACCCCAGGTTTTGAGGCCCAAACCTAGAAACCGTCGATGGTAGCTTTTTGAGGCTCAGCTACCGAACCTGCACCGTAGACGGGATGTGGTTCGCACACCCCGACCACCGGCACCGATGCCGATGCATGTCCAGCCTCCACGCCGGGCACAACGCCTTCGCCATCCTCCTTGACTCGGCCGACGGCACTTGCGCCGCACGCAAGCCCGTGTCCGACCTCCCGCCAAGTGTCACGACGCCACATCTTCCTCCCGACTCGGCCATGCATCGCACATCCCCATGTGCTCCTGCTCGCCGATTGCACGTGCCAGCTACCACAGCTGGTCCTCTGGCCCTCTAGTCCGTCAGTCCAAGCCTCACGTCCACCCTTCACCGCTCTGGGTACATCGGCATGGCACGTCCGCCGCACGGCATGCCCATCCTTCACCGCTCCCGGTCCGTTGGCACGGCACGTCTCTACTTGACCTTCACCTTGCCATAGACCACTATATCCGAGCTCCACACCTGCACATCAACACAGCCAAGAGACACATGTTGCACACACACACCAACACATAAACACAACCCAACTCACGCCACCGGTTAGTCATAAACAATAAGCGCATAGCAAGATATGGACTAACCGGAAAAGCCTCAAACCTTCCTCATCAAAGTCAATCATTCATCATATGTATTCTCAGGAGGGACGTCACTACAAGGTCTCTTATGAGACCTTTGCTAGGATTCTCGGTTTGGCAGCGGGGATAGAGAGCTTGATAGTCTGCACCAGGAGAGGACTCTGACAGATAATGAGATTGCATTCATGTATGAGGATCCTCGGAAGGCAGACGGGTTGGTCGAGGAGCTGAAGGCTATTACTACATGTTGAACAACCTTTTCAGGCAGACTCTCAACCCCAAAGGGGGTTCCCATGCTAACCTCTATGGATATGGCAGGAACATGTTGGCTTGGATGGCCCCCAGGCGAATCACTTCTCCATTTCCAGCTTCATTTGGACTGAGCTACAGGTGGCAGCCGAGGATGCTAGGAAGGCAGTGCTCTATGCCCCCTACATCATGTACATGATAGAGATGGTTTCCGGCTACACCTTTGCTAAGGATGGGCTGCATGAGCCTTATACAGCAGAGAAGAAGAGGGCAGCGACAGTAGGGCAGCATCAGTTGATAGGCCAGAGAGCTCCCGCCCTTCCTATCAGAGGAAGAAGAGAGCAAGCTGGCCAAATGGATTAAGGCCATCTTCTCTACTTGCACCTACGCAGCCCAGACATCTCACCAAGCACTTGTTGAGCAGCGAGCAGAGCAAGAGCGGGCGTTCGTCGCCGTTACCTCCACCCCGCTCTCCACCTCACTTCGACCTCTCCAGTCTTGATTCAGATGATATAAACTCAGATGACGACGAGGAGCAGGAGGAGATAGTGTCTGAGCCATCACGTCGTTCTACACGTGCCTCGACCCGCTACACCAGTACTACCCATCGCCATGGGAAGGCTGTTGTAGAGTCCGACGACGATGATGACGACGACAACAATGGTGACAATGATGATGATGATGATGATGAGGCGAGATTCCGTGGGACAAGTTAGCGTCTGATGATGAGTGAGTGTTTGGACACTTTTCTCTTCTCTTTACTTCTCTCTTTTTGGTGACTTGTTGCCAAAGGGGGAGAATTAGGCGAAGAGAAGGGGTACAACACTTCTTGTTCATGTCCCCATCTTTTAGTAGTTGTGAATTGTGAGAGAGGTTGTCGATCAAAACTCTAATTTGTAATACTCTATGTTGCTACTTCTTAGACTTGGATGTGGACATGTACTTTTATCTGCTTATCTAGCTTGTCTTATTTTGTTTAGACCTGTTGTGTATTATGCTTTGTGGTTGTTTTAATTTCCGCTGCGTTTGCTGTCTGCAAGTCTGAGCGGCAGTGCCGCTCACAGGCCGGCAGTGTCGGGCTCCGGCAGTGCCGCGCCTAGAGCGGCAGTGCCCTCTGGCTGACAGGTAGCAAACCTCTCTGATGTGCTTAAACTATCATTCGCATCACGTATTATTCTTGACACAGTTTGTTTGCACCGCACAAAGCTATTAGATGTGAAACTGAACCTACTTTTCACTTTTGAATATGTTAATGTTGGCCTCTAATGCCATTTGAGATTTCAGCTCTCATTCACACATTTAGAGGAGGTTTCACACCTAAGCTTCTAAATCTCAAGTATTGTACCCTTCTATTGTAAGCTTCAATTGTGTTATCATCAATCACCAAAAAGGGGAGAGATTGTAAGTGCAATCAAGCCCTATTTGGGTTTTGGTGATAATGACCACATGATTGGAGAACTAATGAGATTTACCTAGATGACAAGCAGGTTGATAATAAGAAAGGATGGTACATATGTGTCGGTGGACCCCTCATACTACATTTCATCGTTTCCGGACTCAAAGTGCTACAATAAGCTTTTTCTTACATATTTGAGTTATTGGATTGCCGTACTATCAAGGGGGAATGCAAATGCATTGCTATGGCTGAATGACATGTGCTCAACCACCCACCAGTCATCCTCATTCCTAACCAAAGATAGCTGCACAAATTCAGATCTATTCTGTCTATCTGGTAGGCGCGGCAGTGCCACCCAGGGCGCGGCAGTGCCGGGCTAAGGCCGGCACTGCCGCGACTTGTTTGTACCGTTGGAAGGCAGGGGATACTTACTTCACTCCCCTGCCACCCCAACGGTCACCTATGACCATTTACTCTTCTCCTACCTCCAGACAAGGCTTCCTCTCCCCATTGAAGGCTCCCAAGCTCTCTCTCACCAAATCTTCGATTCCCATTGATTCCAAGTGAGTTAGAGCCTCAAACCTTCACCAAAGAGAAGCCCTAGCTGAGATCTACTTCCTAGAGCACTGGATTTGAGCATAGCCGGTGGATTTGATTCTATTACTCTTGGGTTCTTGGAACTTAGCCGGCTAGGCGTCGCCCTTGAGCTAGTCAACTTGTGTGGCGGCTTGGGAGGTTTGTAATCACTCGTGCAGCTAGTATTATCACCCCTCACTTCAAGATTTGGTTCCTTGACTTGAGAACTAGGAAGAGTTGCAATCTCATGACCTAAGTGGTTAACCTCAACAACGTGGAGGTAGGCAAGCCTTGGTGGCGAGCTGAACCATGGATAAATCACTTGTCTCTTGTCCTTACTTACTTGCTTTCATATTTCATACTTGTGAACTTGTGATAGATTCTAGGTTTGGCCCGATCTACTTCATACTACATATTTGGCTTGGTAGAGTTGGTTCTGCTGGTTCAGGAAACTTGGTGTAGCATTTCCATTCATATAGAATCAGTTTGTTGTGGCTGGATTTCGAATTGCAGGCTCAGGTTATACTCTGCGCGGCAGTGCCCGGCACAGGCAGTAGTGCCGGGCTAATCTAATTAAGTTTGAGCTGTGATTTTTGACAGGCCTATTCACCCCCCCCCTCTAGGCCACACAGGTCCTTACACTTCCGAAAAGGCACAGATATAGAAGAAGTGTCATGAATCAATTGTTCGATGATCAGGGCGAGCCACAGGGTGAACCACCGGCGCAGACTAGTTGGGGGCCAAAGGTGTATGAGATGGTGAAGGATATTGATCAAATCGAGTTTGGGAAGAGAAGAAGCCACCAGAGGAGGGGACAAAACAAACGAGGAAGCGAAAGCGAGACATGATGGAGGAAGCGTCGCAGGTCCCTCTGTTCCTTTCAAGAAGAGGTCGATTTTCTTCGAGTACCTGTCATATTGGAAGACACTAAAAACACCCCATGCCATCGACTGTATGCATCTCGAGAAGAACGTCTTTGATAGCACGATCGGTGTCCTGCTGGACATCCTGGGAAAGACGAAGGATGGTCTGAAGTCACGGACGGATCTTCTCAACCAGGGCATCAGGCAGGACCTTCACCCGGGTCACCTCATAATGGTAAAGTGGATCTTCCAGGTGCGGCCTACAACCTAAGGCATGGCGAGAAGACTGCTATGCTCAACCTTCTTAGGGGTATCAAGGTGCCGACCGGTTTCTCTTCAACATCAAGAGCCTCGTCTCCTTGAAAGACCTCACATTGACCGGCTACAACGCACATGACTGCACATCATGCTGACGGTGTTCCTTCCAATTGTGATAAGGGTTATCGGTCCAGAGTACGTGAAGATGGTGGTCACTCGATATCATACTTCTTTAACCGCATCATGCAGAAGGTCATCGGTAAGGCTGACCTCCCTGCCCTAAAGGACTTCATCGCGGAGACCCTTTGCCAGCACGAGATGTGGACGTACGAGCGGTTTATGTCCACCCTCAACAGATATGTTCATAACCGTGCTCACCCGGAGGGCTCTATGATCGAGGCGTACACAACCGAAGAGGCAGTGAACTGGTGTATGAGATACATAAAAGATGGGAGGGGCGATTGGGTTGCCTGTCCATCAGCATGAGGCAGAACCGCGGGCATGGGTGCACGGGCCGAAAGTTCGCACTGATATACCATACAAGGAGATTGAACAAACTCATTACAACATCCTTCATCAGTTGATGAGCATGGAGAAATATGTCGAGAGGCACATAGAAGAGATCCACACCGCTAATGACGGACAACGCACAGAGGCATGGGCCCAGAATGAGCACAGGAACAGTTTCATAGATGGCTCAGAGAGCAACACATACCCCTAGAAAGATGCCCTGATGATGAAGATACAGAGACCGCGCAGAAGCTTCTGCAAGGCCCGTCAAGCCAAATCACAACGTGGCAAGGGTACGATGTGAAGGGGTACAGGTTTCCACATGAAACAGAAGGACAAGAAGAGCGCGACACAGAACTGCGATGTTCGATATGAGGGCGTCGACGAGGCCACAAACACGAGGACGCAATACTATGGCCAGATCGAAGAAATATTGGGAACTTGACTATGGCAAGGACGTATGCGTAACCGTCTTCCGGGCCACTGGGTAATCCCAAAGCGGTTGCGGTCGACAGTTTCGGTCTAACCACCGTGAACCTCAAAAGTATCAGGTACAAAGATGACAATGGGTACTTGCAAACCAATGTCGCGCAAGTGGCCTACTATATCTATCCGGAGACCAAAGAGGCTGTGGTCGTGTCAGGAAAGTAGCGGATTGTTGGAGCTGATGGTTCCAAAGCCCAGAACAATACAACAACTATGCAGAGCTCCAACTTTTTACCGATTTTGCAAAGAAGATCAAGGCCGTCGAGGACTGTTGCAACAAGAGCGGTATAACCCTGGGCCCGTCCCGATGGTGAGAAGCTGTCCGTGAAAGCGCTCGCACCAAAATAAGATGTATATTCATATATATGCCACATGTTTTGTAATCAAAGTAGTGGAAAGTTATGTAATAGTATTCGAGACAAGTTTTGTAATAGATTGTTGTTAATAAGTTTTGTTACTGCTGACTTATTAATAAGTTAATATTATTAATACAAATTTTGTAATAGATTTTTGTTAATATTATTAATAACTAATTTTGTAATAGATTTTTGTTAATATTATTAATAACAAATTATGTCTAATAAATTCTGTAATGAATAACCGCAGCGGGCATCTTAAGTTTCCCGCTGCGGTTTTCAGATTAACCGCAGCGGGCAACTTAAGGTGCCTGTTGCTGTTATTATTTACTACAGCGGGCACCTTAAGTTGCCTGCTGCGGTTAATCCTAACCTATAAAAGACCCGCAGCGCCGAAGGGCAGTTTAGTCCTTCATGCGTCATCCTTTGAACCCCGTAGGGCTGTCGAATTTGACCTACGCTGCCGCCGTGTCGTCCATTGCCGCCGCCGCCGTCCTCCTCCACCGCACCTGTCCTCCTCACCCTGTCCCCTCGTCCCCATATCCTCTCCCCTCCTCGCCCTACTGCTCCCATCCTTGGCGGCGTCGACCTCAACCTCGACCTAGCCAGTGGAGCCGGTGGAGGCACCGTGCACCCCTATCCGCTAGTGGAGCCTGTGGAGCCGCCAGGGCCCCTGTCTGCCGGCGTGGACCTCGATCTCGACCTCACCAGTGGAGCCGTGCCCTAGTCCGCTGGTGGAGCCACTGCCCCTGTTCGCCGGTTGCCCTAGTCGACCTCGATCTCGATCAGTTTGAGTAACTTGCTCCGACAGGTGAGTAACTCCTCCCCTCGAACCTCCCCTTACTCATCTCATGATCATTGACTAAATCATAACCAACAACTTTGCTATATGTTGAGCATATGTTAATCTGATCAGTTATATGTTAGCATATGGTCAAGTTATATTCAGTCAAGCTATATGTTCAGTCAATTGCATGGTAAGCTATATTTAGTGAAGTTAATCTGAATATATGTCAAGTTATATGCTGAGCATATGGTCAAGTTATATTCAGTCAAGCTATAGGTTCAGTCAACTTTGCATGTTTTAGTATATTGTCAAGCTATATGTTGAGCATTTTCAGTAAGCTATATGTTTTAGTCAAGCTTATTTTCAGTAAGTTATGTTTCAGTCCATGTTTCAGTTATGTTTCAGTCCATGTTTTAGTTATGTTTCAGTTATGTTTTAGTCCATGTTTCAGTTATGTTTTAGTCCATGGTTTCAGTTATGTTTCAGTCCATGTTTTAGTTATGTTTCAGTCCATGTTTCAGTTATGTTTTAGTCCATGTTTCAGTTATGTTTCAGTCCATGTTTCAGTTATGTCAAGCTATATGTTTCAATTACTGATCAGTTATGTTTCTGAACCATCAAGCTATATGTTTCATGGGACAATGCATGCATCACTACCTCTCTCAAATGGTTGCCCAAAGTCCACGTATAGAAGCAAGAAACTAATTTGACCACATTTTTGTTTCTGCTCTCCCTAACTCCTCTCTCCTCCTCTCCTACTACTACTCTCTGCTATGTTTCAGTTATGCTTTGGGTATTGCAGCATTTATTCTGAACACACATAACTGAAACATAACTATTACATAACTGAAACATGGACTGAAACATAAACATCTTTGCCTGATCTCTCCCTGTACTACTACTCTCCCTGTACTACTACTCTCTGCTACAAACCTGATCTTTGCCTACTCCTCTCTCCCCTACTCCAGTGTTCTATTTCCTTCCTATGATGCAATTTGATGCTTTTTTACACTATGCATTTGCCACTACCTATGATGCTCTGTTATGCTTTTTTGTATTTCCTATTTCCTGCCTATATGATGCAATTTGATGCTTTTTTACACTATGCATTTGCCACACTGTTATGCTTTTTTTGTTTCTGCTCTCCGTAACTCCTCTCTCCCTGTACTCTCCCTGTACCACACATTTCAGTTATGTTTTTTTACACTATACTACTCCTCTACTTCCTACTACTCTCTATACACACTCCTTCTATACTACTCTCACCTCCTACTACTGTCTCCTCCTACTGCTCTCTCTCTACCCTACTACTCTCTCTCCTACTGCTCTCTCCTCCTACTACTGCTCTCACCCTACTACTCTCTCCTCCTACTACTGCTCTCTCACCCTACTACTCTCTCCTCTCCTACTACTCTCTCCTCCTACTACTCTCTCACCCTACTACTCTCTCCTCCTACGTTTCAGTTATGTTTTTTCACTATGCTACTCCTCTACTTCCTACTACTCTCTATACCACTCCCTCTATACTACCTCACCTCCTACTACTCTCCCTCTACTACTCTGTCCTCCTATGGCATTTGCATTGATGTTTTTTTGGAACTTGTAAGCTGAGGTAGTGGCAAATGCGATGATGTGACCCCTTCAATCTATGCTGAGGCAGCAAACGATGATGATCAATTGCCCCCTACTTTCTATGCTGAGTCAGCTGCTAGACTAGGATGGCTTGTATTTTACAAGTAACCAGTTTAGCAGTGACTGTTGACCTAGGGGAAAATCTGAGCCAAAAACTTATACGTGTCATTTTTTTTCAAGCTTTGAACTGATCATTTATATACGTGTTTGTGTATGTAGAACTAAAATGGCGGAAGACAAAACAAATGAATGGAGGGACCCTACCCATAGCTCCTCGTCAACTAGCTTGATGAGTGGGGCGTCCGTGACTCCACCGCCGAAGAAGCAGCGTACAGAGGTGGACTACGATCCGACGTACGAACCGGGGGCGGACGAAGCACATAGTCACGACTTCGAGGTTTACGTAACACGCTGGTTTTTCTAACATGTACAATGATGCGTGCGAAAAACTAAAGGCAAGAGACTCTTGTCAACAGCTGCCGATTGTGCCTCGTCAGCTCGAGTTCAGGGACGAAGACGCGGTCAGGGAGGAAGAAGCCCCCCGCTCCCTCTACGACAACCTCTTCGTCCAAATCTAAGGGCCAGAAGAAGGTGAGGGGACAACACAGGAGGCACCAGTTGGACAAAGCAAACGAGGTGCATGTCATCGATGCGGTGGGCCAGAGGGAAACCCAATAGCTCCAGATACAGTCATTGGCAAGTTCAGCAATCAAGTGGCATGTATAGCCAAGGAGAAGGTGGAGATCACTTGGCCCAACTGGCACGACGTCCTGAAAGACATAAAAAACAATGTATGGGGTGAGGTGACAAGGAGATTCAGATATCCGCCCTCAGCTGACATGGAGAAGTGCCAGGAGTGGGCTTTGCATGTGGCATCGACTACGCTTCGCAACTTCAGGTCCATGCTAACCAGAAATTACCTGAAGAAGGGGAAGTCGCCACTGCTAAAGCAATATGGTCAAGGCACACATGTGGGACGCTTTTTGTGAAATGAGAAAGACACAAGAAGCAGAGGAAAAGAGCGCTAAGTTCAGTGAGCTCGCGAAGAGGAACAAGAATCCTCACCACTTGGGCATGACTGGCTTTGCCGGTCAGAGGACCAAGTGGCAGCAAGAAGAACAAGCAAGACAGGCTGCTGGGGTTCCAGATCCGTATGAGGGCATCGACCCAAGGGCAAAGGACTACATGAGGGCCTGCATTCCAAAGAGGCTGAAGCTCGGGGCGACCAAGTTTAATGAGCCTCACCTCGAGGACGTCGAGAAGACTTTGATGGAGAAAGTAAAGCTAAGGACAACATCGTGGTCCGCCGGGCCACGACTTGCTCACCGAGGTCCTGGGAACCCCGAGCACCGCGGCCGCGTTCGTGGTGTCGGGTCAAAGATGAGCTGGAAGTCGGTTGAGTCGTGGCAATCCGACGCGGCCACATACAAGTCCAGCAGAGGTATAAAGATGAGCTATATAAGAAGGGCTTCAATGAAGGCGTGGCTGAAATGATCAAAAGCTCAATAAAGGAAGCCTTCATGAGCAACGACCCGGAGATGGTCGCGATAAGGTAGAAGATGTTTGATCACCATGGCCTGCCCAATCCTCAAGCAAAGAAAAGAAAGCCTTACTCCCGATGAACGAGGATCTCCCAAGGGTCTCGAACGAGGACTTCCAGGAAAACCACAGCACGTCCAACTCCTCATCTCGTTCGGAAGGTCCAAGAAGATGTACGTGGTCGAGGGATGCATTCTTGCACCCCACGATATCCATGACTTCAACAAAGAACACATCCTTGAAGACTATGTGGTCGTGAGCCCGTTATGGCACGTTCTCGACCAGGAACATTTTGAATTGGACCATCCCAACCTACAATCGGCCAGGCACCTAGGGCAGGCACTTGGATTGGAAGTTCTATGGAACCGCGAGGACATCGAGATCATTGCTCGGACGCAACTCCAACGTCGACGTCGACCCCAGCATCACAACCATCAGCCGCCGGATCTTGTCCTCCGGAAGATCCAGATCACGACAGCGATGATGACGAAGAAAAGGGCGGGGACAAGAGCAAGGGAAAGGATAAAGGAGAAGGCGGTAGTGAAGGCGGGGACAAGGAAAAGGTAGAAGGTGATGGCGGGGAAAAGGAAAAGGGCACTGACATGGGAACCGTGTCTCCCTGCCTCCAAATAGTCCGCCTATCGGCCCGGTCAATGAGGCAAGAAGCTCAGAGGCCAGTAAGGGCGACAACACGACACGACGACAAGCCAGCCAAGCACAAACGAGCAACAGGGAGGCATGACGGGGGAGGCAACAGGGACGAAGACACCTCCCCCGTCAACCACAAGCCAATGTCCTCCTCTGCCCACCAAGAATCCAAGAACGTCCACCGACAAGCTCCCGTACACGCTCACGTTCGGAAGGTATGGTAACTTGAGCATAATACCACACGTCCATAGTATATATTCTACTAACATCCCTATCCATCGTTTGCCAGCCTGAAACTACCGTCAACTATTTGATGAGGCCGAAGACTGCCCTGGCCACTATGTGTGCGGGAAGTTCATGATTCCCAAGGCCCAGCTCATCGACGAGGAAAAGTGGGATACAAGGAGGTTCCATCTATGGTACATCGAAGCTGCAAAAGCCGGGATGTCAAGTTTTAACGTCAAGATTCCCACGGAGTACTTCCACTTGCCCGCTGGTAATGAAATGCACCTACCCGTCGACTTTAGCGACATGTACAACCTGATGCGGGAAGAAGACCTGGACATCGTTCAAATCACCCTATTCACACTATAAGCGATGAATGCAACTTCCACAGATCACTACATTCGTATTTTCCATAGTTCTATACTTATTATGTCACGATGACTTATTCGTGCAGCATGACGGTCACTGTAAGTAATAAAAATACACGTCTTGTACTCTACTCTCTACCTCTCTCCTGCACATATTGCCAAAAAAGTCATCAAGGGTTTCGAGATCACTGATCCGGAGATGACAGTTCGACAGCGAGAGAAGAAATATGAAGAAAATATGAAAGCCGAGAAGACTAAGTTGAAAAATTACATAATAGAATGCATGAAGAAGATCAAGATGGATGGGCCAGAGTGTATAATGGCTGCCTATCACTTTGGGTAAGTCAAATACATGTACGTACACCTAAGTCGCTAGCATATCATGCCTTCTCGTCGTCATAAACTCTATTTTGTTGCAATGGTGCAGCCAGGGCCTCGTGGGTGGCCACTGGGTCGCTTTTATCATATACCCTCAAGATGGCAGGGCCTGTGTGTTTGACTCCTTGAGCGTACCAAACAAGCAAGGTTACAAGGCATTCGAAGATTGTCTGAAAAAGTAAGTCATCCAGCTTTTTCATCAGTTACGGTTACCATACGTTTTTAAATGGTGGCTAAAAACTATTATATTTCATACAACGCTTATAAGGAATACCAAAAGGTGCCCGGATTCTGGGACTGAAGACTCAAAAGTTCAAGGACAAGCATAGGTACCACCTCAAAATCCGACGAGATTTCCCGGTAAGTATTTCAAAGGTTCAATTCATGTTTCATACATATATATGGGTTCTAATGCTTGTGTATCAATCGTGCAGTGCGCCAAACAACCACTAGGATCGAAGACATGTGGCTTGTACACATGCGAGTTTCTAAGGGAAAGCAAGGAGTACACCAATAGCTGGAAGAAGCTCAAGGAAGGTGTCAAGTATTGGGGAGAGCAGCAGAGCCGCAGGATGTGCTTTAATAAGTCAAGGCGGACATATACAAGTTTGTAATGGAGAAATGCATTCTCGAAGGAGAAACGTTCTTCGACAACGACTCCGAGCTGGCGTTGCTACCCCAATACGAGAAGCTCCCAAATGGAACACAATGCTTCGTCCGACAGATTACGCTCATCAAGTTGAACTATGATGTGTAATTTGAATTTGAAATCAACTAAGTCAACGTGTATATGATGACAACAAACAACTAAGTGACTTTATGTTATGTCCAGATGGTTTATATGTGCATATATATATATATCTGTTAGAAATCTGGAATTTGGAATTATTTGAAAACTGCAATTGATTTGAATTCATATCCTGCTGTTTCTGCTGGCTGCATTATTTATTTTTTAATCCAAAATTAATAACTGTGGCAGGCAACATAAGGAGCCCGCTACGGTTAAACGCAACTACCGCAACGGGCAACCTAAACCGACCGTTGTGGTTAATAATTTACCGCAGCGGGCAATTTATGTTTGCCCGCTGCGGTTAAGGCTTTTAGCGCAGCGGGCCGCAGCGGACGCTTTTGCCCGCTGCGGTAAAGCTAAAACACCCGCTGCGGTTAAGCTTTGTGCAGTAGTGAAAACCCGTTTCCCTCCGACCCGTAGCAGGCGGATGTCTGAGGAGTACTCGAGGGGTGCCTGAGGAATAAACAAAAAAGACCTTTTGTGTAAGCTCACTGGGTAGAACTCAATGATGGCCGAGGCTAGGAATAAACAACAACGGAAAACAATGAGTGATCCATATGTTTATCAAAATAATGAAGAAAAAACCTTTAAGAGTGAGATTTGTGTAAGCTCAAGAAAGACCTTTTGGTGTGAGATTTGTCTTTCTTTGCTTAAATTTCATCAATTCAGAGATTATTCTTCATGTGCTCTAGAAATTCAATCTCTATGTACCGAAAACAAAGGGTATCAACTGAAAACAAATGCTATTATATTCGTTGCTAATTATACAGACAGCTAGGATATATGAGGGAGCAAAGAAACGCATACACACCTGTATGGCCTTGGTCCTCTCCTCACTGGAGCTGGGCGCCTAGGCTGCACTGCTATGGCAACCTTGCCTCCACCTCCTGCATACATGTTAGCACGTTTCGCAACGGCCCAACCCCAAACGGTGGTTAGCCAAGCGAGCGATTGAAGGTGAAGGATGGGAGGAAGCTGCCTGCATACTGGCGTGTCCTGGTACTAGTGCTCCTCTATAACACTCTGCAAGAATTTAGGAGGACAATAACAACCAAACAGAACAAATGTTGTACTCCCTCCATCCCAAATTATAAGACGTTCCAAGAATCTTGGAGAGTCAAAGTTTTTCAACTTTGACCAAAATTATAGAGAAAAATATAAAGATTTATAACATCAAATATGTATATTATGAAAATATAACCAATAGAGAATCTAATTGCACTTAGTTGGTATCATAAATATTATTATATTTTTATATAAATTTGGTCAAAGTTGAAAAATTTGACTCTCCAAGATTCTTGGAACGTCTTATAATTTGGGATGGAGGGAGTAGTTAGAAGTGTTGGATTGATCTCCACTAGTTAGGCCCAACGGCCTAACTAGACCCTGATCTGCATCCTGATCGGGGATGCCCAGCCCATTAGCAGGCTGGTGGGCCCCCATCGCATAGTGCCTATAAAGAGGAGGTGGGGGCAGGGCTCTAAACGAGGTAATTGATAGCCACTGCTACAGTTTTCCCACCGTCCTAACCTAATCCGATCCCGAGGGTGGCACTGCCAGCGGCGGGAAGCTCCACCAGCGCTTCCACTGCTCAATCACTACAACGACCGTCGCTGCCCGTGCGCAGCCTCCATCAACGAACCAGGGACAGCCGGATCTCGAAGGTATGAACCCTAAACTCTAACCTATCTATCTTCTCCATTCTCTCTGGTAGTTCATCTCACCCACTGTTCTTACCCGAATTAAAAGAGAACCCCAACTAGATCTACTCCTAGCGATCCTAGAATCTAACAATGGTATCAGAGCCTCGATCTAGTGTGTAGATCCAGATTGGGGAAGAAAGGGTTACGGTTTCTTTCGGGAAAACCTAACACTATTGTCTACCGACGCCGGTTTGTCGACGTTCGGAATGGGCCAAACCCTAATCTGTTAAGGGTTTTCCGCAAACGAAGAAATAGGGGGAGGATCGGATCCGAACCCTAAAGCAAAGACAAGCCAAAACCCTAACACATTAGGATTTTCGGCAAAAGACAGAGGGGAAACCCTGAACGTTGGTCGTCGGCGTGCGATACACAGAAAAGAGGGGGTGGATTCGATCCCGTCGTGCAGGAAAGATCCCGCAGACACGCAGGAAGATGAACCCGCGGCGATGTCTTGCGAGCATGCGCCTAAAACAAGAACAGAGGAGGGAGGAAGCCGATCTGGATCTAACTCCTAACCCTAAAGAGACAATGGGGAAAAGATGTGCGCCTACCTGTGGCGTCCGGGGAGGGGACGGTTCCCGCTGGCGGCGGCGCCGCCTCCGCCACGAGACCCTAGACGGCCTTCCCCGAGCGGTTTTTCTCTCCGCCGGCAGAAGGGAGCGCGCTGTGCGGATAGATCAAGGCGAGCCGACGCGGGATAGGGAACCGGTCCAAAGCCACTCGACGGCGGCCCGCTCTGCCACGGGCGAGCGCGCACGCCGGCGAGGGGCTCGGCGCCGGTCCCGTGTTCCGTCCTTCTCTTTCTCCCGTGGCAAGGTGCCACCGCCCGCTCCCGGTTTGTTGTGCGGCGCGGAGAGGAGAGATGTGGAGAAGACAAAGGAGAGAAGAACTGGGGAGGGAGCTGGCCAGGGCTTGCCCAGCGGCGCCTCTGGTCGGCGGCCAGCTGCCCCTTCGCTCACGGTGCGGCGCTGAGGGAAGGAGGAAGGGAGAAAATGCGAGCTAGGGTTACGGGAGCAGTCTGTGCCCTGGTTTTTGGTCAGCGAGATCAAAGGCCGACTGTCGGATGCGATCGGATGGCCTGGGATGGCGGGGCCGGTTACGGCCCAAGTGGGAGGCCGCGGGAGGCCGCTTTCCCGGCCCAGGCCCAGTTTGCGGCCTGGGGCGCGGGAGGCGGGGCGCGCGCAGCGCGGCCGTGGGCCGCTGGGCCACGGGTGCAGAGCCCGTACTCGTGCTAAATGGCCGCGAGAGGGGCCTTCGGGCCACATTGGTGGAAAGAATAGTTCAGTTTTCGCACTGATGTTTTCAATTTCCAGAAGCAGATTTTAAATGAATTTTGATTGAATCTTGATGTAAATTTTTGTGCATTTTATCCAACGATATTTTGCTCAGAAAATAGAAAAGTATATTAAGTGCTTCTGGAAAAAATGTTATTAAGAGTGTTTTCATGTTTCTGCTGCAAAGTTGACATTGATTATCTTCTAATTAAATTGGAACCAATGGGAAAATTTAATTAGAGAAATAGTCACATGTTTAAATTGAATTATGATATTGTTATTTTCTGACCAACATTGATGATAACATATTATAAATTTAAATGTAAAGTCTGAATCTCTGGTAAATTTTGCGTCAATGTGACCAATTTTTCTAGAGACCATATAAGAATCAAGAAATGTCTCTGATAAAGTGAAAAGTATTCCGCTGCAGTGATGTTGATTATCATCAAGTTATTTGAGTTTGCATACGTTAATTCTATTTCTGCCCAACGGTGATGTAGAATTAATGTAAAAGATATTGTTTTATTCTATTTTCTGCTCAACGGTGATATAGAATAAACTACAAGTTTTAAAGTTCAATGTGCATGTTTTAACCAGACCGACGTAGGGTTATTTTCATGCTCATTGTTGTTGGTTATTGATGATTAATGTTTTTCAGAAAAGATCTTCATGCTTTCATTCTTGGAGGCAGAAAAGAAGAGTTGGGTACTTGTGACTCCGAAGATGGAAAGTGCAAGTTTTAGAGAATGTCTTGAAAAGAAATGTATTCAGGGACATTAGTCCAAAGTAAGAGTTTAGTACATGAAATGTGTTTTATGTACTCTCTGTGAAGAAGAATGTGTTTTAGTTTTATTCATTATGAAAAAGTTGTAATAAGAAATATGCATATTTAATTTGACCAACATTGGATTAAATGTGTATGTTACAGAATATTTAGATTTATTTCTGAATTTGATGATTGAATGTGAAAGCCAATTCTGGCTTTAATGTCCCTGATGGAAATTGTCCCGCATGACGGGAAAAAGTTTGTGATGGCTCATGTGCCTAAAGTATATCCCAGAGTGGGAGAAAAGAATGGAAAGTTTGGGTAGCTTTTATGCTATCACAGTGTTAACCATGACATGGTCATGGGCTAAGGCCATGAGGGGAGCAATCCCAGATAAAGAAAGCATGCAAGCATGACTTGCAAGTAAAGTTTAGTAGGACTTTGTTAATTTCTTAAAGTGGAATGAGGAAAGTATACTCCCATAAGAATCAAAAGATGACTTAGTTTGCATGACATGGTCATGTGAATAAAGCAAATTATAGATGTCTCCTCGTTCACAAAGTTCAGAATATTTTCGAAATTATGGCAGTAAAGTTTGTGCCATATTTCGAGGGGAGAATGGTGAGATAATACTAAGAAAGATAAGAGATTCTCTCCATTTCCCTGTGCCTCAAAAGTGCAATGCATGATATGCATTAAAGCAAAAGTGATCTATAAAGATGAATATGACCGTTGAGGGAGTACAATGATCATAATAACGATACCCCTAAGTAAAGAAAGAATAGCTAAATTCCTATACCTTTATGGTTATGATAGGAAGATAGCATAGTGAGCCAGTATTTGTACTGGACGAGCGGTGTTTAAGGCACCCTATGATTTTTGACACAGATTAAACCCAATAAGAAATTTGAGGAAGCATCATCTTTCAAAAGATGGGATAATCTGGGGGAGCATGGTATGTAGAGATCTAAGACTTGAAGAGAAGTGGGGCTGCGTGCCCGCTCCAATGACTCAAGAACAATCATACTTGTTTATGTTGTATGGCCTATACAACACCTATTGTTAGTCCTTCTAGAAAGATGAGTAATGTAAAGTATCAATTGCCCCTTGGCAATGAAAGAGCAACAACATCCCATGTAAAAGAGTGTCATTTTGGACCTAAAAGGTCTCAAAGAATAAAAGATGTGAAGTTATCCTAATGGAGCCAAAACAGTAGGCTGTAATGGGTCTACAAGACACATTATGGCTCCGGAGGGAACATAGAAAAATATATAGTGCGACTTATGATGAAAGGATTCACAAAAAGGAAAGAAAAACACTTTAACGAGTGTTAATGACACATTATGATTTAGAGTTAATCAGATAGATGTAAAGATAATACTAATTGATGGGAATTTGTATGAAAAGTTTACATGGCACAACCTAACATTTTGTCATGAAAGAAAAGAATGTTAAGGATGCCACCTGAAGAAATCTATTAGTGGTGTTCAAAAGAGCATCTAAACAGTGGTATTTAAAGTTTGATGCCACATTAGATTAGAAAGTTTGGGTTTAATGAGAATGAGAAGGACAATGACATTGTGCAAAGTCCAAGAATAGGAAATTCATTTTCCTAAACTTGTATGTGGATGACACCCTTGCTTGTTGGCAATAGTGTTGATCTACTATTGAAAAAGTAGTCATTGCCCTAAATTACATAAGATTGATCTTGGTGAATTGTCATTCGTCTATGAATTGAAATTTACCGAGACAAGAAAAGGGGTATTAGAAATGTCTCAAGTGTATACTTGAGAAGATTCTAAAGAAATAAAGTATCTATATGTGTTAAACATACGCCTGCTCTATGGTCAAGGGTAATAGTTTTGGAACTTTCAGTGTTCCAAGAATAGATTAGAGAATTGATAAAATGGACGTCCTATATGCTTCAGCTATTGGAAGCTTAATGAGTGCACAAGTTATTACCCTGACATGGTTCATGTCCGGGATTTTGGCAGATGTCCAATCCAGATATAGATCACTGGAATGGAAGTGTTGCAATTGTGCAAAGTTTCTTATGCCTCATGATGAGTAACTAAGTTCGAGTACCCTCAAAGGGTTGTGGGTACAAAATGTTAATCTTGGCGAGATGTGTAGTGAAACCCACATTAGTAACTAACACTCGCAGTTGGAGTTTTATTTGTGGAAAAAGCTCCTAAGAAATAGTTATGTGTCATTGATGATTCATACTAAGATATAGCTTATTATGAGGCATAGGACAGGCAAATGCGATTGATGAGTGCATTGAACCTACCTAATAAAATATCTAACTAACTATACGGCAACAAATCAAGCTGGATAAATGTTTAGAAAATATATGGAGTATATATGGAATACAACGGAGTTCATAATGGTAAACAACATAACCATTTAAGAAGTTTTGCTCCTAAGACAACGGGTCAGGTGTGCTGTCAAACACTTGACACTGGGTTGTACGTTGTGAAGGAAAAAGTCCAGAATCATACTTTTAGAATGTGAAAGTATTACGGATCCATTTTGCAAAGGCTTACCACCCATGTGTTTCAGGGAATACACAGTCGACATGGGTTGTATGGTAAGGCCTATGATTTCTGGACATAAAGGCCCCCAAGTTAAGAACCTATTTCAAAACAGAGACGTGTATTGTAGCTGTTAAATCTATCGATATTGATCGTGACGATGAGGCGCGCTCTATGCATCGATCTATGAATGGATGGTAAAGAAATAAATGAGAAGTTTAAAGATATGAGTTAGATCAAGGGCGAGAATGTTGGATTGATCTCCACTAGTTAGGCCCAACGGTCTAACTGGACCCTGATCTGCATCCTGATCGGGGATGCCCAGCCCATTAGCAGGCTGGTGGGCCCCCGTCGCACAGTGCCTATAAAGAGGAGGTGGGGGCAGGGCTCTAAACGAGGTTGACAGCCACTGCTACAGTTTCCCACCGTTCTAACCCTAATCTGATCCCGAGGGTGGCATTGCCAGCGGCGGGAAGCTCCACCAGCGCTTCCACTGCTCAATCACTACAATGACCGTCGCTGCCCGTGCGCAGCCTCCATCAACGAACCAGGGACAGCCGGATCTCGAAGGTATGAACCCTAGACTCTAACCTATCAATCTCCATTCTCTCTGGTAGTTCATCTCGGATGAACTACCCACTGATTCTTACCCGAATTAAAAGAGAACCCCAACTGGATCTACTCCTAGCGATCCTAGAATCTAACAAGAAGATCACAATCCAATAGGTGCAGAAAGATGAACACCTCAATTAAAAATCGGTAATGGAACAGAATGTCAACAACACAAATGCAATTTCAGACCATGAGCTCAGCCATGATGCATGGGGTACGACATCGTTTCTGGTGTCCTCCCTGATGTCCCTCTTGAGTTTGGCAGCCTCCACGAAATTCTCCTTCTCAACTGCCTCCTCTTATCTGGAGAACGCCGAAGTTGAGAATGCCGGAGCTACGGGAGGAGAACGCCGGGGATACAGTTGCGGACCTCACCGGCGGCGGAACGGCCGCGCCACAGGTCTCCGTGCCCCGGCCTCCGCGTCCGTGGCTGCAGCGCCCCTGGCCTCCGCATCCCCGACGGCCGCGCCCCCAGCCCCTGCCGGAGCGGCGTCCCCGGCCCTGGCGACGCGGCGACCGTAGCCCTGGCGGACGGCATGTGGTCAGGGGAGGCGCGCAACAAGAGCGGGGCAGGCGACGCGAGGGGCAGGGAGGGGAGAGAGGAGTCACACTGGGGAGGAGGGGGAGGTGGACATCCGAGAGAGGATCCGCGATGGTGTGTACGCGAGGTGGCGGGACGGGAGAGGGAGGGTCGCTTCTCGGGCTTCGCATCTGGATGGGCGAGAGGGATGAGTGATGAGGTTGATCCAAAGAATATTGGCCATTGGATTTGAATGATTAAGAGTAAGGGGAGTCTAGAGTTAATCTGGTACGTTCTTTTGTAAGGTGTGTTATTTCTGAATGCAGTTATTTGGTGTACTTAGGAAAGATCTTGACTCGCGGGGAACGTTAGTTGGTGTGACTTTAGGAAAGTTTTGATACTGGTATGTTTTACAGTAGTAGAGAAAGTCGATCAACCCCTAAGTTATCGGCTATTGATAGGGTGAAAAGGGTATTACTAGGTGATTTGGTACAAGAAAAAAAGAAACCACCAAAGCTGAACAACAAATATTCCATCTGAACCAATTATACCTCAAAAAGTATTCTAGCTATAGAAAAACAGAGGAAGCACAAGAAACTGATCAATTACTATATTGTTACACAAAGAAACAAAAAAAAAAAGACAGAGTTTAACTCAAGACTTAATTATTAGGCCACAAAAAGAACTAAAAAAGTTCATCATGGATCGTGTGTCTCTGGCGCTCATTCTTTTAGCTGGAAAAGTCTGCCGAGCATGCAGAGCAGAGAACACAAGCTTCACTGGCCTTGATCTCCATCAGCACACAATCCTTCCTCAAATCCATTGGCAGCCCCATAAGAAACTCTGAACCGACGGCCACTATCGTCGTGGGCAAGAATACGATAGGCTTTCATTTCAGCATTCATCACGATCCAAGCCAGGTATCTCTTGAAGGGCCGCAAAGATCGCCGCCTCCGGTGAATGCCTTCATAGTGTCGATTGCTTGCATCTTTTTACTAATCCTTGAAGAGCTCATCATCAAGTTTTGTGTAACTTCTGCTTGTGCAGCTGGACCTGATGGCTGGCTGCTGCTTGGTTTAGAGTTGAAGTATTTGGACACCCTGCTGGGAACGAGATGTCCGAAAAGATAGCCCCTCGGTTCACTGGAATCAGGGTAGCGAAAGACCGATCTAATAAGCGTCTTGCCCTTGTTCATGTCGACCATGATCCGCCACGTCCGTCTCGTCACCCTTGTTTTTCATGGTGATCCTCGCACACCTCGAAGCAGATGGCGTCGGGTTCGTCCATGCTCACGATGGGGCTGTCCAGCTCGACGCGCGGGAGGCCCTTGTACTCGTCTTGCGCCCAGAGCTGTGTGGCGTCGAGAGTGCCATCCATCGCCCAGGACATGTCGCCGCCGCCGCCGCCGTCCATGTCCATGTCCATCCTCAGCGTCCAGGTGTGGACGGCGTAGGCATGGTGAGAAGCACGGCAGTAGGACATGCCCGCGCCACCGCAGCAGCAGCGGGGAAAGACGTTGACGAACTTTATCGTGCTGCCGCCGTCGCCGTCGCCGGTGACGCACACGTTCCGGTGCATTGGATGGCGGAATTTGGGATCCATCGGGAGCGGCACGTACCGCAGGCTGGGGCTCTCGCCGAACACGTCGTCGGAGAAGAGGAGGCCGAGCGACGAGTCGACCCAGCAGAGCATCCGGTCGCCGACGGGGATGACGACGCTGGTCTGCCACGAGGACGCCAGTTCACACGCTCGCCGCCGCCGGCGTAGCGCCTGATCACCGGCTGCTTGACGTACCACTCCCCAGAGCCGGACTGGAGCAGGTGGAGCGCGGCCTCCTTGCGCACACTCTTGGGCCCCGCCTCCATCACATACTCCATCTCGAGCTCCGCCACCAAGAAATCGCCCTCGCCACGGCGCAGGAGGCCGGTGTTTCTCACTGTCCAGGTAGTGACACTCGGGACGACGCTTGTCTTCGTAGGTGATGGAGTGCGGCGCGAGCAGCGACAGCGACGGCGGCGGCCGCGGGGGTTCCGGCGGCCGCGTCGCCCGCGCTGTAGACGAAGTGGTCAGTTGACATGGTTTCGGAGAACGCGCCGCCGTTCTTGAGCTTGAGCCCCGCCACCTGGACGACCACGGAGTCGCCGTGTGCCGCGAGGACCACGGCGTAGCTCACCTCGACGTCGGCGGGCAGTTGGACGCACACGCGCGACCCCTCCGGGGGCGCCGCCAGGTAGAGCGAGACGCTGATGGGATGGCCGCTTGGTGGTGCGGCAGCTCGCCAGTGTGTTCGGGTCGGCAATGGAGGAGGAGCAGCCCTGGGGCTCCTGCGTGCAGAAGTGCTCCAATATTACCCATGGAGAGTACGCCGCCGCCATCCGCCGTGGGTTGAGGAGATGGGTTCGTGATGTTGACTGTCTGACTGATACGTCCAGGACTCCAGGGTGCTTTGTTTTGTGTTGCGGCGCCGGCCGCCTAACAAGATCTTTCTTCTTATAAGTTACCAAAAAAAACAATCTTTCCTATAAAAACCGCTGAAACAATTTCTGTGTTTTGATCACGAACCGTCTGCGTCCAATTTCCAATCAAGGGTGGATCTCCAGTCCTCTTTTGGTAGTGAACTGTTCATTTTCTTTTGCGAGTGGCGGATCTGGATTTAGTGGCGGAGCCAAAAATTTATAGCAGGGTATGCCAATATAAAAAATTTGAAAGCAAATAATGCAGTATACTGGATCATAAGTTATAATTGCTGTGATCTTGTGCTTGCACAAGTGCTAACTGTATATTGCTCTCAATCTCAACTGAATGAATATTTGGTGTGGATATGAAGGCTGCCTTTTTTCCCTCTTTTTTCTTCCTCTGTAGCTTTCTTCCACAACGTAAATATGCTAACACCCTTCTTTTTCATCTACGCTAGAAAAATTAAGAATACAATCAAAAAATAGAAAAATAAATTTCAAATTCATGCACTGAATAATGGATCTAGATGTTCTGCTCATCTTGAAGCGCCAAGGAAAGGCCGACCAGCCGAATACAGACGCCGGAGGGTTGTTACAGAAGGGGCGTCGTCGTCGCCAGTGCCTAGCCTCCTATGACCGGCTACTTTGCACTAGGAGGAGGCAGCAGGCAAAGGAGCAAGGGGCATCAGGGCGGCTCAGCGAGGGGACGAGCTGAATTGAGCTGACGAAGAGGCCGGAGTGGGGTGGTGCTGGCTGCCGGCCTGCCACGACGGTGCTTGTGTGTGGGGCGGTGGAGGCCAGAGGGGAACGTCAGCGACCGACTGCCCGACTGCGAGCCTCCACTTTAGCGTTCTGCCTCGATGCGGAGGAACTCGGGAGTCACAGGACGGACAGAGGGTTTCTGTCTTTCCGGGATTCATTTCTTTGTGGGCTGCTAGAACTGGTTAGTGTATTTAGCTTATTTGCAATATACTAATTTATATACATATTAATTTTTGTTGCCAAATCTTGGGTATTCCAAGGAATACACTAGCATACCCCTGTCGCTGCCAGATCTGGTGTTAAAGGGTATTGTTGGGGATTCGTCCCCGAACGATTTGGGATAGGGGCGAAGCCCCCGGACTCAGCCGAGGTCTCACCAGAAAAACTAAAGGATAACCACAACTAGTGTTCCATTAACTGTTGTCAACCACCCTTACGCAGGGCTCTCACCTCCTCTTTTATAGCGCACTGTTCACAGGTCTTTCTCCCTTTTACATTCCTACCTATACGGAGCGCAGAGATATTTCTGGAATATTTTCTGCCTTAAGCTAAGCCCTAAAGGGTATTTTGGGGTCTCCTTCTTTTTCCAACTACTCCGCTTGTTGGGCTTGGGCCTTTTCTGAAGAGGGCCCAATTTTGCCATGGTTTGGCAGGCTGAGATCTCTGCCAGGTTGGCGCTCCCTGGTCTCGACGTGAAGACCTCCGCCTCCCTGAAGAAGTCCGCTCGCGCCAAGGCCCTTGTCTCTTGGAGGACCTCTGTTTGCGCCCGGACATCCACCTTCGCTAGGACCTTCGTGCATGTCAAGGCCCTCGTCTTTGGGAGGACCTCTGCCTGCACCCGGACCTACGCCTTTTGGAGGACCTACGTGCGCGACAAGGCCCTCATCTTTGGGAGGACCTCCGCCTGCCCCGGACCTCTGCCTTTTGGAGGACCTCCGTGCGCGCCAAGGCTCTCGTCTTTGGGAGGACATCTGCCTGCTGTGCCGGACCTCCGCCTTCTGAAGGACCTACGTGCGCGCCAAGGCCCACATCTTTGGGAGGACCTCCGCCTACGTGCAGACCTTCGCATTCTGGAGGACCTCCGTGCGAGCCAAGGCCCGACCTCCGCCTGCGCCCGAACCTCCGCCTTCTGGAGGACCTCTGGATCAACCCTGAAAATCTTCCACCAGATATAACTATTTTGTTAGTAGAGACCTTCGCGACCTTTTTATCCGCTTTCCCCAACAGTTCCCCCTTGGGGGGTGGTCCAACGCGAGCGGGGCCACGTCCCACAAGGCCTTTCGATGTCGGCGAGGTCGCAAAGGTCTTGGCGCTGGAGGTCTAGACCCCCTTCCCCCTAGTCCGCGATACGTCTTCCTGTAGCTGGTTCGACGTTTCGCTCAGCGATTAGTGGTTTTGTCTTCAGACGTGACGTTTTGCTGAAAGGTCATCCATCCACCACCTCTCTTCATTAGATTGTTTGTTGTTAGGATCCTCTTATGTAGCAAAGTCCATGCAAAAAATGACACTTATGCTCCGCCCTTGCCCTTCCAAATGGCTGAGATTTTAAATTTGGAAAAAAAATTCCAACGAACTGAATGAGGTAGGTGCTCTTGGCAGAGTATTCCCCATCTTGTGTCCATCTCCATCTCAGTTCATCTTCTACTGTATCACTGAGCTGTATTGAATTGGTGGCCTCCCATAGTTTGACGAATTCCTGTGGGGGGGAAAAGCGGAGCCTGCTCTCCTCCTTGTAAAAAGGCCCCACGCCAAATAGGTCCAAGGACCTCCTTATAAATACATGAACTATGAGGAGAATGAGGAAGAATATCCCTCCCACCGCTCTTATAAATAAAGCTGAGGGGCTCCCGGTTCGTGGGCTCTCTCTCCGCTCCCTCTTTGTGTAAGACGGGTCAGGCTCACCCTCACCTCTGGTGGGGGTTTGGGTGAAGGACCCTATCTCAACAGCTGGCGCCATTCGTGGGGATGGGATGGTCGAAAAAAAAAGACATTAAAAAGGCTACCTTCGTCAACCCTACTGTAGCCAGACTGGACAACCTTCGTCGCAAACGGATTCAGCAACCTTCGTTATGGCTAGACGGAAAAACCTCCGTCGTGGTCAGATTCAGAAACCTTGGTCATGGCTAGGCTCAGCAACCCTCGTCGTCGCCAGACGGAGAAACCTTCGTCATGGCCAGAATCAACAACCCTCGTCGCGACCAAACGAAGCTACCACGTCGCTGTTGGACAGAGCTAAGTACCCCTAAGCACCTCTATTGAATTTGTGCCAAAAAAAAGAAGAAGGGAGAGAAAAAAAAAACAAATACCTTCGCGGGAGCTTAATATAGTGGTCTGGTAAACCACGGTTCGCAAGGGCAAGCTGCTCAGCTCCTCACGAGTGTGCAACGTCGTGTGACTTGAGTGTATTCGCTTGTACTGACCGTTTCTAGGGCCTATCCTCGTCATCGTTTGTGGTGAAGGTCCGCCGGACACCAAGCACGAACGTCCATTATTAGGCGTAAAAGTGATGTGATCCACGCGAAGCTTGCTCCTGAGTCCTGATGAGGGTCTACTACCCGCGGAGTTGCACTGTGCCTCTACTTTTTGCCGAGCGAGGAAAAGAACACGCACGTCAAAGATCTCCCCGGAGCGCCAAAAATTAGCAGGCGTCGTCTGGGCTTGCGATGCATACGCGGAGGGGTAGCGGCTACGCGGTCCTACCACAAATATAGCGAAGGACCAGCTGAGTTTTGAAGCAAAGCAATCTCAAGAGAGTTGGACGAACACTCCTCCACGGTATTACCTCTGTCGCACTAGGCGGAGTCACCTCGACCTGTCGCACAGTTGCGTTAGCTGGCACCTTCGGCCCACCGCACGTGGCCAGAAACACCTCCGCTCTGCAAGTGATTTTTCAGCAAAAGGCAATCAGACATTGATATGTCACCTCCTCGACCAATTAAAACACAACCTTCGTTAGAAAAAACCTCACTTCCTAGTAGCTTCCTGTAACAGAGTACATGCACATACTGCCTTTCTAGTATGCGCTAGCACCTCCGCTTATGAGTCGTTGGTGAAGCACAACCGGTTGATTGACTGACCATCGCAAGATTCCATATAATTGCTACGCCATATTAATTTGTGCGGATACATGGGTGTATGCCGAGTCTCTGAGTGATGAGTGATTGTCAACTGAGATAATGCGCATGTTCTTTGGCTTGTGTTGTGCAGGTGTCGAGCATGGATACAGTGATCAAAAGCAAGGTGAAGGTCAAGTAGAGACGTGCCGTGCCGATGGACCGAGAGTGTGAAGGGCGGACGTGAGGCTTGGACTGAGGGACCGTGGCCCGAGGATCAGCTGTGGTGGCTGACAGCCTGGGACAGCGACGAGCGAAGACTTGCGGGCACGGTGTTGCTGGGTTGAGGACCTAGGGACACGTGTCGGTGGACGGGGTGCACGGGCGGTGCATCCCCTCTACGGCTCGGTTTGGTGGTTGAGCCACAGAAAAAGCACCGAGTGGACGGTTTCCAGGTTTGGGCGTCAAAACCTGGGCGCTGATGGTTTTCTGAGTTTGGGCCACAAAACTCGGGCTGAGAACGGTTTCCAGGTTTGGGCCTCAAAACCTGGGTGCTGCGGGTTTGCTGAGTTTGGCCACAAAACTCAGGCGATGGACGGCTGGTTTCCCGGTTTGGGCCTCAAAACTGGGGTTGGTCGTGAATGCTGGTTTCCCGGTTTGGGCCTCAAAACCAGGGGGGAAGTCCGGAAAAGGACAAGCGGAGCGGTGGCGGCACGTGGCGGCAATCGGTGAGGTTGCGTCGAGGCAACGCTACCAGTTGTGCGGGCGTGGCCGTCGGATCACAACATCTTCGAGTTGGTCCAGAATAACCCTAGGGTTTAGCTGGTTCGCTCTGTAATTAGTGAGGGGTAGAGTAGGAATTAGAATTAGTATAAGTAGACGGAGACACCCTCCTCCCACTTTCTCAGCCATTTGCTCTTTGCCTTCTAGGTTTTCCTGCTCTCCCAATCCCCTGCTGTAGCAACTGAGATCCACAGAGAACCATACCTCTGTGTACTGAAGATTTTGAGGAAGTGAGACCGTAATCTCACTATTGTAGCGTGTGGTAGCCACACGGTTGCAGATCGATGACTTGATTCGCATTTTGTTCGTGTTCTTCGCGTTCTTCGTTTCTCCGTGATTTTCCCGTCACTCGATCTCCCTCTCTACTGCGTCTTTGCGAAATCCGTTTGAATCAACTTGTTCTTTATAGTGAGGAATCACTTCCACCGAAGGAATTCATCTAACTCCTCACGAACAAGTAGATTGGGTTGATTTCGTTTTCGTGGCGCTTTTTCGTTCATACACCTTCCCCTTCGATTTCCCGGTGATTGAGTTGATTTGAGCGGATGATTTCTTGGGGATAGTCTCCAACTACCTCGTGATCATCTTCTCTCCAAGTTTGGGAAAGGGATTTTGGTTTGATTTGAATTTGGGAGGATTTGGAGAAGGGCGAACAAATTCGCCCTCTCTGTTCATCCGCGGACAGTCCGCCGTTTGGGTCGCGGACAGTCCGCGCGTCGGGGTCGGTCAGATCAGTGGCTGACTACGCGCTGTGGCAAGTGTTTTTTGAACCGCGGACAGTCCGCCGTTGGGACTCGCGGACAGTCCGGGAGTCGTCCAGGAGGTTCCAGCAGAGTTGCTGTTTGACAATTTTTGCCGGCGGACAGTCCGGGATCGGCTGGCGGACAGTCCGCAGTAGCCGCGGACAGTCCGGGACCTGCAGTCCGGACAGTCCGGACTTGGCTGAAGCCTCCGGTTTTGTGCGTTTGTTCTCCCGACTTCTTCGCTTGGTTTCCGGACTTCTCGGTTGGCCTTTTAGTTCACCTAGGAACCTCTCTAGTATTTTTGCTACTTGTTAGCATCGGTATTTGGGGATTTCCCGACGTAGCCTTCAATCTACGTTTGGGACTCGGTTTCTAGGGTCGAACTTGTGCCGGTGCTTTTGGTTCTCGTTTGTTGTCTCTTTGTGGTGCCTCGCTGTGATCCTAGGGATCATCCACCCTCTTCCAAGGGTCGTGGGCATCACAGTTTTGATCGAAGCTTTTGGGAGTTGATTTGTGGGACAAAGGTTGAAGTTTCGAGAGAAATTTTTGTGCTCCCATTCACCCCCCCTCTGGTCGCCTTGCTATTGCATTCTCAGTCCTTCAATTGGTATTGGAGCAGGTTAAGGATCTTCACCTTAGCCGGTTCCAGATCCATAGAAGGCGACATGGATCGCGACATGGGCAAACCGCCGTTTTTCGATGGGAAGAACTATGCGTATTGGAAGATACGCATGTCGGCCTATCTGCAGAGTATTGGTCCGGTATTGTGCTTCCATTTGGGATATTTGCAACTCTGCCGATTACGTGGTCTTGGCTGCTCGTGTCACTCAGCATCAGATCGATGAGCACGATGCCAATAGCCGAGCCCGTAATGCTCTTTTCTCATGCTTGAGCATGAGTGAGTTTGATCGCATTTCTCACCTCGCTACGGCTCGGGAGATTTGGGCTACCCTCATGCGTTTCCATGAGGGAACCACTCAAGTCAAAACCCGTCTCTACGAGTCGTTCAAGCGAGAGTATGAGAACTTTCGACATATGCCTGGCGAGAGCATAGAGAGTTTATTCGCTCGCTTTCAGGTGATTGTCAACAGGATGAGGGCTAACAAGGAGCTGTTGCCTTTCGACGATCATGAGAGGGCTTTGAAGCTTTTACATACCCTTGATCGGTCGGTGTGGGATTCCAAAGTTTAGGCGATCATCGAATCACCTAACTATGAGGCCCTCACGTGCGACGAGCTCTTCAGTAAGCTCAAGTCCAGTGAGATCGATGCCATGGCGAGGGCTTCTTATGAGAATCCTTCTGGCCCGTCGATGGCTTTGGTTTCTGGCTCTTCTGCTAACCCCTCTGGAGGCTTTGCACTTTCTCTCTTCTTTTTGTCACAGAGGAGCAGTTGGAGTTCATGGGGATGACGAGTTGGCTTTGCTCGCCAACCGGTTCTCGCGGTTTCACAACAACCGCATGAACCGTCGCCGCGGAGGAGGATGCTCGGATGTTCGATTGCGGCGACCCCAACCACTTCATCGCCAATTGCCCGAAGAAGAACAAGCAGATCTTCGGCAAGGCAGATCATGGGCACAAGTACGACTCCGGCAAGCGCAAGGAGAAGTACGTCCCCGCAAGGCACAAGCAGAAGGGCGGCTTCAACAAGGAGTACATCAAGACGAAGTACTTGGAGAAGGCCCAGGCTGAGCAGCGTGCATTCTTCGCCACGCTCAGTGGCGTCGATGACTCGGATGACGACTCCGCTTCCTCAAGCGACGACGAGTCCGAGAAGAAGAAGAGGATCGAGGACAAGCTCAACGGCCTCTGCTTCTTCGCCGACGATGAGGGCTTCTGCACCATGGCCCTCGGCAAGGAGGTCGACGGCGAGCTGGAGGACATCCTTGGAATGACGACGACGACGACGACACCTCCCAGGTATCTCTGACCCCCGATGAGCTTTCTGCTGAGGTCGAGAAACTTACTGCCGCCCTTCTTAGTCAAGATAAGTTGCTTAGGCACACTGCTAGAGAGCGGAAGGAGTTTAGGCAGAAGTGGGAGGATACGGTGAAGGAGCTTGAGTTTGCCAAGTCCACCGTAGTTGTCTCAGAGGAGGTTGAGTGCGAGATCTGCACCACGCACATGACTGACCTTCTCACTTTGAGAGGAAAGTATGTTGCGTTGGTTGGAGAGGTGGATGAGCTGAAGGCTAGATCCTCGCTGTTGGGTGCATGCAAGTCCTGTGCGGGCTTGCAATGCAAGTTGGCAGAGAAGAATGCCAAGATTGTGTCTCTTGAGAGGCCAGCTCGGATAGAACATGTGTGACTAGGTGCGTTCTTTGTGAGGGTTTGGAGATGGAGATTACGAATGTGAAGCATGACAAGATGCAAACCGAGGAGGAAAACACATACCTTCGGACCATCTTGTCATGGGTGTCTAGTGGTGAGCCGCAGCTTGGGATGATGATCTCCCAATTCAAGCGTGCTGCTGGAGGTCCAGGTGTAGGCTTTGCTCAGGGTGTTGATGCGCTTCATCTTTTGGGAAGATTGGAGAGTCGAGTGGTCTGAACCCGTGTGAGAAGCCCAACTCCACCACTACTCCCAAGCTTACCAAGATTCCACCCAGAGCCTCTAAAGCCTAACACCAAGGATGGTGTATTTGAGGAACCTCCGAGAGCTCCACCCAAGAAACAATCATGGGCTCCAAAACCAAACCACCTCAAGAACAAGCTAGACACCATGCCACCCATCCAAGAGGAGCTTATGCCACAGAAGGGCAAAGTGATCCACACCCACTACCGTGAGTACCAACACCCCCTTTGAGAGCGGTGAGGTACCATTGTGAGCACTGTGGGAGAGATGGACACTTGAGTGAGTTTTGCTTTTGGCGCAAGAGAGAGGCGCGCCGTGCAAAGGAGATGAACAACACGGACATGTACCATCCTTTCCATGATGTACATGTGCCGAATGTTCAGAGGCGTGCTGCTAGGCCTAGAGGTCCTAAACCTCAAGCTCCTAGGCCTAGGCCACGAGGAGGTCGTGCCCGGCGGGAGCCTGCAGTTGTAGGTTATGGACCCCATGGCGGTGGCTTTGTAGTTGAGCGTTTTCACCACCGCGTTTTGAGTATCGCGATGGACGCTCCTCCCTTAGCGGACCACGTTTTCCCAATGTGGTGATCGCTTTCCCGTAGGCGTGCTAGGAATGGTTTTTCTGCTAACCGTTCTTTTGAGCAGCCGGCCCAACACTGGTATTCTCCCTACATCACTAACCCCAGTGTTGGACCGTATGCTCACCCTATGTCTTTTTATTGATGTAGGTAAAACGATTGGAGAACGTTTGGTTGGTGGATTCTAGGTGTTCGAGGCACATGACCGGAAACGCCAAGTGGTTCTCCAGTCTTAGTCCGGTCGCCGGAAAGGAGTTTATCACCTTCGGCGACAATAGCAAAGGTAAAGTGTTGTCTCGTGGGTCGGTGCGAGTTAATGAGCACTTTGTGTTGTGCGATGTTGCTCTTGTTTCTAACTTGCATTTTAAACTTCTTTCTGTTTCACAACTTTTCGATGATGACTATGAGATTCGTTTTAAACCGAATCTCAGTCGCATTTTGGATCCTCAGGGCAATCTTGTGTGTTTGATTTCGCCCTTTGGAAAAGTCTTTCGTGCGAATTTCTCGGAGTCTTTTGGAACTTCTCGTTGTCTTGTGGCTGGACCTTCCTCCTCTGATCTTTGGAAGTGGCATAGGAGACTTGGTCACTTGAGCTTCGACTTGCTTGCAAGGCTTAGTTCACTTGGCCTAATCCGATGATTGCCCAAGTTGTCCATGGAGAAGGATCTTGTTTGTCATTCTTGTAGACATGGGAAGATGGTTGCTGCTCCCCACCATCCAGTGACTCAGGTCATGACCAAGCACCCTGGAGAGCTTTTGCACATGGA
This sequence comes from Coix lacryma-jobi var. lacryma-jobi, assembly GCA_009763385.1. Classification (NCBI taxonomy): domain Eukaryota; kingdom Viridiplantae; phylum Streptophyta; class Magnoliopsida; order Poales; family Poaceae; genus Coix; species Coix lacryma-jobi. The sequence goes on along the minus strand of VDCT01000441.1, from coordinate 121,570 downwards.
CCTTGTTGGTCTGGCTCGGGTGAGCTCGGTTGGGGGGAAGTGGTATGTGCTTGTTGTTGTTGACGACTTTTTGAGATATTCGTGGGTCTTCTTTTTAGCTGAGAAGACCGAGACTTTCTCCTTTGCTCGCAATCTAATTTTGCATCTTCAGAACGAGTTCCCTTTGAACTCGATGCGAGCTATTAGGAGTGATAATGGTTCCGAATTCAAGAATTCGGATTTTGAGAAGTTTTGTAACTCTTTGGGTTTAGAGCATCAGATTTCTTCTCCCTACACACCGCCACAGAATGGTGTTAGAGAGGAAGAATCGGACCCTTGCAGAGATGGCCAGGACGATGCTCGATGAGCATAGGACTCCTAGGCGATATTGGGCCGAAGCTATGAGCACTGCATGCTACATTTCCAATCGTTTTTTCTCCGAGCTTTCTTGAAAAAGACTTCTTATGAGTTACGTTTTGGAAAAACAGCCCAAGGTGAGTTATTTTAGAGTCTTCGGTTGCCATTGTTTTATACTCAAAAAGGGCAACTTGGACAATTTGAGTCTGGTTCTTCTGACGGTGTATTTTAGGTTATGGCACTCATACTCGTGCATATCGTGTACTTAACCTTGATACTAACCGAGTCATGGAGACATCAGATGTCACCTTTGACGAGACCATGGTTTGTCCTTCTTCTCGTTTTGAGCGTGCAGGTGATCATGAGGTTGGCGAGCCTCTTTTTGATGATGAGGAAGAGGGTGCTGAAGGGATGGATGACCCAACACCTCCTCCACCTGCTGCGCCAAAAGCGGCTTCTTCTACTATGACTCACGGCCCTGATCCCTCTTCTTCGACGACTTGGGGCCTGGGATCCGCCACCTCGAGCGGTACCTTTGTACTCGAGGAGGCACCAGCTGCTGTTGAGGGGGAGGCTACATCAGATCGGGAGCGCCCACGACACATCCAGCGCCAACACCCGCCTCAATAGATGATCGGCAGCATCGGCGAACGCGTCACTCACTCGGTCAAGGTCACAACAAATCTCTCACTTTGCTCATTCTGCATTTGTTGCTGATTTTGAACCCTAGATGTTGGACATGCTTTATCTGATCCAGATTGGGTCAATGCCATGCATGAGGAGCTTGAAAACTTTGAAAGAAATCGGGTTTGGTTTTGGTTTCTCTTCCTCCTGAGTGTCACCCTATTGAGACAAAATGGGTTTTAAAAAACAAACAAGGAGAGGATGGCCATGTTGTGAGAAACAAGGCCAGACTAGTAGCCCAGGGGTATAGTCATAAGGAGGGGATAGACTATGAGGAGACTTTTGCTCATGTAGCTCGTTTGGAGGCAATTAGGATACTCTTGGCTTTTGCTGCATCCAAAGGGTTTAAACTTTTTCAAATGGATGTCAAGAGTGCCTTCTTAAACGGCTACATAGAAGAGGAAGTGTATGTGAGACAACCCCCCGATTTCGAAAATCCCAAGTTTCCAAACCATGTTTTTAAACTTCACAAAGCTTATATGGTTTGAAACAAGCCCATAGAGCCTGGTATGATAGGTTGAAAACCTTTTTGCTTGCTAAGGGTTTTAAAATGGGATGTGTGGATAAAACGCTCTTTCTCCTCAAGCAAGGCAATGACACTCTCTTGGTCCAGATTTACATGGATGATATCATTTTTGGTGGTTCTTCTCACGCTTTGGTTGCCAAGTTTGCAGACACTATGAGCAGGGAGTTTGAGATGAGCATGATGGGCGAGTTGACGTTTTTCCTCAGGTTGCAAATCAAGCAATCCCGAGAGGGGACGTTCGTGCACCAGGGCAAGTACACTAAGGACATCCTGAAGAAGTTCGACATGGGTGAGGCCAAGCCTCTTCCAACACCCATCCGACCACGGCGGCCCTGGATGCGGATGTGGATGGAGAAGCTGTGGACCAGAAGGAGTACAGAGTATGATTAGGGTCGCTGCTGTACCTGACGGCGACACGCCCGGACATCCAGTTCGCGGTGTGTCTGTGCGCGCGATTTCAATCGTCGCCGCGCACTTCTCGCCGTCAGGCGGTCAAGCGCATTATGAGGTACTTATGCTTCACTCTAGAGTTTGGGATTTGGTATTCTGCTTCCTCCACCCTCTCCCTTTGCGGTTTTTCGGATGCCGATTTTGCTGGTTGCCGTATTGATCGCAAGTCCACTTCTGGGACTTGTCAGTTTATTGGTTCTTCTCTTGTATCGTGGTCTTCTTGCAAGCAGTCTAGTGTCGCTAGTCTACCACGGAGGCTGAGTATGTTGCTGCGGCTAGCTGCTGTTCCCAGTTGCTTGGATGATGGCCACTTTGCGTGATTTTGGCCTGAGCTTTTCTCGTGTTCCTTTGCTTTGTGACAGCACGAGTGCTATTAGCGTTGCTAAGAACCCCGTGCTGCACTCTAAGACCAAACACATTGATGTGCGCTTTCATTTTCTGCGAGACCACTATGAGAAGGGTGATATCGACCTTCGCCATGTCGATACTCATCATCATTTGGCTGATATTTTCACCAAGCCTTTGGACCAATCAACTTTTGCTAGGTTGAGAGGTGAGCTTAGTGTGTGTTTCCCTCTTTTAGATGGGGGAAACATTTTACTCTTGTATCATAAACTGACTTTGAATTTTTCAATTGGTATCTTTTTCTGCATTTCATCTGCATATTTACATTCAGAGCTTCATGAATATAATCTTAGAATGTGACTATGCTCTGTATAGTATTTGCTCTGATGCTTTATGATGATGCTTGTAGCTTATGCTCTTTCTGATCACTAAGCATGTTGTGAGCTGAGCTATTTTTGAATGGTGAACCTGCTTAATGAACAAAACTTGAAATGTTCACCATTGAGATATGCAACTAGCATGTGTAGGATGTGTAGAATTCACTATGCTTTTCATATATGCTAGGTTGCTATGTCTCTAGTTCTGAGTCATTCACTTGCTTGGTATGTTCATATTCTGGATAAAATTTGAACCAAGTTAAGTGAATTGGAAAGATCGAGATGGGACTGCTTGTCAGCACATCACAGTTTCGAGACTGTTTCTCATTGCACTTTGAGTTAAACTTGAGCTGTGTAGTGTATGACCGAAACTGTTGCTTTAAGCTTCTGATTGCTTCTGCATAGGCTTCGCACAGTTGAAAAGTTAGGCGATGACAAGCTTTCAACCTCTCGCAATCACATGCTGAAATTTAAACTTGTGTAATTTAACCGCTGCAACTCCGATAAAATTTTGAATACACAAGTCTATGTTCCATTCTATAGCATGATGGTTGAACTGTGCTAGGGGTAGTTCACCTTGTATACATGATTAGCACTTGTTTGACTTCCTGTCTATACATGTTGGTGCTATTTTGATGGTGAATACCTTTTTGGCTCAAAACTGCTCACTTTGCTCACATGTTCATATTTCGTATTTGGTGATCAGTTTGAGCCTTTGCTAGCATTCTGTGCATTTATGAGTCATCGGATCAGCACTCTGTTGAACATCTTCTTATTCTATTGACTATATTCCTGAAGCTGCTAACTTGCATTTTGACTCATATGCATTTTGGAAGGGGGAGTTTCTTTTGTTAAGGGGAGAATTTGCTTGATGGTGCATTTTCAACTAAGGGGAGAATAATTGACAATCATGAGTGCCTTCTATGTTCAACTAAGGGGGAGAAACTATTGCAAATCATGCTTTCCGAGTTGAACTAAGGGGGATTTCCTGGTTGTGTGCACCATTCGAGGGGAGTTTGCTCGCTGCTGGGCTGCGTTTTCGAGCTGGTAACAGTTGGTTTGGAGCATTTTTGGTAGCTAGTTTGTTGAGCCTTTGCCTCTTTCTTGAGGGACTAGCATCTTTGCTTTTATGCTCTTCAGCTGAATCTAGCTTTCTTCAGTTGGATCAAGCTTCCTCGCTAGCGGTGTTGAGCCCGTTCTGCCTCTTCTTGAGGGCTAGCTCTGTTTTGCTTGATTTTCAGTTGATTTTCCAATTGGTATCGAGCTTTCCCGCTAGCGGTGTTGAGCCTGTTCTACCTCTTCTTGAGGGCTAGCTTTGCTTTGCTTGGTTGCGTCGAGCCGTTGCCCATGTCTTTGGGAACCAAGTTGTTTTGCTCTTTCCACTTGACCTTCTTCGGCTTTGATATGCTTTTGGGTCATTTGGTCGAGTTTCTCTCTTCTCTTCCTTCCTCCTCTATTCCATTTATGATTTGTGTTGGTAGTTGACAATGCACTCATCAAGGGGGAGATTGCGGATACATGGGTGTATGCCGAGTCTCTGAGTGATGAGTGATTGTCAACTGGGATAATGCGCATGTTCTTTGGCTTGTGTTGTGCAGGTGTCGAGCACGGATACAGTGATCAAAGGCAAGGTGAAGGTCAAGTAGAGATGTGCCGTGCCGATGGACCGAGAGTGGCGAAGGGCGGACGTGAGGCTTGGACTGAGGGACCGGTGGCCCGAGGATCAGCTGTGGTGGCTGACAGCCTGGGACAGCGACGAGCGAAGACTTGCGGGCACGGTGTTGCTTGGGTCGAGGACCTGGGGACACGTGTCGGTGGACGGGGTGCACGGGCGGTGCATCCCCTCTACGGCTCGGTTTGGTGGTTGAGCCACAGAAAAACCACCGAGTGGACGGTTTCCAGGTTTGGGCCTCAAAACCTGGGCGCTGATGATTTCCGAGTTTGGCCACAAAACTCGGGCTGAGGACGGTTTCCAGGTTTGGGCCTCAAAACCTGGGTGCTGCGGGTTTCTGAGTTTGGGCCACAAAACTCAGGCGATGGACGGCTGGTTTCCCAGTTTGGGCCTCAAAACCGGGGTTGGTCGTGAAGGCTGGTTTCCCGGTTTGGGCCTCAAAACCGAGGGGGAAGTCCGGGAAAAGGACAAGCGGAGCGGTGGCGGCACGTGGCGGCAATCGGTGAGGTTGCGTCGAGGCAACGCTACCAGTTGTGCGGGCGTGGCCGTCGGATACCAGCATCTCGAGTTGGTCCAGAACAACCCTAGGGTTTAGCTGGTTCGCTCTGTAATTAGTGAGGGGTAGAGTAGGAATTAGAATTAGGATAAGTAGAGGGAGACACCCTCCTCCCACTTTATCTCAGCCATTTGCTCTTTGCCTTCTAGGTTTCCTGCTCTCCCAATCCCCTGCTGTAGCAACTGAGATCCGCAGAGAACCATACCTCTGTGTACTGGAGATTTTGAGGAAGTGAGACCGTAATCTCACTATTGTAGCGTGTGGTAGCCACACGGTTGCAGATCGATGACTTGATTCGCGTTTTGTTCGTGTTCTTCGCGTTCTTCGTTTCTCCGCGATTTTCCCGTCACTCGATCTCCCTCTCTCTACTGTCTTTGCGAAATCCGTTTGAATCAACTTGTTCTTTATAGTGAGGAGATCATTTCCACCGAAGGAATTCATCTAACTCCTCACGAACAAGTAGATCAGGTTGATTTCGTTTTCGTGGCGCTTTTTCGTTCATACACCTTCCCCTTCGATTTCCCGGTGATTGAGTTGATTTGAGCGGATGATTTCTTGGGGATAGTCTCCAACTACCTCGTGATCATCTTCTCCAAGTTTGGGAACAAGGGATTTTGGTTTGATTCGATTTGGGAGGATTTGGAGAAGGGCGACAAATTCGCCCTCTCTGTTCATCCGCGGACAGTCCGCCGTTGGGTCGGGACAGTCCGCGCGTCGGGTCGGTCAGATCAGTGGCCTGACTCCACGCTGTTGGGAAAGTGTTTTTTGAACCGCGGACAGTCCGGGAGTCATCCAGAAGGTCCAGCAGAGTTGCTGTTGACGATTTTTGCCGGCGGACAGTCCGGGATCGGCTGCGGACAGTCCGCGCAGTTAGCCGCGGACAGTCCGGGACTTGGCTGAAGCCTCCGGTTTTGTGCGTTTGTTCTCCCGGCTTCTTCGCTTGGTTTCCGGACTTCTCGTTTGGCCTTTTAGTTGACCTAGGAACCTCTCTAGGTATCTTTGCTACTTGTTAGCATCGGTATTGGGGATTTCCCGACGTAGCCTTCAATCTACGTTTGGACTTGTTTTTAGGGATCAAACTTGTGCGGTGCTTTTGGTTTGGTTTGCTTTCTCTTTGTGGTGCCTCGCTGTGATCCTAGGGATCATCCACCCTCTTCCAAGGGTCGTGGGCATCACGGTTTCGATCGAAGCTTTTGGGGTTGATTTGTGGGACAAAGGTTGAAAGTTTCGAGAGAAATTTTTGAGCTCCCATTCACCCCCCTCTGGTCGCCTTGCTATTGCATTCTCGGTCCTTCAATTTGCATGTAAAATTTTGCACTAAACAATATGCAGGTTTTATGAGGCTTTTGGCCAAACGACCTTTTCGCGGCCTTCGTGCGCCAAAACACCAAATATACATGTTCTTGTTTTTTCTTTGCATAATTTTCAGGATAACCAATGCTGATCACGAAGATCCAGTAACGCATGGCCATGAAGGCTGCGACTGAAGGTCCGTGACTAGTGGCGCAAAGCAGAATGTGAAGGTTCGGCAGCCAGTGACGCAAAGCTAGAACATGCGAGGGTTCGGCAGCCAAGTCCTGCTTGGTGGTCCAGATGCCCTAAAGACCAGGCACGCATGCATCATTCATTGTACATCAGTGGCGTAACGATGCTAATATTTTACATTATTAGTCCCTGCACTTTGTCTACAGACAAGTTGCTGTATAAGCCTAATAATGTTGCGGGTTCGTTCCAACAAACGTATCCCAGCGGCTTCATATACCACGTACATAAAAAACTATCTATTACTATATCTGTGCATTAACTTCTTCACATGCAAGACGAAGGTAACACACCTTTCTGAAGGGTCAACCAGCCACCACGAAAGCAAACTGCAAGCGAAAAGACCTGACCATGCGAAGGTTTGGTCATCAAAACCCAAGTAAGATTCAGCGGCGGCTGTACACAAGCCCGAATGAGAACCACTCGACTGCTGGAGCAATCCCTCATCACCTTTAGCAAAGGACTAACTATCTTTGCAGGAGCAAAACTTCTACGTAAGTATTTCTCAATTATCGATGACCTTCAACCATATTTTCCAAAAAAAAAAGAGAGAGCAAAAAGAAAAGGAAAGGCAGAATTAAGTCTTTTCTTGACCAATGTTTTACCTTCACCGATACATGCATGTACCACTAACAATTCGCTTGTGAGGCTACGCTTGTCATATTCTTGCAGGTTTTTCATAAGTTTCTATCACTCATAGGAGTCTCCAGTCATCTGACTCATACGCTATCTGAGCCATCTAAATCAACTTGCTGAAGGTCAGGTCCATGGTGCCTTTCATCGCGCAAAGGTTCAAATAACCTGAAAATAGCTAAGTATCCGATAACTATTTTAATAAAAAATTATCATCCTGTGGTCTACAGCATGTTTGCGCACTTGCTTACCTCCCAGGCTAACACTGTCATCAATATCTTTGCTCAATAATCGTGTTACTAGTGTGACCTTACGTATTCGGATCAAATGAATCCTCATAGCTTATGTACCGGTTGAGCCTTTGATCATCTTATGTGTCTAACTCACTTATACTGTGCCTGAAATGCAATTTCAAGTATTGCAAAAACAACCTATATTGTGCCACATGCAGGATGCCAGCACCGTCGATTATATTCTTACCCACTTAAACTAACCCTTTATTAGAACTTTCTTGTATTTGCTCGCAGGTTTGCATTCTTCACGAGGTAACATACTCTCATATAAGCCCTCACAACCTTTTTGACCTACCTTTGTTACCTTCGTGAATAATCGTCTGTCATGTGGGGGAGACGTATACGAGGCGTCGTCATGCCCACGGACGTGCGCAGGGCCGCAGAGCGCACTGCCCAGGCGCAGCAGGGAGTTGCCGAGGCAGATCAGGCCGACATTAGTGGCTAGTTGATTGGCAGGATTAGTTTGTTTCCAGATATTTACTTTCCTATTTTTAGTTGCTAGATTTAAGGAGCAATTAGCTCTCTCGGTTGGGCCATTGGCCATATATGCGTGAACCCAAACATTGAGGAGGACAAGAAAGATTATCTCCTAATCTCCCTATCTCTCTGTTAAGCCTGCGGTAGAGGGGTATAACCTAACCGGAGAAGACGACCGACAACTACGAGCTCCGTAGCCGAGGTCCGGCCAGCCAAGGGTTCGCAGCCCTTGACAACATGGTATCAAGGTCTCGACGATCCTCTCCAACCCGCTCCACCCCAGTCCCTCCACAGCCGCCGCCGCCAACCCCAGCCCTAACGCACCGCCATCCCCAAACTCTGTCGTGTCCGCGCCCCACGCACAGGCCATGGCTGAGCCAACAATCGCTGACGTTCTGGAGTCGCTGAAGACCCCACCGCAGAGCTGTCAACCATGAAGGCCGACATGGCGGCTTTGAAGAAGGAGAAATTCTGTGTCGTCATCTGGCGGCGGCGAGGAGCGCCGGCCGGAGGGTCCGCTCCCGGATCATCCGCCCAAGCACAAGAAGTAGGATTTTCCCGCTTCGACGGCATGACCGATCCCCGCTCTTCCTCAACAAGTGTGAATTCTATTTTCGTCAGGATCGCAACATGGCAGAGGAGCGCATGTGGATGGCGTCCTACCATTTGGATGACGTCGTATACGCAGCTCTAGGAGGACGAAGGTACGCCACCATGGGGGCGATTCAAGGAACTCCTGAACCTCCGGTTTGGGCCTCCCTCCGATCGGCATCGTTGTTCGAGCTCGCCGAGTGCCGGCGTACGGGACCGTGGAGGAATACGCCAACCGCTTCCAGGCCCTCCTGCCTCGCGCGAGTCGTCCGGACGAGGTGCAGCGCGTCCAGCTCTTCACCGGCGGACTCCTGCCGCCGCTCAACCATGCCGTCCGCATCCACAACCCGGAGTCCCTCGCGGCGACCATGAGTCTGGCGCGTCAGGTGGAGCTGATGGAGTCCGATCGCCCAGCGCATCCCCCACCTTGGGTGCCGGCACGCGGCCTCCTGCCAGCTCCGATGCCTCGGCCCGCGACACCAGCGCCCCAGCAGCCGTTGGCGCTTTCGGCCCTGGCCGCGGCCGTCCAGCAGGGTCGCAGCGAGGGCAACCAACAACGCCTCACCCGGGACGAGATGGCAGAACGACGTCGCCTCGGCCTCTGTTTCAATGCAATGAAAATACACCGCGGCCATAACCGGTTCTGCCGGCGTATCTTCTTCCTCGACGGGTGTGGAGATCGACGACGCCGAGGACGCTGGTGATGCTACAGCAGCCGCCCCTAAGGACGCGGAGGCGCCCGTCTTCTCACTATGTTGTGGCTGGCATGGCCGTGGGTAAAACCATACGGTTCACGTGTCGGTGGGCCTCACTGGTCGCCCTCCTCGACACTGGCTCGACCCACAGCTTCATTGCGGAAGACGCCGCGCGCCGCACCGGGCTGCCAATCCAGGCTCGGTCGCGCTTGACGGCCACGGTCGCCAACGGCGAGAAAGTGCAATGCGCGGGCGTCCTTCGTCACGCTCCGCTCACTGGCGAGGCCTCGTTTTCGCCGTCGACTTCTTTGTCATGCCCCTTGCAGGTTATGACCTCGTCTTGGGGACTCACTGGATAGCGGGCTAGGGAAAGCTGGTGTGGGACCTCGAAGCAAGCACCGTCGCCTTCCAGCATGGGTGTCGTACCATTTGCTGGACGGGCGTGCCGACACCAGCCACGACCGGCCTCTGCACCACCACCGCTAGTGCCTCCCTCCTCGAGGAGCTCTTGAGGCGGGCTTCGCGGACGTCTTCGCCAAACCGACCGGACTCCCCCCGCCCCGTGGCCGCGACACAGCATCAACCTCAAGCCGGCGCGCAGCCGGTGGCAGTCCAGCCATATCGGTACCCGACTGTTTAAACCAAAATTTGGATTAAGAAGGAGATGAACCGAATTTTACTGGAGATGGCTGCAATTTGAGGAATCGACAGAATCAAGGAAGATCGGTTGATCAAGTGGACCAAGAAAATGAACAAGTGGACCCAGCGGCAGTGAGATGGGCATTCGTAAACGACCATAGTCGGTTAGTTCTCGGAGTTTCGGCAAGTGTTTGTGCGGTCGGCTATCTTGTAAGGCGATGACTCTATTCGGAAAGCAAATACGGCAAGTGAAGCCGGCTTGCACGAGGAGACACATGATAATAGAAAACACCGAGAGGAAAATAGGAATAGGACTCATATTTTCCAAATTTTCATTATGTAAGTCGTGATCTTCCAGGACTCGTATTTTGCCCAGGGTATAAATATAACCCCTGGCCATTGTAAAACTGTTCACAACCATATCAATACAAATCGGCCCCGTGCCACCTCGAGTCCTTTGTCGTGTCGTCGAGTTCTTCGAGAGGAATCATCGATCCGTCGACCTCCGTAAGTCCGACAACCTTGTTATCATGTCTAGTATCATGCGGTGGATTTAGATGTGATGCAAGTAGTCTTGTTTGTTTTCAAAGATCATGCGGCGGATCTATGTCGACAATCAAGAAGTCTTTGCTTATGCATACTTTATGAGTAAATACCGTGCGGCAGGCGTTTATTTGATATGTTAGCAAAAGCGAGATAGTTATCGGCTCTATTAGTTTTGGCAAGATCTAATAGATTCATTATGTTATTTGGTGTTGCATATTTAATTAATTCGGTAACACTCTTTTGTCCAATCTAGATTGACTTCGTTCGGCCTTGCTTACAAGTTTATTTGTATCCTAATAATTGCATGATCATGACGGCCGAATTAATTTTCAGTCTAGATTGTTTACGTGTTGTGGTTCATACTTGTTCAATCATGCTTGAGCTTTGATAGAACTAGGTATCGTGCGGCAGATGCATGTTTTAGATTAGTTTGATCATGTTTATATGCATGCTCCTTCTTCATGGACCCCAATTCAGTTGGTTTGCCGATTTTGGCTATACATTTATTCGTAATTTATTCTTATCCGTTTAAAGCTATGTCTTTTTCTACATGTATATTCGGCAATCAATGCTTTCATATGCTTTCTTCTATATTAAGCCGAAATAATTCTATAAACATGTTTGGCAGACGGCTTCTATAGCTGTATGTCGTCGAAAGTGGCTTCAGGGCCGTAAATATGGAACTGTCTGGTCTCACCCAGCATATCCAGTTTTATTCTCATAGTTTTATCCCTTGTTGGTTTTCAGGTCAACCGACTGCACGTTTCCGGATTTTGAATCACCCGGGCACCCGATTGAAGCCACGCTTTCCGGCTTGCTGTTGTGAGGCACAGTGCGTCATATTTTGTGTCAACACACTTTTTGGCACGCCCGGTGGGACCCCCAATTCTGAGATGGTTGAATTCGACAACACTCAAGTTCTGGACGTGACCATGGATGAGCTGCCACCGGATTTGAGAAATTTGGTGCACAAGCATGCGATGAATTTCAGCGCAATGCTTGATGTCCTTCTCTAAGAACAAGAGCAACAAGGTTTTCCAAAAACAGTCACTCCCAAGAACTCTCCTCCTCATCAATCTGATAGCACCGATGAGGAAGATGCTCATAAGCTATCCGAACTGATGTACAAAGCTATAGCAGGGCCATGACAAATCACCAATCAGCTTTCTTAATACCTTTCGTGCCATCATGGTTGGTATTTTCAGCTCGATGGTTGACAAACGTTTTGAGAAAGCTGCTGGCCCGATGCAGGACCACTGTTATTCCTCGTACCCCAACATCAAAGAAAAACTGCTGAAGACGGCGGGGTTGGTTCAAGCAAAGGTGGGATGGTCCTTCGCCAGGAGCAGCAACCTCCCGCAACTCACGGTCAGCTCGCATTCGGCACGACGGGAAACATCCCGCAATCTGCCTCAGAGTGTCTCCAGCAAACAAATAGGTTGCATAAGAACATGTATGGAGATGGATATCAAGAGTTTGTTGACTACAGTGCGATTGATTCTTTCCCGAATCCGGGCTATAAAACTCAACGGGGCGTTTCTTGGAGGTCAAACGTATGCGGCTCCAGATTCAAGTGTTGACCTCATCATGCATAGATGGCCGACATGATGCAAAATCAATTCGGCCTGAAGCCAAGAGTCATTCCTAACGCTTATAAATCTCCTTACCCGGAATGGTAAGACCGAGTATAGCACTTCCTCCAAGGGTGAAACCTCCCACTGATCTTACTAAGTTTTCGGGCCAAGATGACAACTAGTACTATAGAACACATCAGTCGTTACTTGATGCAACTTGAGAGGCGTCTGCAGATGAAGCTTGGAGAATTCGGTAACTTTTCCCGCTGTCGTTAACAGGACCAGCTTTCTCATGGTTCACATCTCTGCTGGCAACTATTAATACATGGGCAGAATTAGAACAGAAATTCCATGCGTATTTCTTTACGGGCACTAATGATGAGAAGAAGTTGGTCGACCTCATGAGTTTGAAAATGAGGGCTAATGAGACGCCACAAGAATACTTGCGCAGGTTCAGGGAGACTAAAAATCTCTGCTATTCACTGAATTTACCAGATGATCAATTACCGAGGATAGCTATAGCTGGTATGTTGCCGAATATCAGGGAAAAGCTATTCGGCATGGAATTTGATGATCTTGGGCAGTTATCACAACGGTTGGCGACGATGAATAGTCAGGCTCAGGGGTTTAGGAGAAATAACCAGTTCCAGAAAGGCGATGTGGCTAGTGAAAATGTATCAGGCTTTCTTAGAGGAAGCAATAGAGTATGATGATGAAGATGAGATAGCTGTAGCAGAGCTAGTCTGGACTAAAGAGCCGACTCAAGTCAATCAGTGATGGCTGAGACAGCAAAAGGGGACCTACGACTTTGATGTTTCCAAATCAGATAAGCTATTTGAATTGCTGGTGAAAGAGGGACGCGTCAAGCTACCAGAAGGTCATCCCATGCTGCATCCTGAAGGAGTTAAAGACAAGAAGTATTGTGGTTTCCATAACACCAGATCTCACTCTATTAATGATTGTCGAGTGTTCAGAGTGCGGATCAAGAAGGCTATCCAAGAAGGGCATTTGAAGTTCGATGGAAAGATGAAAATAGATGGTAGCCCTTTCGGACAGAATAATGTATCTTTCTCAGTTAACATGGTTAATGCAGATGACCCCAGGGGCAAAAGCAAGATGAAGGTGTTAACCTCTGATAGAGCGAGAAAGACCGGTGCTGTTGACCCCAATCAGCAGATCACAAATGAAGAACTTCGGCGACAAGTTGTTTCCAGAATAGCCGAAATGAAAGGGGTGAAGCTTCGGGCCCAGGGTCATGACACGCATTTGTTGAACAAATGGCGTCGGGAGCAAGAACGGTGCCAGAAGCAAAAATTTTATGAAGAACAAAAGTTCATAGAAAAGAAACGAAGGTGCGAAGGGGAGATATACCGAGAAGAACGAGAATATATGAGAGAGCAAGAGCAATCTCATTGGGAGTGCTCATTTTTCAAATATTGTTGGAATGAAGGCTTGAAGCTGCCTGCTAAGAACAACTGCCCTGAATGCAGTGATCAATATTTTGAGTACAGGCAGTCTCGAGTCAACCGCCGTTCGGTCCATGAAAGGCTTGGGATGCGACTCCCTGAGGACAATCGGCGCTTGAAAATAGGCAATTCCGAAAATCGGCAAGGGAGAAGATTTGCCGATCAAGGTTGGGCTCGCATTGAAGAAGAGGAGTACCGTGAATATGTTTGGCAGAGAGGACAGTGGTGCCACCGGGATTAAGAAAGAGCCAGAAAAGGAGGGTACAACGCCTAAGGAACATCGAATTAGCGTAAGCAGGCGCCAAAACAAAGCAAATTTGGCGTCCTAAAGAAAAGCCTGATGAGGGTGATCGTTCGGCTGATGCGTGCATGGCATTCTTTCTCCCATCAGAATTCATAGCTCCCGGAGATCAAGATGTCCGAGAAGAAGTGTATTCAGATTTTGACGAAGATGAATACCAAGATCTGATGGCTCAGCTCGTTTTGGCTCAACGGGCAGTTTTTGGTAAACCAGCTAGGCATCGCCACTTGAAGCCACTTTATATGAGGGGGTATGTTAATGGTAAGCCGTTAACCAAGATGTTTATTGATGGGGGAGCTGCCATAAATATCATGCCATATACTACCTTCAGGAAACTTGGGATGACAAGTGAGTAATTATTGAAGACTGACATGGTGTTGAGGGACTTTGTTGGTAATTCTTCTGATACTCGAGGAGCGGTTCACGTTGAGTTGACGATCGGGTCAAAAACTTTGATTACTACCTTCTTCGTCATCGATGGCAAGGGGGCATATAGCTTGCTCTTAGGAAGGGATTGGATACATGCAAATTGCTGCGTCCCATCAACTATGCATCAAATCCTCATCCAGTGGATTGGAGATGACATTAAAGTTGTCCATGCTGATGATTCGGTGAGTGTTGCTACTGCAGAACCCGTTTACTTGGGGTATGATGGTGCCGAGTTTCTCCGGAAAAGTTTGGAAAGAAGGTCCTGTAAATGTTTTCGACAAGGACCAACAACCGATTCAAGCAATCGGCTCTCAGAGCAATTTTTGAATGAATAATCCGATTAATGGTAACGGAGGAGAGTTAGGACGAGGTTTCGTATCGGCTGATAAGTTAGAGGAAGTAATATTGATAATGAAACCGAGACAAGACCGATATGTGTCAGTACAAATCTGGATCCAGAATACAGATTGAAATTGATAAATCCTCTGAAAGAGTTCTGCCTTTTTCTCCGTTGCTGAAGCTCAAGAAAGATCAAAAGTTCGCGTGAGGTGACGTACAACAGAAAGCTTTTGATGGAATTAAAGAATACATGAAGGAACCACCAGTGTTGGTACCTCCACAGCTTGGTAATCTTTCAAGATTGTACGTGGAGGCCGATAGCCTAACAATAGGATCGGCCCTTATACGAGAGTTTGAAGGAAAAGAAAGAATAATAGCTTACCTTAGCCGAAAGTTGTTGGACCCAGAGACGAGGTATTCGGCTACATTTGTATGTATATTGCTCGTACACCGAGCTTCGGCACTACTTATTAAATGCCGATTGTGTGATAGTTTCTAAATTGATATGATAAAACATATGATTGTTAATGCCTATGGAAGGATTGGCAAATGGATTTTAGTATTGTCGGATTTTGATTTGAGGTACAAATCGGCAAAGGCAGTAAAAGGTCAGGCTATTGCCGATTTTGTTACTCATCATCGTGATCCTTCTACTAACATGATAGCGACTTTACACCATATCCCTACGGGGCACAGCGAAGAAGCAAATAAGTTAGCTCAGGCTGCTTTTGGACATCAGGAAGATCAAGAAATTCTTGCTTTGGATGAAAGTCGTATGGTTAATAATTGGAAAGGAATTTTTTCTAGAGCTGTTAATGGGATATTTCTTAAAGAAGTTTCATCTCAGTATGGAAGTCGGTACATGAGCGGATTCAAGGATATTTTTGTGCAAAAATAGCCGACGTAAAGCATCGCCTTTAGTAGAAAAAAATACTCCAAGAGTTTGGAGAATAGCCGACATGACATGTGTCGCCTTTAGTGCAAAAACTGTTCATAACCTTGGTGGCCTTAGCGTTTTTCAAGTTAGCAGGTTTATCGGGAGGAGAGAAAGGTGAAGCGCAGTAAATAAGATGTCGAGTGATATGACATATCAAGACGAGATCTAGTCGGCTGAGATAATGTCATGCATTCGGGAAGCGTTTTTCTGAAGGAATGTTGTAATCGGGAGAATCACTGAGATAATCAGGAGATGCCAATAGACATTATTCAGAGAAAACAACTTCGATTATTCATTTACAGATCCGTCCTAGTACAGGCTACTCCTGGAATAATCTGTTCAGAACGGACTGCGGGTTGGTGACTCCGGCAAGAGCAGCGGCATGATCATCATAAACTTCAAGATGATCTTCAATACCTTCGGTTTCATCTGGGCGTCCGCCTGCAAAGCCGATCGGTTGGAAGGAGTAGTCCTCGTTGGTCCAAGAGCTCATCGCTGCTAGCCCAAGGGAGACGCCAAGGTACACACCTTGGATGACGGCCTGATCTATGCAGCCGTCTGTAGCATCAAGACGCGCTTCGACTGAGTCCCCGTAGGCATTCACCTTGTCAGCAACTCTGTTCGCCGCCGCCTTCAGACGGTCACTCTCCGCAAAAAGAGCTGAAAGAGAAAAGAATGAGTTTGTGATACAGAGAAAGGCCGAAAGAAGATGGAATGAATGATAGATGACAAACCGATAATGGCGTTACAGAGCTGCTTCCGTTGGTCTTCCCATTCGATTTCCTCAATGCTGTACTTCCTGGATGCGTCCTCCAGATCTTTCTGGGCCTTATTCCTCTCTTTGCGGTACCGAGAGTGTTCAAACGGGTGTACCGAAGTGAATCATTAGGCTCAGAGGAATTTGGTGACCCAGAAGAAGGAATGGGAAAGCTCGGTGGAGTTGCCGTTTTGGGGAAAGGAATCTGGGTTTGACTGGAGAAAACTGTCATCCTGGAAAGAAGATGAGCAGTGAATCAGGAACAGATGAACAGAAAAGACTACCGCAAGGGAACAAGAAGCTAATTTTTTACCCATAACGCTGATGAGTCGATGCTCGGTTTCCTTCTGCTTCAGTAGGGCGTTCGCTGTGGTCACCATTGCCTGCCATTGATGAAAATATAGGCGAGGGTTTTCTCTCTGGTTTAAGTTAGGAGCCGGGGAATGGATAGATTGCAAGTCAAACTGTTCGATTGGAGCTGAAGATAATGGCCTGCGTAGGGTCTTATTTGTGGAACCGTGGCTTGCACCTCGGGAAGCCAAACGTCGGATTAGGGTTTTCACGATTTATGGGCCGTTGTTGGGCCAGGCCAGAATTTTGCTGACTTGAGGAGATCATGGCTCTAGAATCAGAAAGCCAACAGGATTCGGCTAAAAGATTGTTACCGCATGAAGGGTTCAGTTTCGGTTGATTGTTTGGAAACCCATATTATCGATTGATACCGAGGACAGTAAGTTTGGCGAATGGTCTTCGAAGTGGGAAGGATCATATTTTTCCAGACAATGGAGTTTTAATGAAGAAGTCTTCAAGAAAAGGAAAAATTCCTTAAGAGGTACTATCCTAACATCGTCATGGATTGGAAAATTGAGAAGGATCCGGAACACTAGGTTTAAAAATAGCCGATTACAACAATCGCCTGTAAAATAGAGATGACTGACATGATTGTCAGCAGTAAGCCGATGCAATATACATCGCCTTTAGAGCAAAATAGAAGTCAGTGGTTAATGCACGAAGCAAAACACGCATTGATCTCGAAGGATCAGTCACAGATTGAAGGACTTTTATTTACAAGAAGGGGGTACAAGATTGCAGTGAAAAATCAGTTCGTCCACTCTATGCTATGGCTAATCGGGAGATCATGGTCGAAGGAATCAGCCAGATCTGTTCCAGCTTCCTTCATATCATCCACAGAATGTGCTACTCTATATTCCAGCCCCCGCTCACAGACGTCGAATCTGCGATAATTGGCGCCGGAGTGAATCCGTACAGCGTTGAAGGCAAGCGCTGCGCCGTATCCCATGCCAGCTGTGGAGATGTCGGGGAGGATTCGGTTAACCTCGTTCACCCGATCCAAGGCTGTCGTGTCTGCTGCGTTGGCCGTGATGGCAAGCTTGGCGACGGCAGCTTCAAGAGCATGAAGTTTGGCCCCCAGAGCTGGGATTGGGGAGAGTAAGTCTCTCAACTAAAAAGACTAAACATGGGAAAAAGTTTGGTGCGGAAAAAATATCGCTTCACCGTCCTCTCACTCCGTGCGAAAAAATCCCCCCTTCCCACCCGACGCGCTCTTTGAGAAAACCCCCTCCCCACCCGACGCGCGCTCTCCCCACCCGACGCGCTCTCTGAGCACCGCGCCTAGGCCGCCTCCATCGCCATCTCAGCTCCTCGTCCGCCTCCATCGCCGTCATCCGCATCACGCGCTCCACGTCCTCCCCACCGTCGCTCCCCTTCGGCGCGCGACTCTGGCTCCCCTCGCGACATCGCCATCTCAGCGCCTCGGCCGCCTCCATCGCCGCCATCCGCATCACGCGCTCCACGTCATCCCCCACCGTCGCTCCCCTTCGGCGCGATCCACCACCCAAGTCAGCATCCTCCTCCGATCAGCCGTCGTCGTCGTGCCCCGCCGCCGCCGGCCGCGCGCCCCGACCGAGCAACGTCGGACGGCGTGCCCCCAGCCGCTCCCCAAGGTCCGAGGTAGACTCTCACGCGCGGTCGCACGAAGCCGCCGCCACGCGGTGCGATTCTCCGGTTCCCCACGCCGTGCGAATCCTCCCCCATCCCATGCTATCAGATCGTCCCTGCCCCTTCCCCGCCCCCGCGCCCTCCCTGTGATCCTGGATCGCGCGAATCTGAGACAGACAGGCGTGTGCCGCCATGGTTGGCACGAGATCGACCTCGAGGTGGATGGTCAGTCGCACCGGGGGTCCCCAGCCATTATCCCAAGCCCTCGGATCTGAAGTTGCAAGTGGCGGTGGGGAGGAGGATGACCGGAGGCGCACCTCGATCGAGTCGCCATGGTCTGTCCTCGTCGGCGTGCTCCACCGGCTCAGGGATCTCATCGACATCGCCGCTGCATGGGAGAGCGATGAGCGCAGGGTCGCTGTGCCCGTCATGCACCATCACCACATCCTGGTATGGAGGTACAAAACTCTCCTTGGTGAGCGCGGTGGGTGTTCGGTGAAAATCAAGATAAGGCAGTATACTTTTTTCTTTCACTATGCTATTAAAACCGAGTCTATCTCCGAGTGTTTCTAACTGGTTTGCCTATATGATATGAATTTAGCTGCTGCCTGAACTTGTAGTTGGTTTGCCTGTATATTGTGAATTTAGCTGCTGCCTAAACTCATCTTCCAATGTATGCTCTTGTGGGCAACAGTGCAGTCGTTGTGAGGAAGACCAGGGAGAAGCCGATGTTCATGAGCCCATCACTGGAGAAGCTACTGCCGTCAGCGGCCAGGGTGGAGGGACCAACAAGAAAGACGACGCAAATAAGGACATGATGGTGAGTGAGTTATCAGTAAGTGGACATGGTACTTATTTGTCTCTCATGAACTACAAATACATATATACATTGCTACTTAATTAAATTGTTAAACCTTCTCCAAATTAAGTTTGTTGTTACATCTTTGCCTTTTACCTTATTATTTTTGGTGTGCCATTATCGATTACCTAGAAAATGGTTACTTCTCTCAAGATAAAATTGCACTGTGACACCTGCAGTGAGACCAAAGGGAGGATACCTAAGATATTGATGTTGTCTAATGTAATTGGTACACTACACAAGGTCCATGCTATCTAATAGTAGTACTAAAACATATTCAACTTTAAGGACAATTCGATCTAGAATCTGATATTTCAGTACAGATGCTCATGCATGTGAGATGTCATGGGCGTTGGATTCCTCGTAGTTTTGACTGTCCTCGTTCGATTTTCTCGGGCCTGGGTTCCCCTCCGGCCTCCGGGGAGAACTGGTTCAGATGCATCTGTGAGGTCATGGGGGGTTAATCTGCTTCTTGTTTGAGTTTGTTCATCCGCTCGTCAGTTTTAGATTCTATCTTAGGCATGGGTGTGTATCCCTATCCGCTCGTCTGTTTGAGAAATTTTCTAAGAGAGTTTTGATCTTGTTAGGTTTTATATTAATAGTATAAATTTTGATTTTTCCCCAGACCTTCGTGAGGACGGTGCCGTGATGACTATGCGAGTCAAGAACAACTGGTGAGGCAAAGGTGAGAATGAAGCACTGCCTGACACAATTTTTTCCAGTACTGTATAATTTTTTTTGGACATATCCGTTCAATCGTTAGAATGATCATTCAACAGTAATTACAATACACATCTTGGCTATCAAGACATGATATCTAAAACTAACAAAAATAGATGAAGTCGTTTATGATGCCTTGATAGTTATATCATGTGAGGCAAAGGTGAGAATGAAGGCATTTTGATCTGTTTGGTTTTGTGGCTGTGCTGCACATGGGAAGCTAACTGAATTTTTTTAACAAAAACATAGCCATAGGATGCAGCACTGGAAAGGAAAACATTTTTTTCCCATGTTTTTACTGAATTCTGACAGGATATCTAAAACTGACCGAAATAGATCAAATCGTTTATGATGCCTTGATAGTTATATCATGTGAGGCAAAGGTGAGAATGAAAGCATTTTGATCTGTTTCATTTGTGGCTGTGGTGCTCATGAGAAGCTAACTGATTTTTTTTCAAAAAATAACATAGCCATGGGATGCAGTACTGGAAAGGAAAATCTTTTTTTCCCTGTTTGTACTGAATTCTGACATGACATCTAAAACTGACAGAAATACATCAAATCGTTTATGATGCCTTGATAGTTATATCATGTGAGGCAAAGGTGAGAATGAAGGCATTTTGATCTGTTTCGTTTGTGGCTGTGGTGCTCATGGAAAACTAACTGAATTTTTTTTCAAAAATAACATAGCCATGAGATGCAGTACTGGAAAGGAAAACTTTTCCCCCCTGTTTTTACTGAATTCTGACAGGGTATCTAAAAACCGACAGAAATAGATGAAATCATTTATGATGCCTTGATGGTTATATCACGTGAGACAAAGGTGAAAATGAAGGCATTTTGATCTGTTTCGTTTGTGGCTGTGGTGCTCATGAGAAGCTAACTGATTTTTTTAAAAAAAATAACATAGCCATGGGATACAGTACTGGAATGGGAAACTATATCGATCAGGTTCAATGAATGAACAACACACTGATTTTTGTGAAGTTTAGTAGGGTATTTTAATCACAGCTGTCACTTGACCAATATATATGCAGCCCCTCTTTTATTACAGTGAATATTTTTAGCAACTTGTGTTCATGGCTGCTCCTTGTTTGTCTATGCTTGTCTTCTGCAGAACAACATAACAGTCCCAGCACCCAGTCACAACAGTAATCCTTGCAGGATTAGGCGTCCTCCCTGTTTCCTAACTTTTAGGTATGATTATGTATGAATATGCAATCATGTAATGTTCTTTTTATAGTAAGACCTAGGACTCTAGGAGTGAAGGACTTTGGAAGAATAATCACATGTGTAGCAATTATATATTCACAAACTTTCGCAAAAGGGATAAATTATTTATGTTTGAGACCATTGTGGTTGGTTGGAAGCGGTCATGGATATTTAAACTAGAAGCTTGGAAATTGACCTTATTGTTTGCAAACAAACTGCAGAGCTTGACTTGTAGCATTTTTTTTAAAAAAAAACATGTTAAAAGATAAGGCTCAGCTGCCATTTTTATTCTCTTATCATCGAAGCAATGCTATGACTTTCATCGTTTAGGTAAGGAAATTGACATGTGTCACTGTTAATTTCATGATTTAGTTTTTGAAAGGTGCAGGGTCATAATCAACGCATAGTTGCTTAAGTTCCAGTTATTTAGTTCACATTCATAGTTGGTATAGATTGTTTTTATTTTCTCTTTTTACTGCAGGATGTTGTTTAGTGTGTTGGCATTATATATTTGGGCATTCTTTAAAATAATATTTTAATGCTTAAATGCAAACCTAGAAGTTGTTGCACATAAATTGTGGGTTTAGCACCCTGTTAGCTGCTCGAATGCCGATGGGGGGGTATCGGCCGCTCGTCAGCCGATTGACCTTTGTGGCGATGACGTGTCAGTCATCGTCCATCGCGCCAATAGGCTTGTCAACCCTCCTGAGGCCAATAGGCCTCACACCAGAATATACGCTACAAACAAGGGCTGGTGGTGCGGTGACAGCCGCGGCGGGTAGACGATGGGGGCAGGGCGGCCTCCATCGAATCCAGTGAAGGCAACACGGGCAGCACGACGGCGTCCGAGAGGGGCAGTGGCGGTGAGAGAGAGAGAGAGAGAGAGAGAGAGAGTGCAAGGAAGAAGAGCTGCGAGCTGATATTTAGGGCTTGTTATCTACTCGATGGCCAATGGGACCCTATCGGCCGATAGGTCCCATAGTACTGTTGTATCAAAGCCACGTCATGAGCCCAGTTGGCTGTGGCCGCTGGATAACCGATAGGGGCCAATCGGCTAGCTAGGTGTTGACAGGACCCCTATCAGCTGTCAAGTGGCTGACAAATACTACATTTGTAATAATAATAAAACAAATGTTGGATTAACAACTAATCATTAAATATTTATTATTTTGAAAATTCTATATAGTGTATTATATCTGTGTTGAAATTTCTGAATAAATAAAAATAAAGTCGTATTTACTGTCAAAATAAAATTAGTCGAACTTTTCAGTCTCATGTTTCATATTAAATTGGTGTGTTCAAATGACACATATTGCAATGCAATGCTTATCTCAATTTATGTTTCCAGGCTTATGATTATCTTACAAGTTTGACGAATGGAAGTGTATTAAAAAGCAAGCACTGCTCGCAGTACATCACCTCGCCAACATATGATCCTCTTGGTATGTTCGCACAATAAAAACATCTAAATCTATGCCACTTGCGCGGGCTCAAACTGTATTTGTGCATTTGCTAATCCTGCTTCCCATGACATGATTTCAGTGCTTGCCAATTCAATTGTAGAGATCATGACAGAGTTCGATGAATTTGATGTGCCTGCGGCTCTTTATATACTGCCTAAGATGCAACTATTGCAATGGAGCATTCCATGGTTTTGATGTTATAAATGTCTTCAGCACCACCGCCATGATGGCTGCATCTCTCGCGTAGTTTATGAATTTATAATTGCAGGGAAATTGGTCCTTGGAATGTTCAATCATTTGTACATGCACACTTGAAAGATAACTGCACCTTTCATGAGAATTTGTAAGCGTTACTATGTAATCTAAGGTCGGATATGGATAGGGTATATACAAAATTTATAGTTGGAAGGTCTCTGGTGCCAGGTTTGATATACAATATTCTAAATAATGTTGGCTTCAAGGCTGAATGTCAAAATTTTGTCTTGAGGTAGGACTTTCAAGTAAGGCAGCAGAATTTTTATGTGCATCCTTAAAATGAAGCTCTTGGTTAGCAGTGTTGAGGTTTCGGTCTTAAAAAGTGTAGACTTCAGTGTGAACATATGAACGGTATGATTAGATGCTTGATCGAGTCGCAAGTCATATATATATATATATATATATATATATATATAAATATATATATATTGGGGGGGTGTTGGCGCACAATACTTAGTGTAATTGTATTAATTTTATGAACATTATCTTTTAGATTAATATCAGTTTAATGTCGGTATTTAATTTCATGGCATATAAGATATGTGTGCGGTCTATGTGTTTTTACATGCGGTTGGTATATTGGTTTGTATATTTTAGTATACAAATTTGGTTTGTATATTTTTAGTATATAAATTTGTCCCGTAGCAACGCACTGGCATGCTACCTAGTAAAAGCAAAAGGGGAAGAAAAACAGAAATGGTGAAGATATTCACTAGCGGCCCGATCTTGAGCGATGTCACGCTCCCGGGAGACTCGAATAAACTCCTGATCCCTCTCCTCCAAATCAAGCTGAAGGAAGTCATCATCGATCCTCCTAAGCAAAAGTAACAAAGTAAGGACGACTGCTTTATTTTTTAAACAGAAATAGAAGAGAGCAACCGTTTCCTGAAAGTGCTGGAAATGCCAAGCTCGGAGCTATGTCTGCTCGCCACAGAAGATATCTTCTAGATTGGATTGGATGATGATATGAGGAAGAAGGGTTTTTCTTGGTTTTTGAGATTGAAACAAGGGAGCTTGTGGGAGTAAGCCGAAACGAAGTAAAGGGTGACTTAAAAGGACCCCAAAGGGTGCATCGGGAGATGAATCGGCAGGTAAGGCAATTATGGCACGCGAAATTTCCACGAGAGTAGATGCTTCCAGAGGTTCCACGTCAGTAGTTCGGGAGAAAGGAATTTTGGAATAATATTTATCCCAAAATTAGGGGGCATGTGTTTACACCAAAATTTGGATTAAGAAGGAGATGAACCGAATTTTAGTGGAGATGGCTGCAATTTGAGGAATCGACATAGAATCAAGGAAGATCGTTGATCAGTGGACCAAGAAAATGACAAGTGGACCCAGCCGGTAGTGAGATGGGCATTCGGTAAACGACCAACAGTCGGTTAGTTCTCAGAGTTTCGGCAAGTGTTTTGTGTGGTCGGCTATCTTGTAATGCGATGACTCTATTCGGGAAGCAAATACGGCAAGTGAAGCGACTTGCACGAGGAGACACGTGATAATGGAAAACACCGAGAGGAAAATAGGAATAGGACTCGTATTTTCCAAATTTTCATTATGCAAGTCGTGATCTTCCAGGACTCGTATTTCGCCCAGGGTATAAATATAACCCCCCGGCCATTGTAAAACTGTTCACAACCATATCAATACAAATCGGCCCCCGTGCCACCTTCGAGTCCTTTGTCGTGTCATCGAGTTCTTCGAGAGGAATCATCGATCCGTCGACCTCCGTAAGTCCCGACAACCTTGTTATCATGTCTAGTATCATGCGGTGGATTTAGATGTGATGCAAGTAGTCTTGTTTGTTTTCAAAGATCATGCGGCGGATCTATGTCGACAATCAGAAGTCTTTGCTTATGCTATACTTATGAGTAAATACCGTGCGGCAGGCGTTTATTTGATATGTTTAGCAAAAGCGAGATAGTTATCGGCTCTATTAGTTTTGGGCAAGATCTAATAGATTCATTATGTTATTTGGTGTTGCATATTTAATTAATTCGGTAACACTCTTTTGTCCAATCTAGATTGACTTCGTTCGGCCTTGCTTTACAAGTTTATTTGTATCCTAATAATTGCATGATCATGACGGCCGAATTAATTTTCAGTCTAGATTGTTACGTGTTGTGGGTTCATACTTGTCAATCATGCTTGAGCTTTGATAGAACTAGGTATCGTGCGGCAGATGCATGTTTTAGATTAGTTTGATCATGTTTATATGCATGCTCCTTCTTCATGGACCCCAATTCAGTTGGTTTGCCGATTTTGGCTATACATTTATTCGTAATTTATTCTTATCCGTTTAAAGCATGTCTTTTTCTACATGTATATTCGGCAATCAATGCTTTCATATGCTTTCTCTATATTAGCCGAATAATTCTATAAACATGTTTGGCAGACGGCTTCTATAGCTGTATGTCGTCGAAAGTGGCTTCAGGGCCGTAAATATGGAACTGTCTGGTCTCACCCAGCATATTCCAGTTTTTTCTCATAGTTTTTATCCCTTGTTGGTTTTCAGGTCAAACCGACTGGCACGTTTCCGGATTTTGAATCACCCGGGCACCCGATTGAAGCCACGCTTTCCGGCTTGCTTGTGTGTGAGGCACAGTGTGTCATATTTTGTGCCAACACCGACGGCTCACAAAGACGAACTCGAGCGCCAATGCGCCGCGATGATGGCGCAAGGCATTGTCCGCCGCAGTGATTCAGCGTTCTCCTCGTCAGTCCTCCTCGTCAAGAAACCCGACGGGACGTGGCGATTTTGCGTCGACTACAGGGCGCTGAATGCGCTCACCGTCAAGGATGCTTTTCCCATCCCGGTTGTGGACGAGATCCTCGACGAGCTCCATGGAGAGCGCTTCTTCACACCAAACTGGACCTGCGATCCGGGTACCACCAGGTCCGAATGCGGCCGTTGATATACACAAAACGGCGTTCCGCACGCACGATGGCTTCTACGAGTTCCTCGTCATGCCCTTCGGCCTCTGCAACGCGCCGGTGACGTTCTAGTCACTCATGAATGACGTCCTCAGGCTGCCCATGCTGTCCGCGTTTGCTTTGTACTTGTTTTCTTTGATGACATCTCATCTACAACCGGACTTGGGCGGATCACCTTCGACACCTCCGCGCTGTTCTCTACGAACTGGCGCGCCAGCGACTCTTTGTAATGCGCTCCAAGTGCTTCTTCGGTGCGTCGTCCATCGCATATCTTGGGCACATCATCTCCGCCGCTGGTGTGGCCATGGACCCGGTGAAAGCCCTAGTTTGGTTTTGGTTAATTGATAAAACCTATTTGGTCTAATCCTATTGCTAAGCATATGTGTAGCTTATAAGAAAGGATTGAGACCAAGCCAAGTGGTGGAGCTAGCAAGTTGGCAACCATGGAGGATGGTGATGGCCATATGCAACTCAAGTGATTAAGTGCTCAACCATTGGTGAATTGCGAGAAGAAAAGAAGAGATGGAGCAAAGAGGCCCAAAGGCAATGGTATAACCTATATGGCTCTTTGTTTTGGTGATCGAGACACTTAGCGAGTGTGATCACATTTAGGATAGATAGCGGTACTATTAAGAGGAGATGATTCACGGCTTATGCGGTGTTCAAGTGCCACTAGGTGTTCTCTAACATATCGATGCTACAATCCTAGTGAGTGACTAACGAAACCCTTGAAAATGCTTTGTAAAATGCTAACACTCATGCACAAGTGTTGAAACACTTTGGTGTTGGCGCATTATGGGAGCAAGGTAGAAGTTAGAAATCGAAAGGTGCTGAGTAAGCAGCATCGAACGCTAATGGTGCTGGCATTGGACGCTAAGCCAAGCGTCCGATGGTTAACCCTAGTTTGTTTCAGAAGTTGAAGGAGCATCGGACGCTAGCAACGGACGCTGAGAAAACACTATTGCAGAGTCCGATGGTGATGACGTGGTGTGAGCTAGCTTCCAAGGAGCATCGGACGCTAGCCTACGTCCGATGTGGATCCATCGGACGCGTCCGATGTGATTTGGCCCTCTCTGGAACCTCTCTGCATGGTCTTCGAACGCAGGGGTGGAGCGTCCGATGTGAAGGTGCCGACGTGTCCGATGTGGCGCAGAAGAGTGCTGAAATGAGAGTGGCATCGGAGCGTCCGATGCCTGGCATCGGCGCGTCCGATGTCACTTTAACCGTGGCGCGAAGGAATATGAACGTTGGGATCGGGCGGCCTGTATTCATATCAGGGAGACACGTGGCTCCATCTGGAGCATCGGACGCTGGGGCAGCGTCCGATGGTCGCGATTCTAGCCCAACGGCTTGGCCGACTTGAGTGGCCTATTTAAGGGGATTGGCCGGCTCACTTGGATTCTCTCTTGCACATTCTGATTCCTAAGCATACTAGTGAGTTTTGGCAAGCCTCCCAACTCATCTCCCAAGTTGATTTGATCAAACCAAGTGAGATTGAGTGATCTAGTGCGTGATTTGAAAGAGTTCAATCTAGTGGCACTAGTTCTTCGCATCGGCATTGAGTTTTCTTGTTACTCTTGGCATTTGCTGGTGCCTAGACAGCTTGGAGGCGTTGTGGTGTTGTTGGCAAGAGAAGGAGATTGTCTTGGCCACCACCGATCGTGATTGTGAGAGGTTTTGGAGCCTCACCTCGCCGGAGCGGCAAGAGGCATTCTTAGTGGATTGCTCGTGTCATTGAGCTACCTCACTAGTGGTAGATTCTTGTGGCGCTCTTTGTGAGCTTGGTTTTGTGCCAATTAGCCACCGGGTCACCTAGTGTTGGTCGACACAACGGGGAGTAGCGTGCCGGCAAGCACGTGAACCTCGGGATAAATCTTGGTGTCCCGTGTGCTTATTATGATTGGTTTTCATATTCACATTCTTGGTGATTGGCTTCACAAGTGGATTTCACCGGTGATTGGCTCTCTACTAGGCGTTCCCGAAGGCTCGGTGAAACCACCTCTATCTAGCTCATTTACTTTGTGTATTTTCTTTGAGCTATTTCTCTTGTGTAGATAGTATTACTTGTTGTATATCTCTGTTATATTCCTTGTGTAGCTAGTTGTGATTAGCTTGCTTAGTCTATCTATTGCACATACTTGTCTCAATTACATTTGTATATCATACTTGCACTTGAGCTAGATAGCTTTATTCCGCATTAGATATTAGCTCTAGTTGATTGTGTGACATTGTTGACACCAGAATTTGGCAAACTACTAGCTGAGACTATCAAAAGCCAATCACAGAGAGTTAAAAGCAAAGCAGCAGTCCAGGGTGTGCACAAAGCTGTACGAGCATCAGACATTATGCATCTACTAGCTCCGAGGAGGTGATGACATCAAGTTTTACACTAAGGAGATGAGGCCAGCATACACCTATGGTAATTAGAAAAACAAAGTTGTCGTATCCGAAGAGGAGGTCCAGGTTGATCACGTATTGAACTTTTCACGGACGTGTCGGAGGAGCTTCATTGACCAGGACTCTACAGATGGAAAGTTAGAGTCTATGTATCTTAATGTTTCCTTTTATTTAGATCTATCTTGTTAGGCAAGAACTGTTAGGACTCTTATTCGCCCAGGTATAAATATAACCCTCGGCCATTGTAGAAAGATCATCCAATCAATCAAACAACCCTTTTGGCCTTTGGCCACCCCATAGGAGTAGGAGTAAAGTAGATCTCGGCGAGACTTCCAGTGAGCAGGGCTGCATCGGGCCGACCGACCTCCGGTTTATTGGTGAGTATTGTCATGGCTTGTGTTTACGTTTAATGAGGCTGCATCGGGTCGACCGATCTCTCGTTATGCTTAGATATAAGCTAGTTATCGGTTTGAATTGTCATGTGCAAGGCTGCATTACTTCAACCTCGTACATATGATGCTTCAAGCTAGTTATCAGCTTCATTAAATTGGCAATCTAATGAATTCATTAAGTTATCGATATTGTTCTGTTTACATTACATATTTATTTAAACAATATCCTGCCCAATCGAGATTGATGAACCAGATTAAGCTTAAAATCTATCTAGATCTATTGTTCACACCTAAGTTAGCACGTTTCAATCTGTTACGAGAACAGTCAATCTATTCAAATGATATCTGGTTTGTCGATCCCGATTGTTACATTCGATGCGTTCAAGACTTCAATGTTATAGCTGATTCTAAGGTTGATTTAGATCTATTTAGTGTTACTGATAACCATCAGTAATATTAGATCAGGTTTGCTTTGATCTTAAGATCGACTATGATGAAAGAATGAACTTGTTCGTGCTTCGTGGATCCTGTATCGGCTAATTAGCTGATCCAGTAAGCTTTCACGAATAGCAATTGCATGTACTTCTCAAAAGCAAGGGACAATCTAGTATGATGTGTTATTTTCATTGAAGCCCGTCAGCCTTTTAGACCAGGTTGAGATGAATCTAATACATCATTACGAAGGAGCTTTAGTTAAGATCGCTGGCCTTCTAGACCAGTCTTAATTGGGTTTTGAATATCCATGCTTTAGTAGGATTTACATGTACGAGCTATATCTTCTTTTCGATAATATCTTACCCAATCAAGATTGACAAACTAGCTCAAGCCTAAAAGCTGTTTAGTTCGGCTATCTAAAGGCTTCACACACTTACATCAAAGGAAAATAGCCGATCTAAGCTTCTCATCGACTATTTTGTCAATTTTGATTGTTACATATTGTGCGCTCGAGATATCTGTTTAAATTATGGTTTGATCTAAGAACAAGTAGATCTAGTTTGCCATGCTTACTGCTGTATTTCTAAATCCCACTGATATGCATGCTAGATTAAGATTTGTTTGATCATAGATTAAACCATGGTCTCAACAGATAGATTTTGTTTGTGCTTCATAGACCCTGTATCGGCTAAAATAGCCAATCCAGTTACGCTTTCTTCATGGTGTATATGTATAAATGACCTAAAGCTAGCGGATTTGCTCATCGTATCGGACGTGATTTAACTTGGTCATCATTATGACTGCATGGAAACATTCCACTGTTAACGAATAGATTTATCGATACGATTAGTCAATTCACTGTTTTATGCTGTTTTAACATGTACATAGACCTATTTTTCTTCACATGTTTAGGCTCATTGGCTGTTCTCATTTTAGATGCTTTCTTTTATTCTTAATAGCCGTTTTGCTTAAGATCACATCAATGTTTCAACCTTTTCTTGGGAGTTGACTTTGTAGTCAAAATCCTATTGATAATGGCTATATCAGAGCCATATAAATTGAATCTGTCTGGCATCAAACCGACAGGTTCCACAATTTAGCATTGTTTTCTTTCTCCTTGTCAATTGCAGGTCAAATTGACCGGCACGCCTCGGAGTCATTCTCACCAAGACCACTTCTTCTTCCTTAGAGGTTCAGGAGATTAGGACCCTTACTCCAGACGGTCTCTGAGGGCCTTGTGATGTGCTTAACGCTTGAAGATACAATTTTTAGCGTCAACACATATTTTGGCACGCCCAGTGGGACCCGACAGATTCATTCATGACTCCACAACAATTCGACAACAACTCCATCATTGGGGTTACCATGGAAGATCTTTTTGATGAGCAAAATGAACTAATTGAGAAAGAATTAAGATTTCACTGCAAGTGAAAGTGTTTGATGTCCTTCGGCAAAACTCATGACACTGTGATCCAGAAGACGATACTTCCAAGAGTACTGCTGCATGGACAAGTAGATCATGTTCCTGAAGCTGAGAGAAGAGTGTTGGAGGAAGTTGTGCACAAGATCATTAATGAAGTTATCAATAATCACAATGAGGTGCTTGCAAGAACAATAGACAACACTCTGAAGATTGTTTTGGCTGGGTTTCCGCATTAACAATAAGGCCTTGTATACTTCAACCGGCCAAGACAAACAATGGAGAGAGTATTAATGGAGATGGATGTGAGGCTAATTCATCACAACAGTCCGTCAGGTGGAAGTGAGAATAATTTCAATACTACTGGATTATTCCAATGTCGGCTCAGAAAATAGTTTCATCTCCTCCAAGATTCACCAGAGGGGTGGACTATCACCTTGATTCAAGTGATCAAACTCAGATCAATGCCAACTATGCATCTGGTTTTACACCTGTTACAGCTTACCAAGCTTGGAGGGTGCCTAATTCAACTGCCAATTGTAATGTTGATAATACTGACCAGATAGCGTTCAAGATAGCCGATATACTGGAGAAACAGTTCGGTCTTAAGAAGAGTCGGACCAAGACGTACAATCTACCATATCTAGAGTGGTACAATAGAGTGGCATTGCCACCTTATTGGAAGATGCCTATTTTTTCCAATTCACCGGGTCTAACAACATCAGCACGATGGAGCACATAGGTAGATATTTAACTCACTTGGGAGATGCTACTACTGAAGAAGTCCACAGGATCAGGTTCTTCTCTTTGTCATTATCCGGTCCAGCATTCACCTGGTATTCATAATTGCCCAAAGATTCTGTTCAATGCTGGAAGATCTGGAGGGGAAATTCCATGCACAATTTTAGAATGACAGTAGTGAGAAGGATCTTGCTGATTTGGTTAGCGTTGAGAGATTGGCTATTCAAGAGATGCAACCATACCTGAAGGAAAAGCTAGTTGGGGCTCAAATTGAAAATATTGGAGTCCTAGCACAGAGGGTGTCTTTGCTGCCTGACCATACACAACAAACTCAGCGCAAAGATAACCGATTTCGGAAGGGTGTTAACATAGTTGATTGTTATGATTCGGCTCTTCAGTATAAGTATGAAGATAATGTAGAGATTGATGCCATTAAGTGGAACTGGGGTAATAACATGTGGTCATCAATCATCCATGGGGCAAGGCCCAAGATAACTTTGATTTTGACACTTTCAAGGCAGACGAGATCTTCGACTATTTGTTGAGCAAGGGTCATATCAAGTTATTGCACAAGGAGTTGCTCAGTCCTGAGGAAAGGAGGGGTAAGGAAGTTCTGTAGAGTGCATAATTCAGTTACCCACTCTACTAGTAAATGCTAGGTTTTCAAGAGTCAACTCCAAAAAGCCATTAAATTTGAGAAATTGGCTTTCGAGAAGACTGGGAAGATGAGAATAGAAACAGATCCTTTCCCTGTTGCTATGGCTGGAATAGTGGTGCCTAAGGGCAAAGTGAAATTCTTACTTCTGCAAAGGCTAGGGAAGAGGAGTTGATTGATTCGGAGCTGCAAATGAATACCTAAGAGTTTCAGGAAATGGAATTAAGGAGATGCAAGGGAAGCGTAAGAGTCGGTTAAATCAAGCTAGGTCATCCAGGATGGGTGAAGGACGTCCTCGTATTACTTCTCGGATTTTTTTTTCTGAATAGATGGCAATGGGAGAAGGAGAAGAACCACAGGAGGTGGATGGAAGGAAGAACATCAGAAGATGCTGGAAGAAGAAAGTGAGCAATATTGGGAGTATAAGCAGTCGAGAGACAACCGCCGATCTGTATATGAAGATTAAGGTTTGAAAGAACAGATCGGCGTATAAAAAATATAAAGGTCCATGAATCGGCTAAGAGTAGGAGTTGCTGATCAGAGCCATGAGCATGCTTGGCAAGAAGGATAGCGGTGTCCAGATGGTCTGACCAGAAGCCAGAAGCATCGGGTTCAGAGGTTGAAGAACGATGAGATTCAGAGGAAGAAACCCAAAGTCTGACAGGTGAAACAGACAGCTGATAAGAGAAAACCATCGGCTAATGAGTCTACTTTATTTATGTTGCCTACTGAGTTCAGACCCATTGACCAACAAGAAGAGACAAAGGATGAGGAAGTAGTAGCTCAGTGGATCTATCAAGCAGAAGGAGCTACATTTTAAAAGCCTGAAAAACATTCCCACTTAAAGGCTTTATACTTAAAAGGATTTGTTGATGGGGGACCTCTGAGCAGAATGCTAGTTGATGGAGGTGCAGCTATCAATGACATATGCTTCATTCAGAAAACTCAGAAAGACCGCAGAGGACCTAAGTCAGACTAACATGAGTATAACAGACTTTGCTGGGAATGTATCGGCTACTAAGGGTGCTTATGTGTTTGAGTTAACGGTTGGTAGCAAGAGCTTACCTACCACTTTCTTTGCAGTCGATACAAAGTGTTTGCACAGTGTGCTTTTTGGAAAGAGATTGAACCCATGCTAATTGGTGTGTTCCATCTATCATGCATCAAAATATGATATAGTGGATCGGAGACACCGAGGTGATACCAACTGATTCAACTGTGCATGAAGGAGGTTTCATCAAGATGTTTTGATGATGACCAATAGCCGATCCAAGCAGTCGGCTTTCAAAAATATTTGATGGAATATTCAGTTAGTGAGGACGAAGACAAGTATGGCTAAAGGCTTTACATCGGCCGATCAAGTAGAATTTGTTGATATTTAATCCAAGGCCGATGTATAAGTTGGTTTCTAAGTTTAAACATGAATTTATAACATGTTGAGCTAGCCAGTAGCCGATACTAAGGTATCGCCTTTAGAATAAAAATAGCCAATAAAACATGGGGGGTCAGCTCCTAATCAACGCACAATGAATGAGCTGCTAGTGATTATTGACGAAAAGAGACTATCAGCAGAAAATTGTTTATTAGCGGACAACAATCGGCTCCGACTATTAAAGCCACCACCACTTAGGCTACATCAGTGACAACCAGAGATGACATGGGCTGCCAAAGGTCGCCAAGGTCATGGAGCACGCTGGAATGACCAAGTTCAGAATGGGTAGTGTGCTTTCGATTGAGAGGTACATGTCTGTCTATGCTTGGTGCATGTATTCTTTATTCCTTGCTTTTTTCCTACTACTTGTGAACATATATCATAAGGAAAGCATGTCGTCTAAGTAGTTGATGAGTGTGATATGGTATGATGAAAGGAACCTTACTTCTTTTTTCAAAGTACTGGGAATTTTTTATAAAAACATAAAATCAATAGCTTGTCTCCTCAATGATGTTGAATTTCCTACCAGAGCCATATACATACTTTTAGGATGCAAACCGTCCACATATGCTACTTGCTTTTGTATTGAGTTTTGTCAAACTGTAATGACCCTTGTTGAGAGATTATCATACTTCTAAGATCAAGATCACATACACTCACCTATTAAATGCTAACTCTTACATTAAGGGTTACGCAAGGCATTTTTTTTTATCCACTAAAATGCTCCAGCTTGTATCTTGATTCTCTTTAAAAATTCATATGCCAAGAGAGTGTGGGCTATATTTAAAAAAAATAAAAAGAAAAAAAGGAAGCATGGCCAAAGAGCATGATAAAAGAGAGGGAAACAATGGGTACTCCGATACCCGCCAAAAAGAGAGAGAACAATGGGTACTTAGATACCCGCCAGTGAGAATAAAATAGCCTAGACTCTCAAAAGCATTTAAGAGAAGAGAGGGTCACGATCAAAGAGAGTACAAATATATTATAGTATTGTATATATATATATATATATATATATGTGTGTGTGTGTGTGTGGTGTGTGTGTGTGTGTGTGTATTCCATACACATGCACATCTTGATCTAAGAGTATGACACTTCTCTTCGTGGATCCGGGGTTTGACTTTATGATATATGCAAGGTGAGTATACGACATATTCCTACCTGAACTCTACATAGGCTTTTGGAAGTAGGATGAAAAAGATGGAACATTGTCTCGATGATGAACTATACACATTGAGCGATCTGAGAGAATCATTTGAGGAGCAAAACTATGTTTTCAGTTTAAAAATCTTTCAAAAACCCCAAGTTTTCTGAGCTGAAGAGGTAAGGATGACTGGATTCTAATCTGTTATATTCCTCGACCACCCAAGATGATGTGATAGACGCTTCAAAGTTCACATGTGAAGGTAAGGCTGGGAATAACGTAATATTGCTGCCAGTGAAATTACTGGGTTTCTTAGGAGAAGAGGATCGGCTAAAAGTTATTATCAATATTGAAAGTCGATGCGGATTTTTCAAGAGAAGCCAATGGAGCCTTCAAATATTGTGATCAGATGTCATCAGGAAAAGAGGACCATCGGACTAAAATAATTCGAAGCATCAAGAATTCATACTCCGAACTCGAGGGGCCTGTGTTGACACCAGAATTTGTCAAAGTACTAGCTAAGACTATCAAAAGCCAATCACAGAGAGTTAAAAGCAAAGCAGCAGTCCAGGGTGTGCACAAAGTTGTATGAGCATCAGACATTATGCATCTACTAGCTCCGAGGAGGTGATGACATCAGTTTTACACTAAGGAGATGAGGCCAGCATACACCTATGGTAATTAGAAAAACAAAGTTGTCGTATCCGAAGAGGAGGTCCAGGTTGATCACGTATTGAACTTTTCACGGATGTGTCGGAGGAAGCTTCATTGACCAGGACTATACAGATGGAAAGTTAGAGTCTATGTAGCTTAATGTTTCCTTTTATTTAGATCTATCTTGTTAGGCAAGAACTGTTAGGACTCTTATTTGCCCAGGGTATAAATATAAACCTCGGCCATTGTAAAAAAGATCATCCAATCAATCAAACAACCCTTTTGGCCTTTGGCCACCCCTTAGGAGTAGGAGTAAGTAGATCTCGGTGAGACTTCCAGTGAGCAGGGCTGCATCGGGCCGACCGACCTCCGGTTTATTGGTGAGTATTGTCATGGCTTGTGTTTACGTTTAATGAGGCTGCATCGGGTCGACCGATCTCTCGTTATGCTTAGATATAAGCTAGTTATCTGTTTGAATTGTCATGTGCAAGGCTGCATTACTTCAACTTCGTACATATGATGCTTCAAGCTAGTTATCAGCTTCATTAAATTAGCGATCTAATGAATTCATTAAGTTATCGATATTGTTCTGTTTACATTACATATTTATTTAAACAATATCCTACCCAATCGAGATTGATGATCCAGATTAAGCTTAAAATCTATCCAGATCTATTGTTCACACCTAAATTAGCACCTTTCAATCTGTTACGAGAACAGTCGATCTATTCAAATGATATCTGGTTTGTCGATCCCGATTGTTACTGCGGTGCGTTCAAGACTTCAATTGTTATAGCTGATTCTAAGGTTGATTTAGATCTATTTAGTGTTACTGATAACCATCAGTAATATAGATCAGGTTTCCTTTGATCTTAAGATCGACTATGATGAAAGAAATGAACTTGTTCGTGCTTCGTGGATCTTGTATCAGCTAATTAAGTGATTGAGATATATATATGAATGATTGACATTGATGTAACACCTCTGGTGTTAAGCATTATTTAAAATTCTAATTAAGTTGTTTAGTATGCATAATCATCTGGCATCATGGCATAAAAGCAGTTCATGTTTTAAGTATAATTATGATGCTTCATATGTTTGACAAGAGTGTTGTATGTTTTTGAGTGTTGATTTCCATTTTTGAAATGTATGTGGTTTGATTGTAATGATTGGTGTTTCATGAAAGGGCAAGTGAGAAAACTTTGGTTTTTAAATCTCTTTTTGTTCCCTTTTTTATAAGTCAAAAAGAAAGTCAAAATTTCAAAATGATTTCAAAAGCAAAGTTGTAGCTCTTTTGAAGAGGGACAACTTTGGTATTCAAAGTTTTTCAAGTTTTCTTATGAAATCATAAGTAATTTTGAAAACTTCTTTCTGCCCTTTTTGTCCTCTTTTGTTTTTAAACTCTAATTCAAATTCTGAGCATAATTTGAATATGTTGCAAAAATAAAAGATGTTCAGAATTAAATTCTGAACATTTGATATTAAAGCATATTTTCAGCTTATTTTCAAAATTCAAAAGTAATTTTTGTTTTTTTTTCAGAAAGGGTAGAAGAGGAATGGGAAAAAAGGGGGATAGACTTGCTTCTCTGTTTACGGCGGTGGCCGCCGAGATCTTTTGCCGGCGACGCCAGCGCGATGGCCGCAGCTCTCTCTCGAGCGAGCACGCGACCAACTTCGTGGCAAAGTTACCCATCTGCTGGCACTTACCCTCGCGTCGTGGCGCCTTCTTCCGCACTCGCCGTCGACTTCTTGACACGCAGCCCCGACGAGCACATTCCCGGCTCGATCTGCAGTTCACCGTCCCTGCTTGATCTCATCCCGTTTGACCGCGGGTATAAGTACCCTACATCCTTGCGCATCTCCCGAACCTAGCCTCACCATCTCTACCGCACCAAAGAGCTCACACTCACCGGTTTTCTTCCCGTCGAGCAGAAAGCGCCGCCGAGCTCGACCTCACCGTGGTCAGCTCAACCGAGCACTTCTCCTCTCTCTCTTTCTCATGTTTGTGTTTCGTCTTGATCTCAGAGAACTCATCAGCTCGATGGTTCCCTGTCTGGTGCTCAGGTTTTACCGGAACACAGCGTCGTCTTCGCCGGAGTTCTCCGCCGCAGGCCACTGCTCCGTGGAACTCTCTCCCCTCCGTGCAACCTCTGCTTAAACCAGTTATACCAACAGCATCAGGGGAGCTACTAGACCTTCCTAGCCTCTCCGTTTGCTTGCTACCGGTCTAGGTTCGCCGGAACAGGGCTAACCGCGATCCGATCCGCCGTCGTGCGTGGCCAGACCTCGCCGGAGCAGTAGAGTGAAGGGTTGAGAGCTCAATCGACTGCGGCTGTCTTGCCGGTGTTGATGCTCGCGTCAGCCGAGTCTCTTCTGGCCGGAGTCGGCCGGCGTAAGGCCCGTCGGCGCTCGGTGCGCCGCCGTTCACGCCGGCCATGGTCGGGGACCTTGCGGTTGTAAAGACAGGAAGTTCCAGGGTGTTGGTTGCAAAGTCCAAGACTCAGGTGAATAGCGCGCTGAACTGCGGGTTGTTTTAGCGCAAGCCGAAGGGTTTTTCTGCAAAGCTGTCAGGGCACACCGTCTCGCTCGAGCCAGGTCTCGAGCGGACATGTGGACACGTGCTCACGTCTCGAGCTATGCCTCGAGCAGGCGCACCCTCCGTTTCGCTCGAGCCAAGCCTCGGGCGAACGCGTTCACCGTCCCGCCCGAGCTAGGCCTCGGACGGATGAGCGTTTTCCATCCCGCCCGAGCCAGGCCTCGGACGGACGAGCGTTTTTCCGTCTCGCCCGAGCCTCGAGCTAAGCCTCGAGCGGGCACGTGCGCAGCGTATCGCCCGAGCCTTGAGCTAGGCCTCGAGCGGACCCTCGGGCGCTGTCTCGCTGAAGCCGAGTCTCGAGCGAACACACACCCTCGCACACCCCCTTGCGCTCGCGCCACGCTGGGCCGAGTTGGCTTGAAAGCCCAGTTTGGGCTCGTTTCAAGTTTTTCTTTTTCTGGTTTTATGCACAGTAATCAGTTTTGTTTTTTTTTGCTATAATTAATCTATAGCTCTGTTAATTATGAAATTTGACGTGATAGATGATAGCATGTCTGTGCTAATATAAAAATTATGAAACTTGTATTTGGAGCATTTTTACTATGCCAATAAAATCTGTGCTTTATTTAATAAATGCAACTTTGGTGATTTATGTAATTTTCTGTGTTTCTCCAAAAATCATGAAATTTGACATGGGAGTTATATCACTGATATATACACCTTCATGTTTAATTTCATCTCTGTTTGACAAAGTATGCTTGTGTATAAATAAAAGGTTAGTTAAAATGATTAATAAAATAAATAGAAATAGTTAATCCCTGTAGATTTGGGTGACTTTTGGAATTGTTTGACAACAATCCATGGGAAACTAGCAAGATTTGCTCCTGGTTATGGTTTCCTTTATGTTAATGATCTTTTGTTACTTGTTAGATACATCACCATGTTTACGGAAAATAATAAAACTTGTTTAGTAATAATATATATAATAGCTAAAGTTGGTTTTGTTGGTCTGCAACTTTACCGCGAAGGAAAGTTGTATTCGACTTTCTTTATCTTGTGTTCACCTCTGTTATGCATTTGAATTGTCATGCACCTTAGCATACATCGCATGGCATCATACTGAGCATACATCATTTATCTACGTGTAGTATCCGAGAGTTTTAAAGTCGTGTTGATCAAGCTTTGGTGATCACCCTTGTCGAACAAGCCTCGGAAGGAGATTCTTGTTGGACAAGCTTCGTCGAGAAGACTTAACTTCAAATCAGCAAAGGAACTAACTTGTGTGGTTTCTTCTTGAATCTTATCTGCCCTGCAACGAAGGCAAGCCCCGGTGCATTTAACCCTTCTTGTTTTCATAAAGGTTGTATTAATGTTTTTGAGTTAAACTACTGCATTAGGTTATAGGAGTTGTGTGATGACCTACTTCTTGCACTGTTTACCTCCACCAAAAGATCCACATGCTCTGTTTTTAAAACTATTTGCAAAATGCTTAGTGATGCTATACAATAGATTTGCAATAAAAATGCCAATTTCAAAAGTGTGATCACTGAGATGAATCATATCAAGGAATGTGATTATACTTCCCGTTCGATGACTGCTTGCCTAGCTAGCATGTGGTCATTGTCGAAGAAGAGGTTGTCCTAGCGTACGGTGCCGTCATGTTGTAGTCCGGGACTCAACAGTTGACACCGACCGGGACAGGGTTGAAAAACTGACAGGACTGTTACGCTTGGGTGAGATATAACCAAGGTACAGTTTCTGGCGGAAAAATTAGGGACCATCCGTGTGGAAGCCTGCTGGCCAAGACTTGCAACTATTCACATACTACGGAAAGCTCTGGCTCCGAGGAATCTTTATTGGGACCGACAACCGCGCACTGGGAGTGGAGAGGGCGGAAGTAGCTTGTACCCACGTGGTCGTCGTACCTGGATAAGAGTGGTGTACTGTACTTCTGGGTGGCGTAGGACCGGGGTCCAATCTTGGAGGAATCGTGGAAGACGAGTTGGCATATGCAAGCTTGGGTGCTACATATGCCGTGTGAATAGGGATCCTCAGCTGAGTATTCTTTATCCGGATTAACGTTGCTCCTCGGTTATGGAGACTTGGTCCACTGACTATCAACGGAGAGTGGTTCTCAACTAGGTATGTTTTGAAAGGTAAAATGAATCTTAGACAATGAAGAATTGAGAAATACTGGAATCTTTCCAAAAATAAAACAAGATTTTCAACATGCTTTTTCTGCAAAATTCTTGATCTTGCTCAAGCCTTACCTAAGTCTTTCATTCCTGAGTTTTTTTTCTTTTAGTCGGGTAAGTCTTGTTGAGTACCCCAGTACTCAGGGTTTGTTAACCCCCTGTTGCAGGTTTCTTTCTAGTGACGTTGATCATGATCGTGTCAGTGGGCTTGACGCGATCTGGTTGTTCTTCTTCTCTAACTTAGGTACTCCGCCTAAGTGTGGTTCCGTAATACTATTCTACTTCCGCAATACCAGTTATGTTTATGTAAAAAGTAACTTGTTCATGGATTTGTAAAGTTTTTATCTCTTACTTCCGCACTCCGATGGTATTTTGTAACAAATGTTGTAATGTTGTAATTTTTCCAACCTTCATGATGATGATCCTGTGGTTCGTGGATAATTCGGGGTTCTCTCGGGGACACCCGACAGATCTTTCCAGTAATGTGGTACATGTGCACAGTCATTAGGGCTCGGGGAGACGGTGACGTGTGCGGGTGGGCCACATTACCAGGAGGTTCTGCCACAGAATGGTATCGGAGCAGGATTGTCATCAAGGGAAGACTGGTTGCAACATTATTTTCGAAAAACTTCAAAATGGTTTCTTAATCTAAAAGTTTTTTTTGAAGTAACAAATTAAAATGATCCTTCCCTAAGTTTCTTGCTTTGCTGGAAGACTTCG
Organism: Coix lacryma-jobi var. lacryma-jobi; assembly: GCA_009763385.1. NCBI lineage: Eukaryota > Viridiplantae > Streptophyta > Magnoliopsida > Poales > Poaceae > Coix > Coix lacryma-jobi. The sequence goes on along the minus strand of VDCT01000441.1, from coordinate 81,285 downwards.
TGAAGACTATACTAGTGATTCCACAACGACGGTACCAAGTCAGTGAAGCTAGTATATAAAGTATAGTCCTATATCTAACTAACAGGTGGAGACAGAGATCTCCTGTCAGTGAGAGGTCGTATAGGACGAGCATGCATCATATCATGCATAATAATAAAATGTGCTTCTTCTCTAAATTCTAAAAGCAGCTATGATCCCCGATAGTTGATCGTCCCTAGATTCTGTTGCTCTTGCTACTTTCATTCCATAAGTTCCTAATCCTTGGGAATTTTTGGATATCTTTCATACACTCTACCACATAAAGTCAGAATCAGGGTAAATCTTTGGTTCTTCCTAGATGTGTGTGCCATGCCTTGAATTGGCACATACCAGTTGTTTGATGTCGTGAAAACGACGAATGGTGGTTGAAAGTTACTAAAATTGTGTTCTTTGAAAGGACCCTGATCTGTGGACCGGATAAAAGCGTGGGAACCTGGAGTCACCTATGGATGGCCACCATAAGGCGTTACTGCCAGGTGCTCGCTAATGTCCAGGCCTATAGTCATGATTCTTTCTAGTCCACCGTTAAAGTGCTTTCATTTCTGGACGCCCGAAAGGGAGTTCAAAGCCACTTTCCTTGTAATTATAACCAACCCTTGCTTTGGTTATAATTTCCTCTCTTATTAAGATGAGAATATAGAAGTTGTGCTCTATTGTGGTGCCATGATTAGTGACCACAGTGCCGCGTCGGAACCTAGGGAATCTCGTGTGTCCGGATCACACTAGTTTCCACTGGGTGCGCGCAGGTATCAAGGTCTACAGTTATGATCCATTATAGCCCCAACTAATGTACGCTCTCTCTGGATTCTTGATAATCTTTCTTGCTCCACCCAGATAGCTTCTACCCTGCGCTACTTGCAACCGTGTTCTGATTCCGGTTGTAATCCTGAATCCAACCCAGTTGCCTTGTGAACTCCTTGTGAGTAAACAAGTGTGACACTTTCCTTTTATTTTACTCAACCTCAGACCTTTAAGTGCTTCTTAAATCTCGGGACGAGATTTTCTTTAAGGGGGAAGGGTTGTAACACCTCTGGTGTTAAGCATTTTATTTAAATTCTAATTAAGTTGTTTAGTATGCATAATCATCTGGCATCATGGCATAAAAGCAGTTCATGTTTTAAGTATAATTATGATGCTTCATATGTTGACAAGAGTGTTGTATGTTTTTGAGTGTTGATTTCCATGTTTGAAATGTATGTGGTTTGATTGTAATGATTGGTGTTTCATGAAAGGGCAAGTGAGAAAACTTTGGTTTTTAAAATCTCTTTTTGTTCCCTTTTTTAAGTCAAAAAGAAAGTCAAAATTTCAAAATGATTTCAAAAGCAAAGTTGTAGCTCTGTGTGAGAGGAACAACTTTGGTATTCAAAGTTTTCAAGTTTTCTTATGAAATCATAAGTAATTTTGAAAATACTTTCTGCCTTTTTTTGTCCTCTTTTGTTTTTCAAACTCTAATTCAAATTCTGAGCATAATTTGAATATGTTGCAAAAAATAAGATGTTCAGAATTAAATTCTGAACATTTGATATTAAAGCATATTTTCAGCTTATTTTCAAAATTCAAAAGTAATTTTTGTTTTTTTTTCAGAAAGGGTAGAAGAGGAATGGGAAAAAAGGGGGGATAGACTTGCTTCTCTGTTTACGGCGGTGGCCGCCGAGATCTTTTGCCGGCGACGCCAGCGCGATGGCCGCAGCTCTCTCTCTCGAGCGAGCACGCGACCAACTTCGTGGCGAAGTTACCCATCTGCTGGCACTTACCCTGCGTCGTGGCGCCTTCTTCCGCACTCGCCGTCGACTTCTTGACAACGCAGCCACGCGAGCACATTCCCGGCTCGATCTGCCAGTTCACCGTCCCTGCTTGATCTCATCCCGTTTGACCGCGGGTATAAGTACCCTACATCCTTGCGCATCTCCCGAACCTAGCCTCACCATCTCTACCGCACCAAAGAGCTCACACTCACCCGTTTTCTTCCCGTCGAGCAGAAGCGCCGCCGAGCTCGACCCTCACCTGTGTTTCAGCTCAACCGAGCACTTCTCCTCTCTCTCTTTCTCATGTTTGTGTTTCGTCTTGATCTCAGAGAACTCATCAGCTCGATGGTTCCCTGTCTGGTGCTCAGGTTTTACCCGGAACAGCGTCGTCTTCGCCGGAGTTCTCCGCCGCAGGCCACTGCTCCGTGGAACTCTCTCCCTCCGTGCAACCTCTGGCTTAAACCAGTTATACCAACAGCATCAGGGTGAGCTACTAGACCTTCCTAGCCTCTCCGTTTGCTTGCTACCGGTCTAGGTTCGCCGGAACAGGGTAACCGCGATCCAATCCGCCCGTCGTGCGTGGCCAGGACCTCGCCGGAGCAGTAGAGTGAAGGGTTGAGAGCTCAATCGACTGCGGCTGTCTTGCCGGTGTTGATGCTCGCGTCACAGCCGAGTCTCTTCTGGCCGGAGTCGGCCGGCGTAAGGCCCGTCGGCGCTCGATGCGCCGCCGTTCACCCGCGGCCGGCCATGTCGGGGACCTTGCGGTTGTAAAGACAGGAAGTTCCAGGGTGGTTGGTTGCAAAGTCCAAGACTCAGGTGAATAGCGCGCTGAAACTGCGGGTTGTTTTAGCGCAAGCCGAAGGGTTTTTCTGCAAAGCTGTCAGGGCACACCGGTCTCGCTCGAGCCAGGTCTCGAGCGGACATGTGGACACGTGCTCACGTCTCGAGCTATGCCTCGAGCAGGCGCACCCTCCGTTTCGCTCGAGCCAAGCCTCGGGCGAACGCGTTCACCGTCCCGCCCGAGCTAGGCCTCGGACGGATGAGCGTTTTCCATCCCGCCCGAGCCAGGCCTCGGACGGACGAGCGTTTTTCCGTCTCGCCCGAGAGCTCGAGCTAAGCCTCGAGCGGGCACGTGCGCAGCGTATCGCCCGAGCCTTGAGCTAGGCCTCGAGCGGACCCTCGGGCGCTGTCTCGCTGAAGCCGAGTCTCGAGCGAACACACACCCTCGCACACCCCCTTGCGCTCGCGCCACGCTGGGCCGAGTTGGCTTGAAAACCCAGTTTGGGCTCGTTTCAAGTTTTTCTTTTTCTGGTTTTATGCACAGTAATCAGTTTTGTTTTTTTTGCTATAATTAATCTATAGCTCTGTTAATTATGAAATTTGACGTGATAGATGATAGCATGTCTGTGCTAATATAAAAATTATGAAACTTGTGTTTGGAGCATTTTACTATGCCAATAAAATCTGTGCTTTATTTAATAAATGCAACTTTGGTGATTTATGTAATTTTCTGTGTTTCTCCAAAAATCATGAATTTGACATGGGAGTTTATATCACTGATATACACCTTCATGTTTAATTTCATCTCTGTTTGACAAAGTATGCTTGGTGTATAAATAAAAGGTTAGTTAAAATGATTAATAAAATAAATAGAAATAGTTAATCCCTGTAGATTTGGGTGACTTTTGGAATTGTTTGACAACCAATGGGAAACTAGCAAGATTTGCTCCCTGGTTATGGTTTCCTTTATGTTAATGATCTTTTGTTACTTGTTAGATACATCACCATGTTTACGGAAAATAATAAAACTTGTTTAGTAATAATATATATAATAGCTAAAGTTGGTTTTGTTGGTCTGCAACTTTACCGCGAAGGAAAGTTGTATTCGACTTTCTTTATCTTGTGTTCACCTCTGTTATGCATTTGAATTGTCATGCACCTTAGCATACATCGCATGGCATCATACTGAGCATACATCATTTATCTACGTGTAGTATCCGAGAGTGTTAAAGTCGTGTTGATCAAGCTTTGGTGATCACCCTTGTCGAACAAGCCTCGGAAGGAGATTCTTGTTGGACAAGCTTCGTCGAGAAGACTTAACTTCAAATCAGCAAAGGAACTAACTTGTGTGGTTTCTTCTTGAATCTTATCTGCCCTGCAACGAAGGCAAGCCCCGGTGCATTTAACCCTTCCTTGTTTTCATAAAGGTTGTATTAAAATGTTTTTGAGTTAAACTACTGCATTAGGTTATAGGAGTTGTGTGATGACCTACTTCTTGCACTGTTTACCTCCACCAAAAGATCCACCTGCTCTGTTTTAAAAACTATTTGCAAAATGCTTAGTGATGCTATACAATAGATTTGCAATAAAAATGCCAATTTCAAAAGTGTGATCACTGAGATGAATCATATCAAGGAATGTGATTATACTTCCCGTTCGATGACTGCTTGCCTAGCTAGCATGTGGTCATTGTCGAAGAAGAGGTTGTCCTAGCGTACGGTGCCGTCATGTTGTAGTCCGGGACTCAACAGTTGACACCGACCGGGACAGGGTTGAAAAACTGACAGGACTGTTACGTTTGGGTGAGATATAACCAAGGTACAGTTTCTGGCGGAAAAATTAGGGACCATCCGTGTGGAAGCCTGCTAGCCAAGACTTGCAACTATTCACATACTACGGAAAGCTCTGGCTCCGAGGAATCCTTTATTGGGACCGACAACCGCGCACTGGGAGTGGAGAGATGGCGGAAGTAGCTTGTACCCACGTGGTCGTCGTACCTGGATAAGAGTGGTGTACTGTACTTCTGGGTGGCGTAGGACCGGGGTCCAATCTTGGAGGAATCGTGGAAGACGAGTTGGCATATGCAAGCTTGGGTGCTACATATGTCGTGTGAATAGGGATCCTCAGCTGAGTATTCTTTATCCGGATTAACGTTGCTCCTCGGTTATGGAGACTTGGTCCACTGACTATCAATGGAGAGTGGTTCTCAACTAGGTATGTTTTGAAAGGTAAAATGAATCTTAGACAATGAAGAATTGAGAAATACTGGAATCTTTCCAAAAATAAAAATTTCAACATGCTTTTTCTTTTTTTTCTGCAAAATTCTTGATCTTGCTCAAGCCTTACCTAAGTCTTTCATTCCTGAGTTTTTTTTCTTTAGTCGGGTAAGTCTTGTTGAGTACCCCAGTACTCAGGGTTTGTTAACCCCCTGTTGCAGGTTTCTTCTAGTGACGTTGATCATGATCGTGTCAGTGGGCTTGACGCGATCTGGTTGTTCTCTTCTCTAACTTAGGTACTCCCGCCTAAGTGTGGTTCCGTAATACTATTCTACTTCCGCAATACCAGTTATGTTTATGTAAAAAGTAACTTGTTCATGGATTTGTAAAGTTTTTATCTCTTACTTCTGCACTCCGATGGTATTTTGTAACAAATGTTGTAATGTTGTAATTTTTCCAACCTTCATGATGATGATCCTGTGGTTCGTGGATAATTCGGGGTTCTCTCGGGGACACCCGACAGATCTTTCCAGTAATGTGTACATGTGCACAGTCATTAGGGCTCGGGGAGACGGTGACGTGTGCGGGTGGGCCACATTACCCGGAGGTTCTGCCACAATTGATGAGGAAGGTTTGAGGCTTTTCTCGGTTGAGTCATTATTCGCTATGTGCTTAATGTTTATGACTAACCGGTGGTGTTGAGTTGTGTGTGTTTACCGGGTTGGTGTGCATGTGCAACATGTGTCTCTTGGCTGTGTTGATGTGCAGGTGTTGAGCTCGGATACAGTGGTCGATGGCAAGGTGAAGGTCAAGTAGAGACGTGCCGTGCCGACGGACCAGGAGCGGTGAAGGATGGGCGTGTCGTGTGGCGGACGTGCCATGCCGACGTACCCAGAGCGGTGAAGGGCGGACGTGAGGCTTGGACCGACGGACCGAGAGGCCAGAGAACTAGCTGTGGTAGCTGGCACGTGGCATCGGCGAGCGAGCACATGGGGATGTGCGGTGCATCGGCCGAGCCGGGAGGAAGACGATGGCGTCGTGGCACTTGGCGGGAGGTCAAACACGGGCTTGCGTGCGGCGCAAGTGCCGTCGGCCGAGTCAAGAAGGAAGGCGAAGGTGTTGTGCCCGGTGTGGAGGCTAGACATGCATCGGCATCGGTGCCGGTGGTCGGTGTGTGCGAACCACACCCCGTCTACGGCGCGGGTTCGGTAGCTGAGCCTCAAAAAGCTACCTCGACGGTTTCTGAGTTTGGGCCTCAAAACTTGGGGTGACCGGTTTCCGAGTTTGGGCCTCAAAACTCGGGATGGACGATTTCCAGGTTTGGGCCTCAAAACCTGGGCTGGAGGGTTTCCGAGTTTGGGCCTCAAAACTCGGGGTGGACGGTTTGCCAGGTTTGGGCCCCAAACCTGGGCTGGCAGGTTTCCCAGTTTGGGCCTCAAAACCGGGGGGAGGTCCAAAAGGACGGTCGACGCGTGGCGGCATAGAGAGGCTGGCGCGGCGGCGAAGCTATCCACGAGAAGGCGCGGTGGTCGACGATGGCGGCACGTGGCGGCATCCTGGAGCTTGCGTCGAGGCGAAGCGAAGGATGAGAAGGCGCGTGGCCGTCGGATGGAAACTGTCAAGTCTGGACGGTTTTACCCCTAGGGGTATTTGGGTTAGTACTTCATGTTAGGGCATTTGTGTCATTTGGACGTGCGCCTATATATAGATGAAGGGGGCTGCTAGGGCAGTTGTATCCTTGGAGGTGTCACTCTCATTTTGTTTAGGTGAGAGGAGGCTAGGGCTAGAGGAGAGACCGGCTCTTGTTCTTGAGCTTTTCGCCATCCAAGCTTTGTGTTGCTAGGAGTGGCTTGTAGCCCGACACCAAGTGGTTAATCAATCATCCATTCCTCTGAATCCAAGGATCAAATTCGTGCTTTAATTTGTCTTGCGATTTTGTTCTTCGCGTTTGCACGTTTTCCCCTCTTTCGATCTTCACGAGAATTCTCGTTTCGAGGGAAGATTTGCAAATCCTTTGAACCATCTTGTGTAGCTTCGTGAGAGTCTTCTTTCTACCGAAGGAATTTCTCTAATACCTCACGAACTCACAGATCGGGCGGATTTAGTTTTGGGATCGAGTTCTTGCCCGTTCTTCACCGTTTTCTTTCGATTCACCGATTTAGAGTTAGGTTCGAGCCATGATCTCTTAGGAGTAGATCACTAACATCCTTGTGACCCCTCACACAAAATTTGTGCCCTAGTGCTATTGATTTGAGGGAGATCGATTCGATTCGGTGGATGAACAGAGGGCTGCTCGGGTGACCGGACGCTGCATCGAAGCAACCGGACGCACCTTGTCAGAGTCCGATCGTTGAACACCAGCGCTGTCCAGTTGGCGCGTGGTGACCGGACGTTGGCCTGGACACGACCGGACGCACCCTGTGCTGAGTTCGGTCAGTTCCAGAGAGCGTTTTGCATGACCAGACGCGTTTGTTTGCTTGGACCGGATGCGCTGCTACTACTGTTCATCGAGTAGCAGTGACCGGACGCAAAAGTGCCAGAGTCCGGTCACTTACAGTAAGGTCCCAGACCTGACCGGATGCGTCCGATCGATCCTGACCGGAAGCACTTCAGAGTCCGGTTAGTGCTGACAGCGCACGTTTTTCGTCCGTATCTTTTGCGCTCGAGCTCCGATTCGAGATCTGCTTTTTGCGTTGGTTTCTGACTCTGTGCTTTATAGAGATCTGCTTTTTGACGTTTTTGTCAGTGCTTACAGTAAGGTTACCCAAGATTCATTCTGTCACTAGTTGACTTGCGTGAATTTGGGCGAGGGAGCTTTTGTGGTGTCCCGCTTTGTTCCTAGGGAACATCCACCCATTCTCTTGGGTCGTGGACATCACATGTGTCGGCTTTTCTCTCGGGGTTGATTTTGTTGGGATAGAGGCCAGAATTTCAGAAGAAATTTTTAGGCTCCCATTCACCCCCCCCCCCCCCTCTGGTCGCCTTGCTTTAGCATTTTTGGTCCTTCAATTGGTATCGGAGCCAGTTAAGGATCTCTCTACCTTAACTGGTTCTGGATCCACGAAGGCGACATTTTGAGAGCGATTGTGTTTCCGACTTTGTTTGTCGAGGTGTTGAGCTTGTGTTTTGGCTAACACTAATGGTGCTTTTGGATATGGCACCAAGTTCTTCTTCCAGTGTGTCTTTGTCCTCAGGTTTGAGTCTTGGACATGCTATCGAGGACGACATTTTGGCAAGAAGGAGAAGTGCGGCTCTTGAGACGGAAGGTGAGATGGAGGCATTGCTAGACTTCCTAGGGGATGATGAGCATTCAACCAAGGATCGTATACGTGAACTTGGCAAGGCCAAGAAAGGTACACTTGTCGCTAGTCTTAGGATTTTGTCCCAACGATTTGAAGCATGCTATGATGATAACATTAGATATGATGAGCTTTGTGATACCTTGCGTAGAAAGATCAAGAAGTTGAAATGCTCCATCACTAGGTTGAAATGTGGTCTTTTACATTGGAAGTCTAGTGCAACTTTACCTTGCACCTCTTGTAGTGACATGGTTAGGAAGAATGATGAGCTATGCTTTTCGCTTGCTAGCTTAGAATCTGAAAATGAAATATTGAAATCAAATGCTTCCATACCATGTCTTGTTTGCTTTGACTTGCGCAAGGACCTTGTTTATGCTAAATCTGAAATAGCCTTGCTTAGGTCAAAAGCTTCTTTACCATGTGGTTCTTGTGAGTTTTTACATGCTGAAATTGATAAATTAAAATTGACTCACACCACATGTGTAGATGAACTTGAGCATGCTAGGGCTGAAATTGATGAGATAATGCTAGGCCTTGTAGCTCATGCTCTTTGAATAAAAATGCCTGTCTTACTTCTTGTTCTCTTCATGATTCTTTGCTTGATGTGAATGGTGATGTTTTTTCCACTAATTTCATTTGCACATCATGCATTGATTTAGAAAAAGAAGTTTTGGCTTTGAAAGTTTTGCGCAATGATATGAGCGCCAAGTTGGTTGAGCACAATGATATGAGTGCCAACCTTGACAAAGAAAATGAACTCTTGCGTACCACATATGCCGAGTGCATTAGAGAGGAGATGGAAAATTTGAAAACACTCCTTGTGGTACTTATGATCGCCTCATGTTTGAAAATGAGGTTTTAACCAAAAGATGCAAGAGTCTTTGTGCTAAGTCTTTTGAGTCACGCATTTCTTGCAACTCCGATGTTGGTGTTTCCAAGTCTGCATCTTTGCAACTGGAGTTGAGTTCTTGTGCTGCGCGTGGGTCTTTTGACGATAGCACTTGTACCAAGGTTTCGGATAGCTCTTTCATAGCTACTCCTAACCTTGTTGTTTCTTTGAGTGATGTCCAAGGGACTTCTCATGACACAGGGTGCTTCTCACATTTTTTGGAAATCGTGCTCTCAATCCGATATTCCATTGCACCTTTTGCAAGAAAGATGGACACTCATTCGATTTTGTTTCCGACGTGTCAAACACGAGCGACGTATTCGAGCTAAGGCTTTTAGAAGCCACGTAGCCTTTCCCATGGCACGTGTGCTCCGAGTGTTGGCGCCAAGGTGGTTGTTGATGCTTCTTGTTCTAAGTCCCAAGGGACTTCTCACTTGTCGGAGAATGGTGTGCCTTCCGATAAGCCTTTGTACCATTGCTCTTTTTGTGAGAAAGATGGGCATCAAGAAAGCTTTTGCTATCGGCGTGCCAAACGTTTGCGCCAAGCTCGGTCTTCTAGGAAGATGGTGGTTCATAGCCCTTCTCATGGCATGAACGCTTGTGCTCCTAGTAAGAAGCCCCTCTTTGTTGATGGGTTTATGACTCCTTTTCTAGTGGGATAGGTCATGGTCATGGTCATGCTTTTAGTGCTTCTTCTCTCGGTCTACGTCATGCTTCTCATGATGTTTCTATTGGTTCTTCTACAAAAACCTTGGAAGATATTTGCCTCTTTTCCCGTGGTACGCCTCGTGCTTCTCCTTGAGTTGTCCTTTTGAGGAATGCTTCCAAGGGTGTTTCACAATTGCATTTGAACCAACATTTGCATCATGCTACCTCGGCGACCTGGGAGGACAAGGAGGCCTTCCTCACCAAGCACCCCCGACCTACAGCTCGAGGACAAGCTACCTCTCGACGGCGGGAGAGATGTCATGTGGAGGAAGACGTACACGAGGCGTCGCCGTGCCCGCGACATGCGCAGGGCCGCGGAGCGCACTGCCCAGGCGCGGCAGGGAGTTGCCGAGGTGGATCAGGCCGACATTAGTGGCTAGTTGATTGGCAGGATTAGTTTGTTTCCAGATATTTACTTTCCTATTTTCAGTTGCTAGATTTAAGGAGCAATTAGCTCTCTCGGTTGGGCCATTGGCCATATATGTGTGTAACCCATACATTGAGGAGGACAAGAAAGAATTATCTCCTAATCTCCGTATCTCTCTGTTAAGTCGGTAGAGGGTAACATCGGAGAGAGATAGACGACCGACGTCTACGAGCTCCGTAGCCGAGGTCGGCCAGCCAAGGTTCGCAGCCCTTGGCATCGTCACTCCAAACCTTCGCATGAAAGTTTAAAACAAATGATGGTGCTAACTTTCTCCTTGTGAGGCAATGTACCTCTATACCATAGATCTTTGTGCTTCACTCGAGGTAATGAATTCCTACCGCACTAAACCAGCTAAACTTGACATCATATCTCTCATCTGTTGGACAACTAACCCTTTGCTAATATCAGATTTTCACTTCGCATATCCAAATGTGCAAAGGTCTCATATTACAAACTATCTTGCAGGATTCTATTTTTGCAATACTTGAAAACTCTTATGTGATTATACAAATTATCAAAACATCCATACAAGATGACCGCTAAAATGTGAAACCCCTCTCATTAGTAATTCACTTTGCAGCAATCAAATTATTTGTTTTGGCATCTGCCTTAAATGTCACATTTTTTGCTACGGGCTCAGCTTATTTTGCACTAATTTTGTGCAAATACGTATAATAAACGCATCAAGCATACTCATTCATCATACCATCGCATTGCATATTTATGGTTCATACCAAACCTCACTTCACTCTCCAACAAAGACAAAGGAGACGAAGAGGGAGTGTAACACACCGGTGGTTAAATTAATTAAAAAAAATTACAATTTAATAAAAAAAACGCCAAAATCCTAGATGGAGAAAAAATCTAACGAGATGTCTATTGCATTCATGTTGTTGCACAATTTTTATTGGGTAAAAAATAATTTTTATTAAACCCGTATAGGGCGAACCAGATTTATTCTATTTAGAAATTAAATAAAAGGATTTATAAAAATTTTATGAAATTTTCAAACTCAAAGTTTTATTTTCAAAATCTAGGGAAAATATTTCTAAAAATTTTAAAAGTTGTTTAATTTCAAAACCAATTTCAAATTGGGTTTTAAATGATTTGCAAAAGATTTGAAAAAGAAAAAAAAAGAAAAGAAAGGCAAGGCCAGCTTCTCTCCCCCCCCCCAATTTTTTCGGCCCGCTCACTCCAGCCCACGCTGGCTCGCTCGTCACTCTTCCCCTCTTTCTCTCCTGTAGCCCGGCTTCCCCCTCTCCTCCTAGGCCAGATCCCGGCCGCCTGCGACCCCCCTCCTCCTTCCTCAGTCGCTGCTGACTGGCCCCCGCCTCTCTCCTTCCCTTGCATTCACTGATGAGTGGGCCCCCCTCGTCAGCTCATCCCTTTCCCTCTCGTCGCGGCATGGGACTCGGACAACGCTGATCCACTCGCCCTTTGCTTCTCCCTCGCTATCCCCATCACACATTGCAGCTACCGCACCGGTATCTCCCGCACTGCGTGCCCGCAACAGACCAAGCTGCGCGCAGCTGCTCCTTCTTCTCTGTCGTTGCGCACCATCCGCTCTCCTCTCTCCTACTCCTAACCGAGGACGCAGATCCTGCTCCGCCATAGCCGGAGTGGAGACCGGTTCTCCTCCCTGCCGCTCGCTCAAACCTTCTCCCCTCTCTGTCTGTTTAAAAGCCCCGAGATTCCGCACCCACGCGCCGCCACCATTTTCTCCATCCTCGCCCTCATCTCCCTCTAGAGCCCACAAGCTCCACCTTCACCGCCATGGCCGACCTCGGCCAATCTCGTCGACCCTCGTGCACATAACAGTAGAAGCCTTCCCGTTTCTTCCTTTGACACCAGCAAGGCCATGCCAAACCCCCCCACTGCACCTCCACGCTCACCCACTCTCTCCCTCCCCTGCGCACTGTTGGTAAAAAACGCACACTCTACTTTATCCGCAAGCGCACAGATAACATCTACTGATGTAGCACTTCACCAGAGTAACCCAGTTTTAATATCGAACCCAAAGGAACGGAATAGTGTTAAGTCTCAAGTCTAACCCCTGAGTAGCTAACAAGGACGGAGAATCTAGAAGCATAGAGGGGATCACTAAGGCTATCTAATTCCAATTTAAGAGTGATATTTTATATTATTCTTAATGGGGAAGTTGCCATAAAAGGTCACAAATAGAGTATGAGTCTTTTATGCAAATGTATAATCCTACCGAGCCTACACACGGGTAAGTGGACTATAGAAGAATCAACAAGGCTATAAGAGTCACCCTTGCGAACACCACTACTACTACGTTACGTTATAGGAGCTTTATGAGCTATCAAGTCTAAGCACCACGCTTACACTATCCAACAACTCTAACTCTAGAATGACTAGAATTAAAGTACTCAAAAGAGAGTCATAAACCTTAAGAATAATAAGAACAATAGCTCAAACTTAAATATAGACGTTGATTACCGAAACAATCACTGAAGTTGATGATGAACTTGAATCCACAGGTACAAGATGAAGAAGTGGATCCGACAGGCGGAGCTCCTTCTTGATCTCTTCCTCTCTCTCTCTCTCTCTCTTCTAGTTCTAATATAAGACTAGGTTCTAAACCTAACTAGAGGGGTAACTAGTCTTCTACTTGAAAGCTGGCTCCTGATTACAACTAGATGAACTAGATCTAATTCTAGATGAACTAGAAGAGATTCATCTAGAGGGACCTCTACTTCTAATTGAAACCCTAGTTTCTGATGTGGAGATGAATAATGAAGAGGGAGATGCCTGGAGAGGGGGTCTGGGGCTGCTTATATAGCCCTGAGGGATCAACCACAGCCGTTAGATCAAACCGACTTTAGGGGGACGGTGGAGATGAGTCCTAGGGTTCGGTGGAGGAAGCTTGCAGAAGACAGAGACCAGTGGGCCAAGGGGGAGACCGACCGGTGGGTCCAGGGGACCGGTCGGTCCCACCTGGAGGTGGACCGCGGTGCCCTTTCTCGTGGTGTCTCTATGTGTTTCTCTGGAGTCTTCAAGAAGTATCCCGACATGGCGGTTGCGTTATCTCCCGACGTTTTCCTTCTATGGGAAGCTATCGGTGCGATTTCCTGGTTATTTAGTCCCTGCAGAATCATAACTCACCAAAACTCGTGGAATATTGTCAGTTGAAACCCTAAACCTTTGTTGGTGATCAAATTCTTGCCCTTTTTCATATTTATTTATCCTTTAATTTTGATAGATAACCAGCGTCAACACGCACCCTCTCCCTTCTCACTGCATATACCATCGCCGCCATGAACAAGGTCTGACCGAGCTCTCTACCCTACACACACACACCGCCATTCTCCTCCCCATCTCCATCCTTGGCCTCGCAAAAAACAACAACTCGCGGCTGTGACGATCAATGTTGTGAATCCGTGACCACAACTCTGATGCCTTGTCCTCACGGAGCTCCATCAACCATGGCCGCTGACCACCACCACACCCCATCACCCGTCTCCCCTCCTCTGTTTGCCCCTTTCCCCCCCGTGACCGTCCCGTCCCTCCCCTCTCCTCTCCACTACTCTCCGCGAACCTGGCCACTGGAGCCGATTCTGTCCGGGAGCCGGCGAAGCACCGCAGTCATGCCTCCTGGTTCCTCTACGAAGAGAGGAGAAGCAGCAGGTCCACCCTCTGATCTGAAACCTATGGCTTGGATCTCATGTTGACCATGGTCAACGCAACAGTCAACTGTCGCCACCTCAGCGGTCAAGCCCCATGCCATCACCTCATGGCGAATTAGAGAGCGCCACGTCATCAGTCCACTGCCACATCATCAAGTCAAGGTCCCATCAATGCTTTTTTGTGATCTAGACCCTGTTCTTTTGTCGATTTGAGGCCCGGTCCAGCCGACTACCATTTCAGTTTTGATTTTTTTTTAAATGCAAAATGAGTTCCACTTATTTACAGAAATGTCATCAACTTCAAACGCTTATAACTTTTGCGTTTTCACTCTGATTTGATGTGCAAGTCGTGTTAGATTCGTCTCATCGAGCTCTGCACAATAGATCAGTTTATATTTTATTTTACTACTATTGATGTACCGTTATTTATTTATATTTGTTTGGGCCCTTTTTGATGATTGATCCATGAGTGCGAGCTACGCGGAACCCCAGGATCCAGTCGTGCCTTCGTCGATCCGACCCAGCCCGAAGGCAAGTGTCCTTGAACATCTGCTCCCGTATTTATTTTATATTTTGGTATTAGAGTAGTTAGATCCGTAGATGCATGTTTTGTCTAAATTTGAACCCCGTGTTAGGGTTTACTAGAATTGTTGATATTGTCCTTGACACCTGGTTTGGGAATATGGGTAGAAGTCATGCTTAGCTTGAAGTCATGGTTGGGATGGGTTGGTTACAATTAATAATCTTGATTAATGATCTATGGAATATTTTGGGCTGGTAATATTGTAGTATGGTAAGTAGGTATATCGGCCAGGATGGACCGTGTGGTGGTTGCCATTGACTTGGTGTACGATTGCCTTGTAACTCGTCGTTACAGTTTGCCATGGACTTGGCGTTGGGTTGGGTTTGTGGTTGTTATCCTGCCTGGATCCCTAGAACCCAGTTCTTGGACAAGTAACCCGGCAAAATAGCGCAAACCATGAGGCCTATAAGGCTCTGGGCTGGCTAATTAATTAGTTTCCTCCAAGTTATGCTACACGAGGTTTGTAGTGGCTCAAGAGGGGTCCCTTGGGGTCGTTGACTTATGGACAGGGGAGAAACCTTAGAGTACATGTAACACAGGCTTGGAGGGGCTTTGTAATAGCCTTGTAGTGAACCCTGCCAATCCACCTTGGAAGTGGGTCAAGAGGTTGGCCACCTCCGGCACAAGGGCAACACGACTCATGGGTAAAGATGTGCAAACTCTGCAGAGTATTAAAACTGATATATCAGTCATGCTCGTGGTCACGAGCGGGCTTGGACTTCTTCGAGATTAGTTGGTGGTTAGTTCTGGTTCATTAGAGAAGCCTTATATGGTTATTAGTCTCATATGACATGGATACAGAGGCTTCTTCTATGCAGGATACTGCTTGGTACGGGAGACCGACTCCCAGGCTCGGGCGCTAGACCTGGTGTTATTACGGAAGGTAGCTTCTATGTCATGACATATGGAACTAATACACAGGAGGACTCTTTGTAACGGTCTTGTGGGGGCCTGATGGACTTCAGGTGTGGTTCACCTGATGGACTTGAGGTGTGGGTTGTGCTGGTGTGACTCCAAGTGTGGTTGCTTGGTGGACTCCAAGTGTTGGTTGTTCGGTGTGACTCTGTTGACGGTTCTTAAGTATCATTTTAATAATCAAATAAATAAAGAAAGGACTTATATGCAAGCAACACTAGAATTAGGGTTTGATCTGACAGAATTCCACGAGTTTTGCTGTTTATCTATTCTGCAGGGGGTTATCAGGAAATATCGAGGAAAGGCCCACACGTCGGGTTTACATAGAGATATTAACTTGTGCGCCAATTTTCCTCGGCCTAGAAGAGTCCAGAAGCACACGAGCGAGCGGGAGGCCGGCGGGCCCACAGGCGGGCGCCCGCCCAGGCCAGATGGCCAATCACAGCAAGTCACGCGGATTATGCTCCACCGCCTCTGAGGATTAAGGAAAATCGTTCAATCAAGGTCAGTTTGATCCGACGGCCCAGATTCACTTGAGAGGGCTATATAAGCAGGACCCCTGGCCCCTGGAGGAGGGCAATCCCATTATTCATTAGCATATTTTCCAGAGAGGATTCAGAGAGAGAGGTTCCTTTAGGGTTCCAACCTCATAGGGCTTAGCATCCAATGTGAGATTAGAATTAGTTCTTTAGATTGAGAGAGAATAGAGTGGAGGTGTAGATCGGAGGAAGCCCGGCCTGTCGGTGTCTACTCCGAGGTTGTACCTGCGGGATCAAGTCTCCTAACCCGAGGCTTGCTCCTAGGATCCTTCAGTATTTCGACTTCTAAATTCTAGTAAGTTCTTTGTTTTATTGTTCTTTGGTTTATGAGTTTACTTTAATCTCTTCGCGTAGAGTTTAGAGTAATCATCTCTAGCATAAACATGGTGTTTGGGCTAGGATACTCATAGATATCCCCTGTCTAGCCGGACCGTGGTAGTAGCGAGGAAGTGACATTTCCGTAGCTACCTTTGTAGTCCATAATCCCGTTAGCAGGATCGATTGGGTTTATAGGTGCGGGTCGAACATCCTTTGTGGTGTCTAGATTCCATAAGCCTCCCCAATAGAATAGTAGATCATCCTTACCAAGGTTAGAACGAGGGTGCAGTTGAAGTCTTCTCTATACATCGCTCACATCAAATCATAGTGGTTGTAGCCTAAAGGTTAGTAGTAATAGATTTGGTTAGTCAGATGCACGCTTTCTCCAATGGTAAAAATATAAATACGATACTCTGGATAACCTCCTGGGTGAAGTGCTCACCGATATCTGTGCGCTTGCGGATCAATTCCTGATTGCGTTACCAAATATCAACAAGCATTTTTGGCGCCGTTGCCGGGGAGAAAGACAGTTTGCAGAGATAACTTGAGTCTTCTACTAGCTTGTATTCATACTTTTACTTTTTCTTACCTTTTTATATTCTTTATTTTCTTTATTCTTATCTTATGGAAAACCAAGATTCTAAATCAATCCATCAATTTGCAACACCTTCGGAAACTAACCTTTTACCTTGGGAGTCATCACAGCCTATCCAAACATCCCAGTATAGGTTAGGTTCAAGGTTGATTGCCATGATTCGGAGCCTATCTTTTTCGGGAAAGGAAGACGAAAACTCTTACCTTCATATTAGAGATTTTGAGCAAACATGCGATTGTCTTCGCATAGAAGGCATTTCTGATAAAACTTTACGTTCGAAGCTTTTCCTTTTTCTTTAAGGGGAGAAGCTAGACGATGGTATAGTCAGAAGGTAAGTCAACAACGAGGTGAATGGGGAGTTTTACGAGCCAACTTTTGTCTAGATTTTTATTCCCTCGACCGTATCGGCGACCTTAGACTCGAAGTTCTATCTTTTAAACAAAAAGAAAATGAAACTTTGGAAAATCCTGGAAACGTTTTTTCTGATCTTTTAGAATCTGGTCCAAAACTTAATCTTGAAGACCCTATTCTTCTTTTTCACTTCTTTTGAGGTCTTCAGAAAGATCATAAACAAATGCTACATACAATGTCTAGAGGTTCTTTCTTTTGTATCTCTACTGATGAAGCTAGAGTGATCTTAGATAGAATCCTAGAAGCTGAGATGGATAATACCCTCCATGATGAGACCTAAGAAGCCGAAGTAGACACTCTGCCAAATTTTTCACCTACTTCAGCTATCCCAAGTTCTGAGCCACAAAAGGAAGTAATTCCACCATCTGATTTCATGTTGGATATAGAATCTGATCTTTTTGCTAATTTTGGAAACATTTCAAACTACCATTCTATGGAAACCCCAAAGCGGCCATTTTAGCATTTGTTTACCAAATGAATATCAATTGAGAGAGCTTATTTCAGTCATGAGTAGCGAATGGTTGGAGGAGTCAGAGCTTTCCTCTGAAGTGATCTTTGGATACATCCTATAACTATACGTTGTGCTTATGATTCTGATCAATTTGATGCTCTCTATAATCCTGTTGTGGGGATCAATATCATGTCTGAAGCTTTTGCACATAAATTATTTAGAAAACTAATTTTAACCCCCACAACAAAGTTCATAAAGTAATCTTCGGGACGATTAGTCCCCAGTCTTGGAATTGTGAATGTCCTACCCTTTATGGTAGAAGGCTCCATGGTTCATTTGAACTTTTATATCTTTGATACATGGGACTTTGACCTGTTGATAGGATAACCTTTTAGAAGACTCCTTTATGAAGGTCAAACTGGAAAGCTACACATTTTTTGGAAAAGATTTCAAATTCCCTATAATGATTTTCATTCTTTGAATAATAAGACCGAGTCATATCTTTTGCCTGATCCTATGGAAGAGGTAAAGGCTGCGTCTTTAGAGCTTTTTAATGAACCAGACTTAGAAGAAGAAGCCCCTTTCTTCATAGAAGAAGAGGCTGAACCCTCTGAACCTGAACCCTTAGATGAGTTTGCAGAAACACCCAGACCTCCCATAGAGCTTAAAACTTTACCACCCGGTCTTACCTATGCTTTCCTGAATAATAATCCAGAGTTTCCTGTGATCATTAGTGACAAACTCACTCAGGAGCAAACTCTGCGATTAATGACCGTTCTTGAAAAACATCACTCAGTTTTTTGGCTACTCACTCCAAGATCTTACAGGAATCAGTCCTATGATTTGTACTCATCGTATCCCGACAGATCCTTCTGTTTCACCTTCTTGAGAGCCCCAACGTAGACTTAACAACGCGATGAGAGAGGTAGTTAAAAGGAAGTTATAAAGTTGCTGCATGCAGGGATTATATATCCTGTTCCGCATAGTGAGTGGGTGAGCCCTGTTCAAGTTGTGCCTAAGAAGGGAGGCATGACTGTTGTTACAAATGAGAAGAACAAGCTAATTCTGCAACGCACCGTCACTAGGTGGCGGATGTGCATAGACTATAGAAAACTGAACAAAGCCACGAAAAAGGATCACTTTCCTTTACCTTTTATAGATGGATGTTAGAGCGGTTAGCAAACCACTCGTTCTTCTGTTTCTTAGATGGATATTCAGGGTACCACCAGATCCCGATCCATCCCGATGATCAAAGCAAAACCACTTTTACATGCCCATACGGAACTTATGCTACCGTAGAATAGAATGTCTTTGGGTTATGTAATGCACCAGCTTCTTTTCAAAGATGCATGATGTCTATATTTTCTGATATGATTGAAGAGATTATGGAAGTTTTCATGGATGATTTCTCTGTATATGGAAAAACTTTTGATAATTGTCTTGAAAACTTAGACAAGGTTTTGCAAAGATGTGAAGAAAAGCACTTAATCCTTAATTGGGAAAAAATGTCATTTTATGGTTAGGGAAGGAATAGTGCTGGGACACCTAGTGTCTGAAAGAGGTATTGAGGTAGACAAAGCTAAAATTGAAGTATTGAACAACTACCTCCACCTGTGAATATAAAAGGAATTCGAAGCTTTCTTGGCCATGCTGGTTTTTATCGCAGATTCATAAAAGATTTTTCATTATTGCTAGACCACTTACTCTTTTGCTAGCCAAGGATGCTCCTTTCGAATTTGATGATGCATGTCTAATAGCTTTTGAATTATTAAAGAATGCACTCATCTCTGCACCAATCGTTCAACCCCCTGATTGGTCGTTGCCTTTTGAAATTATGTGTGATGCTAGTAGATTATGCTGTGGGGGGCAGTTTTGGGACAAACTAAAGATAAGAAGCATCATGCAATTGCTTACGCCAGTAAAACTTTGACAGGAGCTCAACTTAATTATGCAACCACTGAAAAAGAGCTTCTGGCTGTTGTCTTTGCCATTGATAAATTTAGATCTTTTTAGTTGGAGCTAAAATAATTGTCTACACTGATCATGCTGCTCTGAAATATCTGCTCACTAAAAAAGATGCTAAACCTCGCCTAATCAGATGGATCTTGTTACTCCAAGAATTTGATTTAGAAATAAAAGATAAAAAGGGAGTAGAAAATTCTGTTGCTGATCCTTGTCTAGAATGCACTTTAAGAATCCACAGGAAACACCCATCAATGATTCACTCTGGGACGACATGCTCTACGGAATCAACAGGTCTGACCCCTGGTATGCAGATATTGTTAATTTTATGGTTTCAGGGTATGTACCACAGGAGCGAACAAGAAGAAGCTTATTCAAGAAAGTCGTTCACATATATGGGATGAGCCATACCTCTTCCGAGTATGCTCTGATGGCTTACTCAGGAGATGTGTGACCACTGAGGAAGGATGGAAGATCATCCACAGATGTCATTCATCACCATACAGAGGACATTATGGAGCATTCCATACACATTCAAAGATCTGGCAGTGTGGATTCTACTGGCCTACCATGTATGAAGGCACGAAGCAATATATCAGAAGATGTGGGCCATGTCAAAGGCACGGAAACATAAATACAAGAGATGCCATGCCACTCACCAACAACCTTCAGGTAGAGCTCTTTGATGTCTGGGGAATAGACTACATGGGTCCATTTCACCCATCAAAGAAGTGTGAGTTCATCTTGGTGGCGGTTGATTACGTCTCCAAGTGGGTAGAGGCACTACCTTGCAAGCACGCCGACAACATCAGTTCAAAGAGGATGTTTGAAGAAATCATATTTCTAAGATTTGGAGTCCCCAGAGTAGTGATAAGTGATGGAGGATCACACTTCATCGACAAACGGTTCGAGCACTATCTATCAAGACATGGAATCCGTCACAACGTCGCTACCCCCTATCATCCTCAGACAAGTGGCCAAGCAAGAAACTTCCAACAAGCAAATCAAGAACATTCTTCAGAAGACAGTGAATGAGATGGGAACAACATGGAAGGACAAGTTACTCGATGCACTCTGGGCATACCAGACAGCATACAAGACCCAATTGGGATGTCCCCATACCAATTGGTGTACGGGAAGACTTGCCACCTAACTGTTGAACTAGAGTTCAAAGCACACTGGGCCATAAGGAGATGGAATATGGACCTAGATGTTGCTGGAGATCATAGAAGAATGCGATTATCAGAATTGGAAGAATGGCGAGAGAAAGCATATCACAATTCAAAGATCTACAAAGAAAGAGTCAAAAGATGGCATGACAAAAGAATCAAGAAGAAGGAGTTCTCACCCGGTGATAAGGTATTACTTTTTAATTCCAGGGTGAAGCTTTTCGGGCATGGAAACTCCGGAGTAAATGGGAAGGACCATACAAGGTAATCAATTCATCATCCCACGGAGCTATCACATTTCAAAATGACGAAGGAAACAAGTATGGGGGAGATCCCCCGACATACCGAACGAACTTCGATCGCACCTCTCCATGATTCAGGTACAGACTCCGTACGCTTTATTACACACAGACACATACATCTTGGTTCGTCCAGAATATTGTCTCTAACATGATAAACTAAAAAAAATATTTCTAATCATGATTGATCTCACTCGGTGATATTTCCTGAAAACCTGCAATTATTGAAAAATCATTCTAAAACCCTGTGTTACTCAAGTCATTGTGGAATATGAGATGGAAGAGTATGAGTACCTTATCTTAATATCTTTGTCGCTTGGAGAATTTATTAAAAAAAATTCAAAAATTCTAGCTACCATCCTCAGTGTTTTATATGCCTATTAAACCTAAAATACTAATTATGATAATAAAAGCTATCTGCTTTGTATTGAGTTTGTTCAAAACGAGATTAGACCCTTGTTGAGAGATTTATCATACTCCTAAGATCAAGACATTTTTATTCAGAAAGATTCACTCTTCCGAACTATTATTGCATTAGAGGCATGGGCTATGCAAAAATATGAATTTCGAGGAAATAAAAAGGAGCAAGTGCTCGACAACCTCGCAGAAAAAATGGACAAGTGTCCAGCAGTAGAATTAGGGGTACCTCGGTATCCACCTGAAAAGAAAATAAAATATTAGATGATAAAAATATGATAAAAGAAAATGATAGCCCATGGTCCCTCTAATAAGCAATATGCCAGTAAGAGCTGACAAGTTTTTAATTTTCAAAGTCTTTGATCTAGAGTATGGCATTCCTCTCCTCGGATCCCGTTTTGACCAGGCAGTAAATGCAATGTAAGTATGCTTGAGAATTTTGCAAATTAAAACAGCCTCAGTGAGATATACAAAAGATAAATGAGCGATCTGAGAGAACCTATGAGGAAAAGGTATGCTAAGTTTCTTTTCAAAAATATACAAAAACTCCAAGTGACAGGTTGAGAAGAGAAAGGATCTCTACTTCGACCATATAATTCCCTGACTACACTACACAGTGGACTTTTACAACACCCTGCAGGTATGAAAAGAATGCTTACAATGTTTTAACCCCTGATGATTTTCTAAACCATTTTTCTCGAGGACGAGTAAAAGCCTAAGTATGGGGGAGTTTGTTGACGGTTCTTAAGTATCAATTTTAATCATCAAATAAATAAAGAAAAGGACTTATATGCAAGCAACACCTAGAATTAGGGTTTGATCTGACAGAATTCCACGAGTTTGCTGTTTATCTATTTCTGCAGGGGGTTATCAGGAAATATCGAGGAAAGGCCCACATGTCGGGTTTACATAGAGATATAACTTGTGCGCCAATTTTCCTCGGCCTAGAAGAGTCCAGAAGCAACACGAGCGAGCGGGAGGCCGAGCGAGCCCATAGGCTGGGCGCCCGCCCAACCCCCCTGGGCGCTCGCCCAGGCCAGATGGCCAATCACGGCAAGTCACGCGGATTATGCTCCACCGCCTTTGAGGATTAAGGAAACCGTTCAATCAAGGTCGGTTTGATCCGACGGCCCAGATTCACTTTGAGAGGGCTATATAAGCAGGACCCCTGGCCCTGGAGGAGGGCAATCCCATTATTCATTAGCATATTTCCAGAGAGGATTCAGAGAGAGAGGTCCTTTAGGGTTCCAACCTCATAGGGCTTAGCATCCAATGTGAGATTAGAATTAGTTCTTCTAGATTGAGAGAGATAGAGTGGAGGTGTAGATCGGAGGAAGCCCGGCCTGTCGGTGTCTACTCCGAGGTTGTACCTGCGGGATCAAGTCTCCTAACCCGAGGCTTGCTCCTAGGATTCTTTAGTATTTCAACTTCTAAATTCTAGTAAGTTCTTTGTTTTATTGTTCTTTGGTTTATGAGTTTACTTTAATCTCTTCGCGTAGAGTTTAGAGTAATCATCTCTAGCATAAACGTGGTGTTTGGGCTAGGATACTCATAGATATCCCCTGTCTAGCCGGACCGTGGTAGTAGCGAGGAACGTGACATTTCCGTAGCTACCTTTGTAGTCCATAATCCCGTTAGCAGGATCGATTGGGTTTATAGGTGCGGGTCGAACATCCTTTGTGGTGTCTAGATTCCATAAGCCTCCCCAATAGAATAGTAGATCATCCTTACCAAGGTTAGAACGAGGGTGCAGTTGAAGTCTTCTCTATACATCACTCACATCAAATCATAGTGGTTGTAGCCTAAAGGTTAGTAGTAATAGATTTGGTTAGTCAGATGCACGCTTTTCCAAATGGTAAAAATATAAATACGATACTCTGGATACCTCCCGGGTGAAGTGCTCACCGATATCCGTCCGCTTGCGGATCATTCCTGATTGCGTTACCAAATATCAACAGACTCTGAGTGTGGTTTTGCTCGGTGCGACTCCGAGTGTGGTTACTTTTCCGAGGATACTGTGGTTATAACCTAGTAAATAGGTGTGGATAATAATAGTATTAATAGGGTGGTGTTGCTTTAGGCACTTGAGTCAAATAGAGTCAGCCTACCTTTGATAATAGCCTCATAAGCATATTTCCTACACTTGCGGAGTACATTTGTTTACACCAAAATTTGGATTAAGAGGAAAAATGGACTGAATTTTACTGAAGATAGTCGTGATTTGAGGAATCGGCAGAATCAAGGAAGATCAGTTGATCAAGTGGACCCGACTGGCAGTGGGATGGGCATTCAGTAAACAACCAAGCGGTCATTTAGCTCTCGGAGTTTTGGCAAGTGCAGGTGCGGTCGGCTATCTTGCAAGACGATGACTCCATTCGGGAGGCAAATACAGTAAGTAAAGTCAGCTTGCATGAGAAGACACGTAACAATAAAGGACACCGGGAGGAAAATAGGAATAGGATTCGTATTTTCCAAAGTTTCATTATGTAAGTCATAATCTTCTAGGACTCGTATTTCGCCAGGGTATAAATATAAACCATCGGCCATTGTAAAACTGTTCACAACCATATCAATACAAATCGTCACCGTGCCATCTTTGAGTCCTTTGTCGTGTCGTCGAGTTCTTCGAGAGGAATCATCGATCTGTCGACCTCCGTAAGTCCCGGCAACCTTGTGATCATGTCTAGTATCATGCGGTGGATTTAGATGTGATGCAAGTAGTCTTGTTTGTTTATAAAGATCGTGCGGCGGATCTATGTCGACAATCAAGAAGTCTTTGCTTACCCTATGCTTATGAGTAAATACCGTGCGGCAGGCGTTTGCTTGATACGTTTAGCATGAGCGAGATAGTTATCGTCTCTATTAGATTTGGCAAAATCTAGTAGATTCATTAAGTTACCATGTGTTGCATGATTTATTTAATTATTTTTACAACACTCTTTTGCCCAATCTAGATTGACTTTTTTCGGCCTTGCTTTACAAGTTTTTACTTGTTTCTTCCGATAATCGAATAACCATGATGGCCGAATTAATTCTAATCTAGATTGTTATGTGTTGCGGGTTCATACATATCAATTGCGCTTAGGCTTTGATAAAACTAGGTATCGTGCGGCAGATGCAGGTTTTAGATTAGTTTAATCATTTTTGGTTTGCATGTTCTTCTTCATGAACCCCAACTCGGCTGGTTTGCCGAGCTTGGTTATACGTTATTTTATAATCTATCTCTTGTTCAAGCATGTCTTTTTACGAATGTGCATTCGGCAACCAATGTTTACATGTGCTTGTGTTTGGAGTTAGCCAAATGATCTTTAAAACTTGTTGACAGATAGCTTTCTATAGCTATATGTCGTTGTGAGTGGCTTCAGGGCCGTAAATATGGAACTGTCTGGTCTCATCCGGCATGTTCCAGTTTTATTCTCACAGTTTTATCCCTTGTTGGCTTCAGGTCAAACATACTGGCACGTCTCCGGATTTCAAACCGTCGGGCACCCGATTGAAGCCACGCTTTTCGGCTTGCTGTATGTGAGGCACGGTGCGACGCATTTTGTGCCAACACACTTTTTGGCATGCCCGGTGGGGGACCCCGTATTCCAAGATGGTTGAGTTCAACAACACTCAGATTTTGAAGTGACCATGGATGAGTTGCCACAAGAATTGAAGAATTTAATACAACAAGCATGCAATGAGTTTCAGCGCAAATGCTTGATGTCCTTTCTAAGAACAAGAGCAACAAGGTTTTCTAGAAGCAGACACTCCCAAGAACTCTCCTCCTCATCAATCTGATAGTACTGATGAGGAAGATGCTCAGAAATTGTCCGAGCTAGTGTACAAGGCTATAGCAGAGGCATGAAAAATCACCAATCAGCTTTTTTAAATACCTTTCGTGCCATCATGGTTGGTATTGTGGCTGGCTCGACGGTTGATAAACGTTTGAGGAAGCTCCTGGCCCAATGCAGGGACCACTGTTGTTCCCCGTACCCCAACATCAAATAAAAAATGCTGAAGACGGCGGGGTTGCTTCAAGCAATGTGGGCTGGTCCTTCACCAAGGAGCAGCAACCTCCACAACTCACGGCCAGCTCGCATTCGGCACCCACGGGAAACATCCCGCAATCTGCCTTCAGAGTATCTCCAGCAACAAATAGGTGCAGAAGAACCATGTATGGAGATGGATATCAAGAGTTTGTTGACTACAGTGCGATCGAATCCGGGCTATAAAAACTCAACAGGGGCATTTCTTGGAGGTCAAACGCATGCGGCTCTAGATTCAAATGTTGATCTCATCATGCATAAGATGGCTGACATGATGCAAAATCAATTAGGCCTGAAGCCAAAGAGTCAGTCCTATGCTTACAAGTCTCTTTACTCGGAATGGTACAACCGAGTCGCACTCCCTCCAAGGTGAAACTCCCACTGATCTCACCAAGTTTTCGGGCCAAGATGACACAATACCATAGAACATATCAGTCATTACTTGATGCAACTTGGGGAAGCGTCTGCAGATGAAGCCTGGAGATTTGGTACTTCCCACTGTCGTAACAGGACCAGCTTTCTCATGGTTCACACTCTGCCGGCAAATTCTATTAATACATGGGCAAAATTTAGACACAGAATTCCATGCGTATTCTTTACGGGCACTAATGAGAAGAAGTTGGTCGACCTCATGAGTTTGAAAATGAGGGCTAATGAGACACCACAAGAATACTTGGCACAGATTCAGGGAGACTAAAAATCTCTGTTATTCCATGAATTTACCAAGTGATCCATTGCTAGGGATAGCTATAGTTGGTATGTTGCCGAATATCAGGGAGAGATTTTCGGCATGGAGTTTGATGATCTTGGAGCAATTGGCACAACAGTTGGCGATGATGAGTAATTCAGGCTCAGGGGTTTAAGAGAATAACCAGTACCAGAAAGGCGATGTGGCTAGTGAGATGTACCAGGCTTTCTTAGAAGAAGCGATGGGTATGATGATGAAGATGAGATAGTTGCAGCAGAGCTGGTCTGGACTAAAGAGCCAACTCAAGTCAATCAACGATGGCTGAGACAGCAAAAAGGTACCTACGACTTTGATGTTTCCAAATCGGATAAGCTATTTGAGTTACTGGTGAAAGAGGGACGCATCTAGTTGCCGGAAGGTCATCCTATGCTGAACCCTGAAGGAATTAAAGACAAGAAGTATTGTGGTTTTCAATATACCAAATCTCATTCTATTAATGATTGTCGAGTGTTCAGAGTGTGGATCCAGAAAGCTATCCAAGAAGGGCATTTAAAATTTGATGGAAAAATAAAAGTTGACGGTAGCCCTTTTGGACAAAATACCGTATCTTTTTCCGCTAACATGGTTAATACAGATGACCCCAGGGTAAAAGCAAGATGAAGGTGTTAACCTCTGATAGAGCAAGAGAAACCGGTGCTGTTGACCCCGATCGGCAGATCACAAATGAAGAACTTCGACGACAAGTTCCTTTTCAGAATAGCTGAACTGAAAGGGGTGAAGCTTCCAGGCCCAGGGTCACGACACGCATTTTGTTAAACAAATGGCGTCGGGAGCAAGAACGGTACCAGAGGCAAATTTTTATGAAGAACAGAAGTTCATAGAGAAGAAGCGGAGATACGAAGAGGAGATATACTGAGAAGAATGAGAATATATGAGAGAGCAAGAGCAATCTCATTGGGAGTGCTCATTTTTCAAATATTGTTGGAATGAAGGCTTGAAGCTGCCTGCTAACAACAACTGCCCTGAATGCAGCGATCAATATTCTGAGTACAGGCAGTCTCGAGTCAACCACCGTTCGGTCCATGAAAGGCTTGGGGTGCAACTCCCTGAGGACGATCGGCGCTTAAAAAAGTAATTCTGAAAATCGGCAAGGAAGAAGATTTGCCGACCAAGGTTGGGCTCACGCTGAAGAAGAGGAGTACCGTGAATATGTTTGGCAGAAAGGACAATGGTATCCACCAGGATTAAGGAAGAGCCAGAAAAGAAGAGTGCAGCGCCTAAGGGACACAGAATTGACACAAGCAGGTGCCAAAACAAAGCAAATTTGGCGTCCCAAGGAAAAGCCTGATGAGGGTGATCGTTCGGCTGATGCGTGCATGGCATTCTTTCTTCCATCAGAATTTATAGCTCCCGAAGATCAGGATGTCCAAGAAGAAGTGTATTCGGATTTTGATGAAGACGAATACCAAGATCTGTTGGCTCAGCTTGTTTTGGCTCAACGGGCAGTTTTTGATAAACCAGCTAAGCATCGACATTTGAAGCCACTTTATATGAGGGGTATGTCAATGGCAAGCCGTTAACCAAGATGTTTATTGATGGGGGAGCTGCCATAAATATCATGCCATATACTACCTTCAGGAAACTTGGGATGGCAAGTGAAGAATTATTGAAAACTGACATGGTGTTGAGAGACTTTGCTGGTAATCCTTCCGGCACTCGAGGAGCGGTTCATGTTGAGTTGACGATCGGGTCAAAAACCCTGATTACTACCTTCTTTGTCATCGATGGCAAGGGGGCATAGTTTGCTTTTAGGAAGGGATTGGATACATGCAAATTGTTGCGTTCCGTCAACTATGCATCAAATCCTCATCTAGTGGATTGGAGATGACGTCGAAATTGTCCATGTTGATGATTCGGTGAGTGTTGCTGCTGCAGAATCTGTCTACTGGGAATATGACGGTGTCGAGTGCTTCTCTGGAAGAGTTTGGGAAGTAGGTCCTATGGATGTTTTTGACAAGGACCAACAGCCGATTCAAACAATCGGCTCTCAGAGCAATTTTTGAATGAATAATCCAATTGATGGTAACTGAGGAAAGTTAGGACGAGGTTTCAAATCGGCTGATAAGTTAGGAGAAGTAAATATTGATAATGGAGCCGAAACAAGACCGATATGTGTCAGTATAAAGTTGGATCCAGAATACAGATTGAAATTTATAAACCTTCTGAAAGAATTTTTGTCTTTTTCTCCTTGTTGTTGAAGCCTAAGGAAGATTAAAAATCGCAAAGGGGTGACGTACAACAGAAAGCTTTTGATGGAATTAAAGAATACATGAAGGCACTACCATGTTGGTACCTCCACAGCTTGGTAAATCTTTCAAGTTGTACGTGGCGGCCGATAGCCTAAACAATAGGATCGGCCCTTATACAAATTTAAAGAAAGAGATAATAGCTTACCTTAGCCGAAGATGTTAAACCCATAGACAAGATATTCGGCTACATTCATATGTATGTTACTCGTGTTCCGAGCTTCGGCACTACTTATTAAATGTCGATTGCGTGATAGTTTCTGAATTTGATATGATAAAACATATGATTTTTTGATGACTATGGAAGGATCGGCAAATGGATTTTAGTATTGTTAGATTTTGATTTAAGGTACGAATCGGCAAAAACAGTGAATGGTCAGGCTATTGCCGACTTTGTCACTTATCATCATGATCCTTCTACTAACATGATGGTGACTTTAGAACATATCCCTAGGGGGCACAGCGAAGAAGCAAGTAAGTTAGTTCAGGCTGCTTTTGGACATCAGGAAGATCAAGAAATTCTTGCTTTAGATGAAAGTCGTACGGTTTTTAGTTGAGAGAGGAATTTTTCTGGAACTGATAATGGGAGATTTCTTGAGAAGTTTCATTCCTGTGTGGAAGACGGTACATGAGCAAATTCAGGGATTTTTGTACACGAAAGTAGCCGATGTGAAGCATCGCCTTTAGCAGAAAAATGCTCCAAGAGTTTGAAGAATAGCCGATATTGTTTATATCGCCTTTAGTACAAAAAATGTTCATAACCCTGGTGACCCTAGCATTTTTGAAGTTAGTAGGTTTATCGGGAGGAGAGAGAGGTGAAGCGCAGTAAATAAGATGTCGAGTGACATGACATGTCAAAGTGAGATCTATTCGGCTAAACATTATGTGGTTGAGAAGTATTTTTCTGAAGAAATGTTGCAATCGGGAAAAATCCCTGAGGTGATCAAGAGATGCAAATGAACATTGTTTGGGAAAAAAACTTTGGTTATTCATTTGCAGGTCTGGAATCAGAAAGCCGACGGGATTCGGCTTAAGATTGTTGCCACGTGAAGGGTTCAATTTCAGTTGATTGTTTTATAAACCCATATTACTGATTGATACCAAGGACAGTAAGTTTGGCAAGTGGTCATTGAAGTGTAAAGGATCATATTTTCTCCAGGCGATAGAATTTTAATGAAGAAATCTTCAGGAATTCCTTAAGAGGTACTATCCTAACGTTGTTATGGATTGGAAAATTGAAAAGGATCGAGAACACTAGATTTGAAAATAGCCGATTATGGTGACCGCCTGTGAAGCAGAGATGACTGACATGATTGTCAGCAGTAAGCCGATGCAATATACATTGCCTTTAAAGCAAAAGAATAGAAGTCAGTGATTAATGCACGAGGCAAAACACACATTGATCTCGAATGATCAGTCACAGATTAACTTCAAGGGTCACACAGGAAGACTTTTATTTACAAGAAGGAGGTACGGGACTAAAGTAAAAAAATCAGTTCGTCCACCCTATCCTTTGTCTAATCGGGAGATCGTGGTCGAAGGAATCAGCCGGATCTATTCCAGCTTCCTTCATATCATCCACAGAATGTGCTACTCTATGTTCCAGCCCCGCTCAAAGACATCGAAACTACGGTAGTCGGCGCCGGAGTGAATCCGTACAGCGTTGAAAGCAAGCGCTGCGCCGTATCCCATGCCAGCCCTGGAGATGTCGGGGAGGATTCGGTTAACATCGTTTACCCGATCTAAGGCTGTCGTGCTGCTGCGTTGGCCGTGACGGCAAGCCTGGCAACGATAGCTTCAAGAGCATGAAGTTTGGCCCCCCAGAGCTGAGATAGAGAAGAGTAAGTAAAAAAGGGGAAACAAAGATAGCGATGATGAAAATATCCACCGGCGGCCTGATTCCGAGTGACATCACGCTTCTGGGAAACTTGAGAAATCTCCTGATTCTTCTCCTCCAGATCAAGCTGAAGGTCTATGATCTGTTGTGTCAAGTCCTCGGAGAAATCATCACCGACCCTCCTGAACAAAGGTAACAAAGTAAGAACGGATGCTTCATTTTTGAAATAAAGTAGAAGAGAGCAACCTCCTCCTGGAAGTGCTGGAGATGCCAAGCTCGGAGCTATGGTTGCTCGCCACGGAAGACATTTTATGGATTGGATTGGGTGATGATAGGAGGAAGAAGGGTTTTCTTGGTTTTTAGATTGAAACAGGAGAGCTTGAAGGAATAAGCCGAAATGAGATGAAGGGTGACTTAAAAGGATCCCAAGGGTGCATCGGGAGATGAATCGACAGGTAAGGTAATTATGACACACAAAATTTCCACAGGAGGTGGACGCTTCCAGAGGTTCCACGTCAGTGGTTCGGGAGAAAAGAATTTTGTAATAAATATTTATCCCAAAATTAGGGGGCATGTGTTTACACCAAAATTGGATTAAGAGAAAAAATGGACTGAATTTTACCGAAGATAGCCGTGATTTGAGGAATCGGCGGAATCAAGGAAGATCGGTTGATCAAGTGGACCCGACCGGCAGTGGGATGGGCATTCGGTAAACAACCAAGCGGTCGTTTAGCTCTCGGAGTTTTGGCAAGTGCAGGTGCGGTCGGCTATCTTGCAAGACGATGACTCCATTCGGGAGGCAAATACAGTAAGTAAAGCCGGCTTGCATGAGAAGACACGTAACAATAAAGGACACCGGGAGGAAAATAGGAATAGGATTCGTATTTTCAAAGTTTCATTATGTAAGTCGTAATCTTCTAGGACTCGTATTTCGCCCAGGGTATAAATATAACCCCCGGCCATTGTAAAACTGTTCACAACCATATCAATACAAATCGGCTTTGTGCCATCTTTGAGTCCTTTGTCGTGTCGTCGAGTTCTTCGAGAGGAATCATCGATCCGTCGACCTCCGTAAGTCCCGGCAACCTTGTCATCATATCTAGTATCATGCGGTGGATTTAGATGTGATGCAAGTAGTCTTGTTTGTTTACAAAGATCGTGCGGCGGATCTATGTCGACAATCAAGAAGTCTTTGCTTACAATATGCTTATGAGTAAATACCGTGCGGCAGGTGTTTGCTTGATACATTTAGCATGAGCGAGATAGTTATCGGCTCTATTAGATTTGGCAAAATCTAGTAGATTCATTAAGTTACCATGTGTTGCATGATTTATTTAATTAGTTTTACAACACTCTTTTGCCCAATCTAGATTGACTTTGTTCGGCCTTGCTTTACAAGTTTTTACTTGTTTCTTCCAATAATCGAATAACCATGATGGCCGAATTAATTTCTAATCTAGATTGTTACGTGTTGCGGGTTCATACATATCAATTACGCTTAGGCTTTAATAAAACTAGGTATTGTGCGGCAGATGCAGGTTTTAGATTAGTTTAATCGTTTTTGGTTTGCATG
This sequence comes from Coix lacryma-jobi var. lacryma-jobi, assembly GCA_009763385.1. Lineage (NCBI taxonomy): Eukaryota > Viridiplantae > Streptophyta > Magnoliopsida > Poales > Poaceae > Coix > Coix lacryma-jobi. The sequence goes on along the minus strand of VDCT01000441.1, from coordinate 49,441 downwards.
TTCCTTCTTCATGGACCCCAACTCGGCTGGTTTGCCGAGCTTGGTTATACGTTATTTTATAATCTATCTCTTGTTCAAGCATGTCTTTTTACGAATGTGCATTCGGCAACCAATTGTTTACATGTGCTTGTGTTTGGAGTTAGCCGAATGATCTTTAAAACTTGTTGACAGATAGCTTCTATAGCTATATGTCGTTGTGAGTGGCTTCAGGGCCGTAAATATGGAACTGTCTGGTCTCATCCGGCATGTTCCAGTTTTATTCTCACAGTTTTATCCCTTATTGGCTTTCAGGTCAAACCGACTGGCACGTCTCCGGATTTCAAACCGTCCGGGCACCCGATTGAAGCCACGCTTTTCGGCTTGCTGTGTGTGAGGCACGGTGCGACGCATTTTGTGCCAACAACATTTCGATGTACTCACCCTTTCTCTTTGTCCCCCCTGCTACCCCACCCAGGCGCTGGCGGCTACATCGACGAGGAGCAGGAGTACCCAGAAGACGGTGGATTCGACTCGGACGACTTGTACTAGGATGGTGCAGCCCCCGGTCGACCTTCCTGTGGAGATGGCGTCCAGTTTCCGCGAGTCTACATTAGAGTCTACATGAGAGTTTGTACTTTTCTTTTAGACCCGAGGGTCATTTTTGTAATAAAGTTTGATTTATTAATAAAGCATTGTTTTGATATTTACTATGATGTCGCTATATGTATGAAAATTGATCCTGACATACATATATTGTGCTCTAATTTTGTTCTTAAAATTGGGGTGTGACAGGCAGGTCATAAACTTTTACATCCAAACATCACTCACTTCGCCCCCCAAAAGACAACGAAGGGCGAAGAGGGAGGTCCAAATAGAGTACCCTCGCAAAGAAACACGCGAAGGGCTCAAGTCATATGATTCGTCGTTATATCAAAATGACTTTGTCTTGCAGAGCTACGTACTTGCACACAACTTCCACAATGCAAAGCAAGTCGAATGTTTCCCTTGGAAATCTTGTCGACTTCGACTTCACATTGTTAAGAAGGTTCCCTTGCAGGTCTTCGACATATCTACAAGGGAAACCCACTGGCCACCAAAAGTATATGAGCTACGACTACATCAACTGCACCCTCGCCGACTCCACGACAAGGAGCTCACCTCCGACCTCGGCGACATCAGCTGCACCCTCACCGACTCCACGACAAGGGGCCCGCCTCCAACCTCGGTGGCATCAATTGCACCCTCGCCGACTCCACGACAAGGAGCTCACCTCTGACCTCGGTGACACCAACTGCACCCTCGCCGACTCCACGGCAAGGGGCTTGCATCCGACCTCGGCAACATCAGTTGCACCCTCACCGACTCCACGACAAAGGGCCCGCCTCCAACCTCGGTGGCATCAACCGCACCCTCGCCGACTCCACGGCAAGGGGCTCTCCTCCAACCTCGGTGACATCAACTGCACCCTCGCTGACTCCATGGCAAGGGCTCGCCTCCGACCTCGGCGACATCAGCTGCACCCTCACCGACTCCACGACAATCCACGAGGGGTCCACCTCCAACCTCGGTGGCATCAACCGCACCCTCGCTGACTCCATGACAAGGGGCTCACCTCTGACCTCGATGACATCAACTGCACCCTCACCGACTCCACGACAAGGGGCTCGCCTCCGACTTTGGTGATATCAACCGCACCCTCACCCACTCCATACCAAGGGGCTCACCATCAACCTCGGTGACATCAATAGCACCCTCACCGATTCCACACAAAGGGACTCGCCATCGACCTCAGCGACACCAACGACACCCTAGGCAACCGCGGCAAAGGGCTCATCAAAATCTTCGTCAGCTAGGTACAAGTCCTCTGCCCCGCTCATAAGCACCAGCCAAGAGGGGCTACGGGGGAAATTAAGGGGGGCACTTCAACCTAGAGAACTTGTCTTGGCCGCTGCTCATGAGCCGAAAGAGGCAGGCCTTGCTAACTACAACAAAATTCTATTTCAACATCTGCCTCGACAAATGTGTTGTCATCAACCCTCGGTGGGAACTCCGGCGTTCAACCACGTCCGGCGACCATGACTACCCGAATGGTTGCCTCTGCTGCTACGACTACTTTTGTTACAAAGAGTTGCTCCCTACGAGGCGAAGTCCCTCGCTGAAGCTAAGTCCAACGAGAACTGGGTCACCGACCTCCGCAATTGACAAGTCACCGTCATTATCAAGGCCTCCGACCTCCGTGAGTGAAATTACCTTGCTGCTCTAGGGACACCCATCGAAGCTCGAGATAGACTAGGGAATTGTACTATCGAGCCTTTTTCCTATTCTTTAGCAACTAGGTTTTGTTGTGCCTGCCAAAGCCTAGTGGCTAAGGGGCTACTGTTGGCGGTAGAGACAGCGTAGCCTGCTCTCCTCCTTATAAAAAGGCCCGACGCCAAATAGGTCCAAGGACCTCCTTGTAAATACATGAAATATAAGGAGGGATGAGGAAGAATATCCCTCCCACCGCTCTTATAAATAAAGCCTGAGGGGCTCCCGTTTCGTGGGCTCTCTCTCCGCTCCCTCTTGTGTGAGACGGGTCAGGCTCACCCTTACCTCCGGTGGGGGTTTGAGTGAAGGACCCCATCTCAACAATTCCCTTACTTCTTCAAGTGATTCCGGTGGGAAAATGTGATCTATCCATTTTCAGTTCGTCATCCCCTGTATAACAATGATCTTTTTCCTCCTTGTCTTTCCATATAGCCTTGGCGTAATCGACTTTACTGTTGTACCGTTTATCCAACTTGAGGTCCAGAATAGGGCCTTTTTCCATCACCAATTATCACCACCATGGAGAAGTTGAACATGTCGCGGTCTGTATTGTCACTGTCACAGGGCACCTCCAGGTTACTCCATGCTCTCTCTAATTGTTTTCATTTGTACCATAACCAACATAATATGAGTGTCCTAGTGAATTGCTCCAATTCAAGAATCCCTAGTCCTCTCTTATTTTTAGGAAAGCAAGTCATGGGCTAATTAATCAATGAGTGTCCCCCACAGACTTCGGTTGGTGTCTCCCCTTGACACAAAAACTCCAATGAATTAGATCGATCTTTTTGAGGAGTCCCTTTTGGGTTTGGAAGATCATCAAGTGATAAATTGGAATAGACGAAAGTACCATTTTCACCAACATTTCTCTTTCGGAAGAAGATAGAAACTTTCTTTTCCACCCTGGAAGTGTGGCGCCAATTTTGTCAATCAAAGGTTGGATCTCAATTTTTCTTAACTTCCTAGTATGCAACGGTAACCCCAGGTATTTGCTTAGAAAGGGGCTAATTTTTCTAGGGAAGTTTTGGACTATGTTCTGAATCACATTAGGTAAAAGCCTTATTGGATAGATTTTAGTTTTGCTCATATTAACTTCTAGACCGGAGCACTCTCCAAAGAAGTTCAGAATTGTCTATAAGTTTGATCACTCCAAAGGAATCTGCAGTTTCATTTTTCAAGAAAGCACATCCCACTTAAATTGATTATGCATGCCTATTAATTACTACGAATGAAGCAAAAGGCATCTTGTATAAGTTAGTGAGGTGTGCTGCCAAAAGATACGGTCATTATAAGTTTTGTATGCTGCTCTTGCTGCACCATCCACCCAAACAATATTCTCGACCTTGTCCTTGTCATCTAGCTTAACTGAACGCATCTTGGCCCCTAGTAGGTTACGGTGATTGGATGAAACACAAGATTACTGTGACTAACGTGTGTTTTGCAGAAACAGGGATGAGTTAGGTCACGGTAATGGCGACGATACGGGCGTACGAAGTTCATGTCCCCTGGCAATGGAAATCTTTTCGGTTTTCAAAGGACGGACGACGAAGACGGTGGTAGACTAGGCTAAGTGTCATATGGTGTTGGAGGACACTTATGTAGTCTTAGGTCTTTGTTTTTCCTTTGGTCGTACTATAAAGGGGAGCGTGAATCAGTAGCTTGACCTTGATGAGTCTATTGAGGTAGGTGTAGTGCACACTTGTTATTTCATAGCCCTAGGTAGATTTGAGAGAGCCCTTATGTCACGAGGATAAAAAGTCATGAAGGCAGCGTCGCGATCTGAAGTTGTTTCAGCCCTGTTATGGACATCAGACACTAGACTTAGTGGCATCGGACGCGCGTCTGATGTCACTCAGACTTGAGTGTGCTGGCAACGTGGCATCGGACGCTCCGATGTTGTTACATCGGACGCGCCTATGCCACTGTTCTAAGAGAGTGCCCTGAGGGGCACATCAGACGCTGAGGGCCAGCGTCCGATGTCCATGCAGAGAGGTTCTAGAGAGGTCAGAATCACATCGGACGCTGCCCAACATCCAATGTCCCTTTAAGAGGTCTGATAGAAAGTACAGTTGGCCGTTGGGTCGAGGGCATCGGCGCGTTCGATGCTAGGCATCGGCGCATCCAATGCCCCCGAAAAATGTGTTGTTCAGTGCTCTTTTGGATGGCCGGTTGGGGGGAGTACTTATACTCCCTCCCTCCTCCATTAGAGTGTTCTTGCCATTCTATTCAGCTGAGAAACACCTTGACAGAGCAAGGGAGAGCAAGAGCCCTAGTGAGGTTGAGTGAATTGCTAATCACGAGAATGTGACCTTCTAGTGAGAATTGAGTAGCAAGTGTGCATCCATCCATCTCTTTGGCCTTGTCTTGATCAAGTGAGAGTTCTAGCTTGTTACTCTTGGAGATCAGCATCACCTACTCGGCTTGGTGATCGTGAAGCTTGGAGAGCATCTGGTGGCTTTGTGGATGACCAAGCAAGCTTGTGACCGGTAGTGAGCGATTCACCGGGCCGAAGTGGCGAAGAATCAGCTCATAGTGAGCACTTGATCCTTGCGCGGATCAAGGGGGAGCGATACCCTTGCGCGGGTGCTCCAACGAGGACTAGGGGGTGTGCCGACACCTCGATACCTCGGCAAAAAGATCGTCGTGTCATCTCTACTCTCTTTACTTACGCATTTACCTTTGAGCAATTCAATTCCGCAATTTACTTGTTGTTCACTCATACTTGAATTGCTTTGCTAGAGTAGAAGTGGCATAGTGATAGTCTTTTGTGTGGTATAGTTAAGAGAAACACACTTCTAGGCACAAGGGGTTAATTGAGCTTGGTAGGCTTTAATTTGTGCTAAAGTTTTAGAAAAGCCCAATTCAACCCCCCTCTTGGGCATCTTGATCCTTTCAATTGGTATCGGAACCTCGTGCTCTCGATTTAGTCTTAACCGCCTAGAGTTAAGATGTCCAGAGATGATGGACCACCTCCCATGTTTGAGGCAGACGACTTCCCATATTGAAAATCCGTATGGAGTCGTACCTAGAAGCGGTTGATGTAAATGCCACGAAGCCGCAATAATCGGGTTCCCCAAACCAAAGGAGGGCACTAGCCTCACGCCACATGAGGAAGAGAATGAGAAGTGGAATGCAAAAGCCAAAAACATCTTATTTAGAGCATTTGCAAGGATGTGTTTAACCACATCCGGAACCACAAGAATGCCCATGATCTATGGGACAACATATGTGCTCTCCATGAGGGAACCAAGAGTGAGCGTGAGGAGCGTTATCATTTGGTTATGCAAAAGTTACATTCTTTTGAAATGCTTGCTCATGAAAGTGAAAATGAAATGTACTCACACTTGAATGTTCTTGTAGAAAAGCTCAATGGAATTGGCCTCACACAAATGCAACCATCCGATGTTGTGAGGAAGATTCATTGTGTCCTTCCAATTGACAAGTATGGACACATTCTGACCGTGCTACATCAGGTGAGCTTTCCGCGTCCACACCTACACAAGTCTTGGGAAAGATCAATGCACATGAGATGTACATGCACATCACACCAAGTGGTGGCTCTTCCACCGACAAGAAGAAGGACTTGGCCTTCAAAGCAAGCCATGACAAGAAGGGCAAGTCCAAGGCAATTGAGGTGCATCATGAGAGCACAAGTGATGAAGAAGATGATTCCAACATTGCTCTCATGGTGAAGAAGGCCACCAAGATGTTGAAGAAACTTCACAAAAATGGAGTCAACTTTGACTCAAGAAAGAAGAAGTTCTTCACAGGTAGCAAGAGAAGGCCGATCTCCGAAATGGATTGCTACAATTGCAGTGATCTTGGCCATCTAGCTCACTAATGCACCAAGCCTAAGAAAGAGAGCTACAGAAAAGAACAAGGCAAGAAGCACAAGAAAGAAGAATGACAAGAATATCAAGATGAAAGAAGAATGAACAAGACACAGCCACAGAGAAGAGAGACAAGACAAGAAGCAATACCAAAGAAGGGTGGTAAAGCATACATTGTTGGTGATTGGCTCATCGACATTGACTCCTCCGGTGGCTCATCAAATGAAGATAGTGATGATGAGAAGGAGAAGGTGGTCGCTTATTTATTGGGACCTCTACACCACCACCGCCGTCGTCGCCGTCATCCTCTACACACCTATGCCTCATGACTAAGGGTGACCGGAAGGTACAAAGCGATGATGACTCTAGTGATAGTGATAGTGATGGTGAATTTGAGGCACCTTCTTATGATGAGCTTGTTACATTTCTAAACAACTATTCTAAAATCATAAGAAAAACTAGAGCTAAAAATGATAGGCTTGTTAGTTACAATGAAGCTCTCATTGAAAAATATAACAATGCCATACATGCTAGTGATGAGCTACAAAATGAACTTGCTACTATGTCATCTTCCATCAAGGAGCTCAAGTCCTCTAACAAGGAGCTCAAAGTTAAAAATGAAAAACTTGAAAAGATGCATAGTGACCTTAACACTAGCTACTCTTTGCTCAAAGAACAATACACTCAAGTTAAAGTTGATCATGATGCTATCACTATTGCTTATGATATGATTTCAATTGAGACACATGATGCTCCTAACCTTGTTGTTAAGTGTGACATAGCAACATCTTGTGAGGACTTGGTTAGTGAGCATGATGAGCAAAGAGCTAGTGGCAAGGGCAATAAAGTGGTTGTGGCTGATCACTATGATGACTATGTCAAGATCAAGAATGAGAATGCAAAGCTCAAGATTGATCTAGAGAAGCTAGCAACCACCAAGCAAGTTGTTGTTGAAACTCATGATGAAGATTATAGCATGACACTTGAGCTAGACATGCTAAAGAAGAGAACAAAAGATTGAAGATGGACAGGGATTACAAGATGACACCCTCCCAATTGGAACTCCAACAAGAGAATGACAAGCTAAAGAAAGAGAAAGAGCACCTTACCACCGGGTTGAAGAAGTTCACCAAGGGTCAATGTCTTTAAAGTGAGCTTCTCATGAACACCGTAATGAAGACAAATATAAATGGTATTGGCTTCCTTGAAGAGAAGATGAAGCAACGCAAGAGCAACACAACACCCAAGAAGAAGAAGTTGGGAAGATGCTTTGAGTGTGGAAAGGAAGGCCACTTTGCTCAAAATTGTGAAGAGCCAAAGCCCACACCCTTTCCCAAGCATGCTAGGCCCTTTGCTTTCAATGCTCACTACATGCTTAGACAAGATGCTAGTGAGAAAATGAAAGTAATGTTCATGGGGCCACCAAACAAGAATAGGCCAAAACAAATTTGGGTGGCAAAGACACTTGTAGAGAAGGTTAAGGGACCTCAACAAGTTTGGGTCCCTAAAGCTCAAGCTTGATTTCTTGTGTGTGTAGGTGAACTACAAGACCGTGGATCTCATTGGGTAATTGATAGTGGATGCACACAACATATGACCGGTGATCCCCGGATGTTCACCTCACTAGAAGAGAATGTCAATGACCAAGAAAAGATTACATTTGGTGACAACTCAAAGGGCAATGTCAAGGGTTTGGGCAAAGTGGCAATCTCCAATGATCATACCATATCAAATGTGCTTCTTGTTGCTTCATTGAGCTTCAACTTGCTATCCGTTGGACAACTATGTGATCTTGGCTTTCAATGTTTGTTCACCGACAAAGAAGTGGTTGTGACCAAGAAAGATGATACACAAGTGATATTCCAAGGATTTAGATACAACAATCTCTATCTAGTGGATTTCTCCTCTGAAGATGCCAACTTGAAGACATGTTTGTTCACAAAGCAATCTCTTGGTTGGCTATGGCATAGAAGGTTGGCACATGTTGGAATGAACACTCTCAACAAGCTATTGAAGAAGGATTTGGTTAGGGGCTTGAAGGATGTCAAGTTTCAAAAGGACAATTGTGTAGTGCATGTCAAGCCGGCAAGCAAGTTGCAAATACTCATCCAACCAAAGCCTTTGTTTCAACATCAAGAGAGTTAGAGCTACTTCACATGGATCTATTTGGGCCAACAACATATGCTAGCTTGGGAGAAAATCTCTATTGCCTAGTGATTGTGGATGACTACTCTAGATACACTTGGGTATTCTTTCTTCATGACAAATCCGAAGCAACCCCTTCATTCAAGAAGTTTACCAAGAGAGCCCAAAATGAATTGATTGACTTGAAGATCAAGAAGATTAGAAGTGACAATGGGAGAGAGTTTGACAACACCCATATTGAGCAATATTGTCATGAAGATGGGATTAAGCATGAAGTCTCCACAACCCTACACACCACAACAAAATGGGGTAGTTGAGAGGAAGAACTAGACTCTAATCACCCTAGCAAGAACAATGCTAGATGAGTACTCTACACCAGAAAGATTTTGGGCGGAAGCAATCAACACCGCATGTGCATCCAACCGATTGTTTCCCCCATCGTCTCCTTGGCAAGAGCCCCTATGAGCTACTCAACAACAAGAAGTCGGATGTATCCTTCTTTAGGGTGTTTGGGTGCAAATGCTACATCTACAAGAAACGCCAACACCTAGGGAAGTTTCAACGTCGATGTGATATTGGTTTTCTTGTTGGTTACTCATTGAAGTCCAAAGCATATCGAGTATTCAACCATGCCACCAGAATGGTAGAAGAAACATATGATGTGGAATTCGATGAATCTAATGACTCTCAAGGAGAGCATCAGAATCATGATGATGTAGGTGATGAACCATTGAGGGAAGCAATGAAGAACATGTCGGTGGGAGCCATCAAACCTAAAGATGATGATGATGATGTGCAAGTTATTGACAAGCCATCTGCGGATACATGGGTGTATGCCGGATCTTAAGATGATGAGTGATTGTCAACTGGGATGATGCGCATGTTCTTTGGCTTGTGTTGTCCAGGTGTTGACCACGGATACGGTGATCAAAGGCAAGGTGAAGGTCAAGTAGAGACATGTCGTGTCGATGGACCCGGAGCAGTGAAGGGCAAACGTGAGGCTTGGACTGACGGATCGGTGGCCTGAGGATCGGCCATTGTGGCTGACAGCCTGGGACAGCAACAAGTGAAGACTTGCATGTGGACGGGGTGCACGGGCGGTGCATCCCCTCTATGGCTCGGTTTGGTGGTTGAGCCACAGAAAAACCACCGAGTGGACGGTTTCCAGGTTTGGGCCTCAAAACCTGGGCGCTGACGGTTTCTGAGTTTGGGCCACAAAACTCGGGCTGAGGACGGTTTCCAGGTTTGGGCCTCAAAACTTGGGTGCTGGCGGGTTTCTGAGTTTGGGCCACAAAACTCAGGCGACGGACGACAGGTTTCCCAGTTTCGGCCTCAAAACCGGGGGATGGCCCAGGTTTCCCGTTTTCAGCCTCAAAACCGGGGGGAGGTCCGTGAAAAGGACGAGCAGAGCGGTGGCGGCACGTGGCGGCAATCGGTGAGGTCGCGTCGAGGCGAAGCTACCAGTTGTGCGGGCGTGGCCGTCGGATTACCATCAACTTTGAGTTGGTCAGGAATACCCTTAGGGTTAGCCTGCTCGCTCATTAGGAGTAGGGGTAGAAGGGGAATAATTGTATTAGGCTATATAAGGAGAGGCAACCCCTCCCTCCAAACTATCTCAGCGATTGCTATTTTCATTCTAGGGTTTCCTCCTTCCATTCCCTGTCGTAGCTACTGAGATCCGCAGAGACAGTGAACAATACCTCTGTGTATTTGCTTTTTGAGGAAACGAGACCGTAATCTCGTTGTCTCCTCGTGGGGATGAATTTCGGCTGGCAATTCATGGTCTTGATTCGCGTTTTGAACTTGTTCTTCGCGGTCTTCTTTTCTCCACGATTTTCCCGTCAATCGATCTCTCTCCACATTGCTTCGTTTGCAAAACCGTTTGAATCAACTTGTTCTTTACTGTGAGGGGATCATTTTGACCAAAGGAATTTAACTCAAACATCACGAGCAAGTAGATCGATCGGTTTTCATGTTCAGATTGGTTTTCACCTTTTTGCCCTGATTTCTTTCGATTCACCGATTTGGAGTTAAGTTCGAGCCATGATCTCTTAGGAGTAGCTCACTAACATCCTTGTGACCTCTCAGATCGAATCTTAGCCCTAGTGCTTTAGATTTGGAGGAGATCGGGTTGAATTGCCGAAGAACTGTGTTGTTTTCGGGGGCATCGGACGCTGGTCACGGGAGCATCGGACGCAGTTGTTCATAGCATCGGACGCTCCGGTGACACATGTCAGTTCTGGTGTTTTTAAGTGGGCATCAGACGCAGGGCATCAGTGCGTCCGTTGATCATCGGACGCGCCGGGCCTGAGCATCAGACGCTGAGCTGTTACTGTAGCAGCATTCGATGGTCATGCAGTAAGGTTCCAGGAAGGACCTGTTTGCATCGGACGCGTCTGTTGGGTAGGCACAGCGTCCGATGCAGTGACAGATTCACTGTTTCGTCCGTGGTTCGTTCGTCCGATCTTGGATTTGGTTTCCGTCTTTTGGATTGGACTTCTTGGGTTGCATAGTATCACGCTGTGCTTCTAGGAAGCATCCACCCTACATCTAGGGTCGAGGATAGTAGCAAGCCCGTGTCTTGCTTCGGGGTGACTTTCTGGGACAAGGGCTATACGTTCAGAAAAGAAATTTAAAGCTCCCATTCACCCCCCCCCCCCTCTGGTCGCCTTTGTGTAACACTTTTGGTCCTTCAATTGGTATCGGAGCGGGTAAGGATCTTCCACCTTAGCCGGTTCCAGATCCACAGAAGGCGACATGGATCGCGGCGTGGGCAAACCGCCGTTTTTTGATGGGACGAACTATGCGTATTGGAAGATACGCATGTCGGCCTATCTTTAGAGCATGGGTGCTTCTGTCTGGGAGATTTGCAACAAACCCGATTACGTGGTCTTGGCTGCTCGTGTGACTCAGCTGCAGATCGATGAGCACGATGCTAATAGCCGAGCCCGTAATGCTCTTTTCTCATGTTTGAGCATGTCTGAGTTTGATTGTGTTTCTCACCTCCCCCCACGGCTCAAGAGATTTGGGCACCCTCATGCGTTTCCATGAGGGAACAACTCAAGTCAAATCCCATCTCTATGAGTCACACAAGCGGGAGTACGAGAACTTTCGACACATGCCTGGCGAGAGCATAGAAAGTTTATTCGCTCGCTTCCAGGTGATTGTCTAAAGGATGAGAGCTAACAAGGAGCTATTGCCTTTTGACGATCATGAGAGGGCTCTCAAGCTTTTACACACTCTCGATCGGTCGGTGTGGCACTCTAAGGTTCAGGCGATCATCAAATCACCAAACTATGAGACTATCACATGCGACGAGCTCTTTAGTAAGCTCAAGTCCAATGAGATTGATGCCATGGCGAGGGCATCTTACGAAAATCCTTCTGGCCCATCGATGGCTTTGGTTTCTTGCTCTTCTGCTAACCCCTCTGGAGGCTTTTCTTTGTCATCTCTTCTTTTTGTCACAGAGGAGCAGCTGGAGTTCATGGCGGACGATGAGTTGGCCTTGCTGGCCAACCGGTTCTCGGGTTCCACAACAACCGCATGAACCATCGCCACGGAGGAGGACGAGGTGGCTGCTACGAGTGTGGAGGCTCGAACCACTTCATCGCCAATTGCCCGAAGAAGAACAAGCAAGTCTTTGGCAAGGCGGATCATGGCCACAAGTACGACTCCGGCAAGCGCAAGGAGAAGTACATCCCCACCAAGCACAAGCGAGGGGCGGCTTCAACAAGGAGTACATCAAGGAGAAGTACTTGGAGAAGGCCTAGGACGAGCAGCGTGCTTTCTTCGCCATGCTCAGCGATGTTGACGACTCGGATGACAACTCTGCTGATTCAAGCGACGACGAGTCCGAGAAGAAGAAGATTGAGGACAAGTTGAACGGCCTCTATTTCTTCACCGACAACGAGGGCTTCTGCACCATGGCCCTCGGCGATGAGGTCAACGGCGAGCTGGAGGAGATCCCTCGGAACGATGATGACGATGACACCTCCCAGGTATCTCAAACTACTGACGAACTCTCTGCTGAGGTTGACAAGCTTACTGCTGCTCTCATTAGTCAAGATAACTGCTTAGGCTTGCCGCTAGAGAGAGAAAGGAGTTTAGGAGAAAGTGGGAGGACGCTGTGAAGGAGCTTGAGTCCGTCAAGTCCACCATTGTCGTGACTGAGGAGGATGAGTGTGAGATGTGCTCCAAGCACATGACTGACCTTCTCACTTTGAGGGGGAAGTATGTTGCTTTGGTTGGAGAGGTGGATGAGCTTAGGGCTAGATCCTCAGTGCTAGGTGCATGCAAATCTTGTGCAGGCTTGCAATCTGAGTTGGCAGAGAAGAATGCCAAGATTGTGTCTATTGAGAAGGCCAGCTCGGTAAGCACTTGTGTGGCTAGGTGTGCCTTGTGTGAGGGCTTGGAGATGGAGATAGCCAATGTGAAGCATTACAATGCAAACCGAGAAAGAAAACACATACCTTCGGACCATCTTGTCATGGGTGTCTTGTGGTGAGCCGCAGCTTGGGATGATGATTGCTCAATTAAAGCGTGCTGCTGGAGGTCCTGTTGTAGGCTTTGCTCAGGGTGTTGAGTGTGCTTCATCTTTTGGCAAGATTGAAGAGTCTAGTGGTCTTAACCTGAGTGAGAAGCCCAACTCCACCACTACTCCCAAACTTACCAAGATATCACCCAAAGAGCCTCTTAAGCCTAACACCAAAGATGGTGTGTATGAGGAACTTCCGAGAGCTCCACAAAGAAACAAGTGTGGCATCCCAAGCCCAACCATCTGGAAAACAAGCTGGACACCATGCCACCTATCCAGGAGGAGCTCATGCCACAAAAGGGCAAGTGATCCACACCCACTACCGTGAGTACCAACAACCCCCTATGAGAGCGGTGAGGTTCCATTATGAGCACTATGGGAGAGATGGACACTTGAGGGAGTTTTGCTTTCGGCGCAAGAGAGAGGAGCGCCGTGCAAAGGAGATGAACAACACAGACATGTACCATCCTTTCCATGATGTACATGTGCTGAATGTTCAAAGGAGAGCTGCTAGGCCTAGAGGTCCAATGACTCAAGAACCTAGGCCTAGGCCGCAAGGAGGACGTGCCCAGCGGGAGCCTGCATTTGTGGGCTATGGACCCCGTGCGGTGGCTTTGTAGTTGAGCGTTACCCCCCACCGCGTTTTGAGTATCGCAATGGACGCTCTTCCCTAAGCGGACCACGTTTTCCTATACGTGGTGATCGCTTTCTCCGTAGGCGTGCGAGGAATGGTTTTTCTACTAACCGTTCTTTTGAGCAGCCGGCCCAACACTGGTTTAATTCTCATTTTACTCACCCCAGTGTTGGACCGTATGCTCACCCTATGTCTTTTTATTGATGATGTAGGTAATACGATTGGAGAACGTTTGGTTGGTGGATTCCGGGTGCCCAAGGCATATGACTGGAAACACCAAGTGGTTCTCCAGTCTTAGTCCGTTGTTGGAAAGGAGTATATCGCCTTCGGCGACAATAGCAAAGGTAAAGTGTTATCTCGAGGATCTGTGGAGTTAATGAGCACTTTGTGTTGTGTGATGTTGCTCTTGTTTTTAACTTGCATTTCAACCTTCTTTCTACTTCGCAACTCTTTGATGATGACTATGAGATTCGTTTTAAGCCAATCTCAGTCGTATTTTGGATCCTCAGGGCAATCTTGTGTGTTTGATTTTGCCCTTTGGGAAGTCTTTCGTGCGAGTTTCTCGGAGTCTTTTGGCATTTCTCGTTGTCTTTTGGCTGGTCCTTCCTCCTCTGATCTTTGGAAGTGGCATAGGAGACTCGGTCACTTGAGCTTCGACTTGCTTGCAAGGCTTAGTTCACTTGGACTAATCCGAGGATTGCCCAAGTTGCACATGGAGAAGGACCTTGTCTGCCATTCTTGTAGACATGGGAAAATGGTAGCCGCTCCCCACCATCCTGTGAATCAGGTTATGACCAAGCGCCCTGGAGAGCTTTTGCATATGGACCTTATCGGTCCGGCTCAGGTGAGCTCAGTTGGGGGAAGTGGTATGTGCTTGTTGTTGTTGACGACTTTTCGAGATATTCGTGGGTTTTCTTTTTAGCTGAGAAAACTGAGACTTTCACTTTTGTTTGCAATTTGATCTTGTGACTTCAGAATGAGTTCCCTAAGAACTCGATGAGAGCTATTCGTAGCGATAATGGTTCCGAGTTTAAGAACTCGGATTTTGAGAAGTTTTGTAACTCTCTGGGTTTAGCATCAGTTTTCTTCCCCCTACACACCGCCACAAAATGGTGTTGTAGAGAGGAAAAATCGGACCCTTGAAGAGATGGCCAGGACGATGCTCGATGAGCATAGGACTCCTAGGCGGTATTGGGCCGAGGCTATTAACACTGCATGCTACATTTCCAATCGCATTTTTCTCCGTGCTTTCTTGAAGAAAACTTCTATGAGTTGCGACTTGGGAAGCAACCCAAACTGAGTTATTTTAGAGTCTTTGGTTGCCACTGTTTTATACTCAAGAAAGGCAACTTGGAAAAGTTTGAGTCTCGTTCTTCTGATGGTGTATTTTTGGGTTATGGAAATCATACTCGTGCATATCGTGTACTTAACCTTGATACTAACCGAGTCATGGAGACATCCGATGTCACCTTCGACGAGATTGTGCTCTGTCCTTCTTCTAGTTTTGAGCGTGCAGGTGATCATGAGGTTGGAGAACCTCTTTTGATGATGAGGAAGAAGGTGCTGAAGGGATTGATGATCCAGCACTTCCTCCACCTGTGGTGCCGACTAGGTCGACTTCGACCACGACTACACGCGGCCCCGACCCTTCTTCTCTACTACATGGGGGCCGTGTGATCCACCACCTCGGGTTGTACCACTTGTACCCGAGGAGGCACCAGCTGCTCTTGAGGGAGAGGTAACTTCAGCAAGGGAGGCGCCACGACACATTCAGCGCCAACACCCTCCTCAACAGATGATCGGCGACATCCACGAACGTGTCACTCGGTCTAGGTCACAACAAATCTCTCACTTTGCCCATTCTGCATTTGTTGCTGATTTTGAACCCCGAGATGTTGGACACGCTTTATCTGATCCGGATTGGGTCAATGCCATGCATGAGGAGCTTGAAAATTTTGAGAGAAATCGGGTTTGGGTTCTTGTTCCTCTTCCTCCGGAGTGTCACCCTATTGGGACAAAATGGGTTTTCAAAAACAAACAAGGAGAAGATGGCCATGTTGTGAGAAACAAGGCCAGACTTGTAGCCCAGGGGTATAGTCAGAAGGAGGGGATAGACTATGAGGAGACCTTCACTCCGTAGCTCGTTTGGAGGCAATTAGGATCCTCTTGGTTTTTGCAGCATCCAAGGTTTCAAACTTTTTCAAATGGATGTGAGTGCCTTCCTAAATGGCTACACAGAAGAAGGGTGTATGTGAAACAACCCCCCGGTTTCGAAAATTCCAAGTTTCCAAACCATGTTTTTAAACTTCACAAAGCTTTGTATGGTTTGAATCAAGCCCTAGAGCCTGGTATGATAGGTTGAAAACCTTTTTGCTTGTAAGGTTTTAAAATGGGATGTGTTGATAAAACTCTTTTTCTCCTCAAGCAAGGCAATGACACTTTGTTGGTTTAGATTTACGTGGATGATATCATTTTCGGTGGTTCTTCTCATGCTTTGGTTGCCAAGTTTGCAGATACTATGAGCAGGGAATTTGAGATGAGCATGATGGGCGAGTTGACGTTTTTCCTCGGGTTGCAAATCAAGCAATCCCGAGAGGGACGTTTGTGCATCAGGGCAAGTACACCAAGGACATTTTGAAGAAGTTCGATATGGGTGAGGCCAAGCCTCTTCCAACACCCATGTCGACCACGATGGCCCTGGATGCGGACAAGGATGGAGAAGCGGTGGACTAGAAGGAGTACCGGAGTATGATCGGGTCGTTGCTGTACCTGACGGCGACACGCCCGGACATCCAGTTCGCGGTTTGTCTTTGCGCACGATTTCAGTCGTCGCCGCGCACCTCTCATCGTCAGGCGGTCAAGCGCATTATGAGGTACTTATGCTTCACACCCGAGTTAGGATTTGGTATTCTGCTTCTTCTACCTCTCCCTTTGCGGTTACTCGGATGCTGATTTTGCTGCTGCCGACTTGATCGCAAGTCCACTTCTCGGACTTGTCAGTTTATTGGTTTTCTCTTGTCTTGGTCTTCTCGCAAGCAGTCTAGTGTCGCTCAGTCTACCACAGAGGCCGAATATGTTGCTGCGGCTAGCTATTGTTCCTAATTGTTGTGGATGAGGCCACTTTGCGTGATTTTGGTCTGAGTTTTCTCGAGTCCATTGCTGTGACAGCACAAGTGCGATAGCGTTGCTTTCCATCTTCTATCTACAGACGATCTTTGTGTTATCCAACATGTTGATGTATCTTTGGTCATTTTTCTTCTCTGATCTAGATTTTTCTCACTTTCATTGCACTTGTTATTTATCCGTCTTTCAGATTTATTCTACCAAACACATTGATGTACGCTTCATTTCTTGCGAGACCACTATGGAAGGGTGATATCGCCCTACCATGTCATACATCTTCAGTTGGAATATTTTCACTAGCCTTTCGACCAATCAACCTTTGCTAGTGAGAGGTGAGCTTGGTGTGTGTTTCCCCTTTCATTTGGGGGAAACATTTTGGTTCTTGTATCATAGTCTGACTTCCTTTGCCTTGTTTTTGTCTAGTTTCTGTTTTCCATCATATTTGCATTTTTATCTTTTTAAGCTTCATGTCTATATAATATGTAGAAGAATCTGTGATCTGATTAGTTACACTCTGATGATATATGATGATGCTTGTATCTAGGCTCTTTTTGATCACTGATACATGTTGTGAGCTGAGCTATTTTTAGAACTGTGAATATGCTTAATTCAACTTCAATTTGAAACATGTTCACCATTGATTCTGGCAACTAGCATATGTAGAATGTGTTGAAGTCACTTGTGCTTTTCATATATGCTAGATTGCTATGTCTCTAGTTCTGAGTCTTTCACTTGCTTGGTATGTTCATAATCTGCTAAATTTGAACCAAGTCTAAGTAAATTGAAAAGATCGAGATGGATCACTTGACAGCACATCACGGTATCGAGACTTTTCTCATTGCACATTGAGTTAAACTTGAGCCGTGTAGTGTAAGACCGAAACTGTTGCTTCAAGCTTCTGATTGCTTATGCATAGGCTTAGCTCGGTTGAAAAGTTAGGCAATGTCAAGTTTTCAACCTCTCGCAATCACATGCTGAAATTCTGAACTTGTGTAAAAAACCGCTGAACTCCGATAAATATCTGAAAACACAAGTCTATGTTTCATTTTATAGCATGATGATTGAACTTTGCTAGGGGTAGTTCACCTTGTATACATGATTAGCACTTGTGTAACTTCCTCTCTATACATGTTGGTGCTATTTTGATGGTGAAACCCTTTCTGAATGGCTTTAAAACTGCTCACCTTGCTCATATGTTCATATTTCGTATTCTGTGATCAGTTTGAGCCTTTGCTGGCATTTGTGCTTGTTGTTTTTGAGTAGTTGGATCAGCACTCATTAGAGCATCTATTCACTCTATGGACTATATACCTGAAGCTACTAACTTGCATTTGTAACTCATATGCATTTTTGCTTGCTTGTTGTGTGCATTTCAACTAAGGGGAAGAAATTTTGATAAATCATGTCCCTAGTTGTATGCACTATTGAAGGGGGAGTTCATGTTTAGGGGCAGTTTGCTCGATCTCTGCTTTGACGAGCTGTTCAATTGGTTTGGAGCGACCTTCAGCTATATGGTTCTTCAATTGGTCTGAAGCAGTTCTTCAGTTGGTTTGGAGTGGTTCTGCTAGTTGTGTTGAGCCTTGCCTCTTTCTGGAGGAACTAGCTTGTTTTTGTCTCTTTTGCTCCGACTACCTTCTTGCTAGCGGTGTTGAGCCTGTTCTACCTCTTCTTGAGGGCTAGCTTGCTTTGCTTGGTTGCGTCGAGCCATTGCCCATGTCTTTGGGAACCAAGTTGTCTCGCTCACTCCATTCGACTTCTTCTGGCTTTGCTTCGCTTTTGGTCAATTGGTTGAGTTTGCTTACTTCCTCTTCCTCCTTTCTTCTATATTCATATGATTTGTGTTGGTAGTTGACAATGCAATCATCAAGGGGGAGATTGCGGATACATGGGTGTATGCCGGATCTTGAGATGATGAGTGATTGTCAACTGGGATGATGCGCATGTTCTTTGGCTTGTGTTGTGCAGGTGTTGAGCATGGATACGGTGATCAACGGCAAGGTGAAGGTCAAGTAGAGACGTGTCGTGCCGATGGACCCGGAGCGGTGAAGGGCAAACGTGAGGCTTGGACAGACGACCGGTGTCCTGAGGATCGGCTGTGGTGGCTGACAGCCTGGGACAGCGACAAGTGAAGACTTGCGTGTGGACGGGGTGCACGGGCGGTGCATCCCCTCTATGGCTTGGTTTGGTGGTTGAGCCACAGAAAAACCACCGAGTGGACGGTTTTTCCAGGTTTGGGCCTCAAACCTGGGCGTTGACGGTTTCCGAGTTTGGGCCACAAAACTCAGGCTGAGGACGGTTTCCAGGTTTGGGCCTCAAAACCTGGGTGTTGGCAGGTTTCTGCGTTTGGGCCACAAAACTCAGGCGACGGACGACTGGTTTCCCGGTTTTGGCCTCAAAACCGGGGGATGGCCAGGTTTCCCGGTTTCGGCCTCAAAACCGGGGGAGGTCCGTGAAAAGACGAGCAGAGCGTGGCGACACATGGCAGCAATCGGTGAGGTCGCGTCAAGGCGAAGCTACCAGTTGTGCGGGCGTGGCTGTCAATTACCATCAACTTCGAGTTGGTCAGGAATACCCATAGGGTTAGCCTGCTCGCTCATTAGCAGTAGGGGTAGAAGGGGAATAATTGTATTAGGCTATATAAGGAGAGGCAACCCCTCCCTCCAAACTATCTCATTGTTGGTATTTCTTAGCGTCGCTACTAAGAATAGAGTTTTAATCTATCCCCGGCAACGGCACCAGAAACACTTGTTAACACTTCTTAACGCAACCACTAGAACTAGACTATGGAGCCAAACCCCAGCAACGGCGCTAGAAGTGTCTTGGTGGTAAAACTATTGACTATTGGATAGTTCCGCAAGCGCACAGAAAATACCGATGTAGCACTTCACCCGGGAGTATTCCAAGGTATCGTTATTTATTTTATCCAAAGGAAAGCAAGCTAGGAAAGATGTAGAGAGAGGAAAGATAGATCCTTTAGTTCTCTATAATCTATTATCAATTAGAGAAGCAAAAGGGTATAAGTGGATATAATGGAGGATAGATAGATAAGATAAATAAATTAAGCAAGAGTGTATGATATGAAAGATAGCTTTAGTAGAGTTAGCTAGGTGGGAGGACAATGAGTGAGTATAAAGTACTCCTATGTTTCTACCTTTACTCCTATGAACTAATCCTAATTAAATAGATGACTTGACTAGATTGACGTCTTGCTACTTGTGTGAGAGGGATAAACGAGAGAGTAAAGCGATAGAAGGTTGTTCACCTAACCCAGTACTCAAGCGGATATTTGGCTTATGGACGCCTTACCTTTTAAGAACTAGCCTGAGTTCACGTGAGGGGATCTAGGTAGCCAGGCAAAATCTGTCACCTTTTGCCCATGCGCCCCTACTGTCCGTGCAAGCCAGCGGTAGTCAAAGATAAGATGAAGTATGAGCACCACGCTCACACTTATCTACACCTTTAGCTATCGATCAAAATAGCTAAAGCCCCTATCCTAAGATAGGACGATGACGCACACACAAGAAGCTATTTAAAGGAAATCAATCTAACTAAGACAACTATAGAACTAAGATAAGCACACAACAAGACTATATAAATATAGACTTGCACTAAGTAAATACTTAAATAAATACTTGGAAAGTAAACTTATGTAAATGCAAAGTAAAGTAAAGAAAGAATAATATATTAAATAAATAAAGTCTTACAAAGAAGAAAGATACAAGGGCTATACCAGACTCCCAGAAGACGACTCCGGAGACCCGAGCTTCGCCCGACTCGACTCTAACTCCCACTCTAGACTAACTACTACTACTCTTGCTTGATCTCACTTGAGAGTGGAGATGTGTGAGATATCTTGGGGTGTGTTGAATGAGAGGGTGAAGGCCTCTATTATAGTGGAGGTGGAGTAGGGGCTACTCCGGTGCCACGTCAGCGATCCGCGTGATCCTTCTCTCTCACCCTTGGATCCACCGCCATAGCACCGACCTTGATGAATGGCTTGGATATTCTTCTTCACGTGTCAAACATGCATTTTGCCACCGACTTGGATGAGGGTCACCATGGGTCGGCCGACCCCTGTCTCTGACATGTGGGCCGGGGGTACATCTTCTAGAAGGTGCTGATGTCACCCTGATGAATAGTGCTGCTGGGACCCACCAAGGGGGGTCGGCCGACCCCCCTATGACAGGGCTGGCCCACCTTCTCTCCCTTGGTGACCCCACATGTCATGGAGCAAGTCTTGTGGAGTTGGTTGCATTTGGTTTTCGGTGTGGACCCATGAATCCATGTGCTTCTCATCTTGCACCATTGAGCAAAAGCACATGCTGATCCAATGGTTGATATTGGCTTGAACATGCTTCTCTTGGATCATGCCATTCACCATGGCCGAGGTGGCCCAAAGGTGGGGTCGCCCGACCCCCTTGGTGGGCCCACCTGGCCTCATTTTGTTCATTTTGCCATCTCCTACAAGTTCACAAGCTAAGAGTACAAGTGGAACTTATTAGTGATAGATATGCTCATGATATGCTATTCTTCCTTGAAACCGAGGCCTGTTGACGGTATTTTGATAAGGTAAAACATGCTATACTTCTGTCAACAAGATCCCCCAAGCTTAACCTTTGCTCGTCCCGAGCAAACAATCAAACTGGCCTCGGTGGATCAGTATTGTTATATGCATCACATTTCAAGAGTATCATGCTCACAACAAAGTTCTTCTCTTTGAATGGAAAAAATTAACTATGTAAATCACCCATATTACCTTATTAGTACTCTATGGCTTAGGCTTTTCCTTTGTCTTAGGTGGTTGAAAGATAGAACAGTTTGACTTGAGCACTAACTTTCTTGTTTTTTAGCAAGTTTCATACCGGAGGTTTTGCAATATTTTTCAAAGAAAGACTTATGTTCCTCATATGGTTCTCTCATTCGCTCAAATGGTGTATGATTCTTGCTCACCAAGGCATATGATAAGTGTTGCCTTCTTTATTTCATCCTACTTCTAAACAGGCTTATGTGTAGCTCAAGGTAGAGATGAAAGAAGATGGCATACTTACTTGCATTTTGTTGCGAAGTCAAAGCTCGGATCCTTGAAGAGAAGTGTCATACTCCCAGATCAAGATGTGCAAGTGTGTGGTGTATGGTGGACTAGATTGCTTCTTTATTTGATAAGATCTATCTCTCTATTTTTTTTTCTTTTTCTCTCTTTTCTAATGAGACATGGCTAGCATTTTTTTCTTTTCTTTTTTTTCTTTTTTTTCATGGACTTTCACTTGTCCATCTCTTTTTTTCATCTTTATTTTGCCTAGCCTTTTGAGTCTCATCTACTAAATAATTGAGAGAGATTTCCTAACACTTGGAGTATGAAGCAACCTATTTGGTGGAAATGAAAGGCATGTTTTTGCGTACTTCCAGTGTAGAAGCAGCATGTATATGAGGTGTGTACGTGATCTTGATCTTAGGAGCATGAAAAGTCTCTTAACAAGGGTCAACAAGACTTGACAACACTCAATACAAAGCAAATAGCCTATGTAGAAGGTTTGTAAACATGTAAAGCATATATGGCTGTGGTAGGAATTTATCACCATTGAGGAACAATTAAGATTTTGATCATTTTAAGAATAAATTCTCCGGTAATCTATCATGCTTAGAACAATATTATAGCAGCTCTTGTCTCACTATATCATGTCTCACAACAACTTAGACTTAGTTCTAGCACTTGCAACCCACAAAGTTTTAGGTTCATGATGGTTTAAAAGAGCTAAGTAATCCATACTTAGAGAAATACCAAGTTGTAAACTAGGCACTAGAGAAACATTAGCAAGGCAACTAGTCATCATTTCCATGGGGAAGATAGACATATATGAGACATATGTGCTAAGGGGAACTAAGCAAATATTTTTGGCATTTCTTTTTTTTTGGATCATGTTCTTTTTTTTGCAATGAGAAAACTAATTGAAACGTAAATAACTTAAGATATAGGACTTACCTTGGTGGGGGAGAGGATCTCCCCCAAGCTTGGTTCTTGCCTACTGTGGTGGTGGATAATGCTGGTACCACCCGGCCCAACGTCGTGCTTCTTCTTCTTGAATGGCCCGCAGGAGTTGGGCGTTTTGTTGTGCAAGAAGCAATGTTGCCTCTTGTTCGATGTTCATCGCACCCATGTTGTCTATGAGCTCGTCCATCGGCGTCCTTTGATGTTGCCTTCCTCTACCTCGTGGGCGAGGAGTGTCTTGAGAGCGAGGAGGCCTCCCGAAGGACCCTGAAATGTCCATAGAGGCTGCCTCATCTCCCTCCTCAACTTCTTCAGCCTGATGTGAAGGTCCGCCTTGTTCCATTCGAGTAGCACGGGACGCTCTCCTTGTCCTCCTGCTAGTACCTGCAACTTTTGGGGCTCTTTCCTCGGGGTCCAAATCAAAGGTTAGCGTATGAAGCGCATACAATCGAAGTCCCTCACAAGGGAGAGTGATTTCGACTGTATGGCCTGGATAAATCATTATTAGTTCACCCTTGGGACCCCTTTTGAGTACATCGCAACCAATAAATACATTTCTTCCAAACATCTCTCACGGTTTTAATGTACTCAAAAGTTTGGGATTCTAGTGCACCCAAAGCTTCGGCTATACGTGTGATGAATGATGTGAAGTATATGGGTTTCCTAGGCTTTATGTAGCTAAGCCAATAGTTCACTAGCATTTTAACAGGTGAAACTTTAACTTGCTAACCATGGCATAGAGTAGTTTCAGCTCATCATCACTTACCAAAGCTCCTCTCATGCCAGGGAAAGAGTGGTGAACAGCCAGTATGCATGAAACGTAAGGTTGGGTTATGAATTTTGTGTGGTGAGGGGTTGGAACAATCACTAGAGCCAGTAATGGCATACCAGAAAGCATTCTTGTCATAATGAAAAGCATGGTCTACATCAAGATGGCAAGAGTGATCAAATCCTAAAGCAGTGTTTAATGTGCTCCAAGTCAGGTCATATTCCATCCCAAACATTCGAAATGCTATCCCATCATTATTCACTTTTAGCGTGCATAAAAACTCAATGGTTAGGTTCTCTATGCCAAATTCAAGAATTTCAAAGAATCCTCCCCAACCAATGGTATTGAAAATAGCATAAAATTCTGAATCCATACCTGTTTCTTGCAAGAGGGCCGGATCAATGATACTTGTGTGTGAGAAACTACACTCACTAAGAGTGAAGAATTCCCCATCTCTTCGGCATTTAGCCTGAGGCCACTCTCGGTCTCCATTACTCTAGCTAGGGGAATGAAGGGTACTAGCTCACTTTTCCACCTCTCTCCTCTCATGAGCACTAGCATGGTGAGGTTCTTGGGAAGAACTCACACTTGTTGGACTTTTTGAAATGGGAGGCAAGCAACTTCTTCATCTTACTACAAGATAAGCTACCAAGCTTCTACCACTACTATGAAATGAGGACTATTTTTGGGTTTTGGTTTTTGGATGGCTACTACTAAGCTAAGCTTGAGAATGAACTTGCAACTAAGGAAGGAAAGGAAGAACTTGTGAGCTCGAGATGGTTCTGGTGGTTTTGGTGTGGAGTTGAGCTCACAATGCAAGGGTATATATAGGGGGAGAAGGGCATCTTGATGTCTCCCACAACATGGATCGGCCGACCCCCCTATGACACTTTCAAATTTGCTTTGCTTTAGCCAGGGGACATGTCTAAAGTGAGTAATACATTTTCAGGATGGGCCAACACATGGGTCGGCCGACCCCCTACATGTCCCCTCAAACTTTAAACTTTGTGTCATCATGTGTCTAGTAAAGATGCAACTATGTTTAGTCCAAAGTTGACACAAATTTTAAAGATTCCCTTGCCTAGTGTTTGGTGAAAGAGAAAAGATGAATGCCAAAGTGGAGACATGTCTAAAGTGATTCCCATGGACCATGAGAGCACTAAGACATGCCTTTGGCTGGTTGTTGTGGTCCCATGAGCATCCAACATAAAGAGGAACATCTCATGCTTAAAGAGTAAAGCAAAGGACCATTTCTTTTCAGATGTTGGCTTTGTTGATATGCATGATGTTATGAGCATGCTGAGTAGAGTGCAGCAGGGTGCAGGAGGGTACCATGGTGGGATCGGCCGATCCCACCTTGGATGCTCCTTGAGCACCAAAGTGTTGTGTCATACTCAGGGTACTAAGCCAAGATAGAGCATGTGCCAGTGGGCCCAATGGTGGGGTCGGCCGACCCCACCTTGGGGTGGTCCCATGGCAAAGAGTGTTGCAAGTTATTGTCAAGGTGTTACTAGCATGAAAATTTATTTTGTCGAAATGAAATATGCAGAATTAACTAAGTATGCAATTGAAGGAAAATGAAAAAAATGAAATGCATGAAAAATTAAATATGAGATAACTACTGATTTACCTTATCAGCAAGGGCTCCATGTTTCAGGTCCGTAGAGCAGGACCTCTCCGTCTTGTCATTCATTGGGTGCTTCGGTCGGTCCCGGAGATGGAGACCGTGGTTGCACCTCGTCGGCGAGTTCTTCTTTTACTTCGGCTTGTTGGCCGACTCGCTCTTTTTCTTGTTCCTACGGCGTGGGTGACGACGACGATGTTTGTTGTCTCGAGGTTCTTTGTCCTTCACCTGCATGTTAGCTTTATAACCGTTGAATGGACACTTTACCTTATATTCCAGGAATTGGAGGTGAAGTTGGCCGGATCCCACGTAAATGACGGCGTTAACCGTATTAAGGAACGGCCTTCCCAGGATGATCGCGATGTCTACATGGATCCCATGTCCAATATAAGGAAATCGACGGGGACGTAGCTGTTTTGGACTTTGATGAGAATGTCCGTTGCTAGTCCCTCGGGGAACCGTAGCGTCTGATCGGCCAGCTGCAAACGAACAAATGTAGGGAGCAAAGGTCCCCCTAGTAAGTTATCATATGTTACCTTGGACATGATGTTGACACTCGATCCAAGGTCGCAGAAGGCGTCGTGGAAGACTTGTGGTCCAATCTGGCAGGTGATGGTCGGCAGGCCTGGATCTTCCTTCTTGGTGATGAAGGGTGGATCAAGTAGATAACCCCAGTTTGACCGGAGCGGAGGCTTACCGTACCTCGTAGTGACTAATTTAACACCCTCTATTGGATCCTCAGGTTTCCCGGGATCTTACCTTGCTCGTAGGATGGGACAGCTGCTGCTAATTGAGCTAATTGTGTTTCTAGCATTTTATTAAAACTCAATTGATTTTTCATAGCAGAATTAAAGCTATCCATTTTCTCATTTATATTTTCAAGAGTCTTATCATTAGCCATCATTTTTATTAATACTATCATTTATTTTAGATTGGCCTAAGACAAGATCTCTTAAAGAAGGTTGGTTATTATAAGAATTATTGAAATTATTGCTATAACCATTACCTTGATTTTGGTAGAAGGGGCGCGAGTTCCATCCTTGTTGTTGTTGTTGGGGCGGTACCCGTTGTTGTTGGCGTTGTTGATGAAGCTCACTTCCTCCTTCGTCTCGGGACAATTATTTCTCAAATGGTCATTGCCTCCGCATACCTCGCACCATTGGTCGGCTTCGACGGCTCGTGCGGTTGCATAAGGTTGAACGACCTCTTGTTCCCTCTTGGAACTTTCTTCTACTTTCTTCATCAGGAGGTCCATCTTGCGCAGAGCATGTCCACCTCATTGAGAGCATGAACACCTCTCTTCTTCGGCTGAAGACGTTCCTCATTCCAACCTTGGTTGGTAACCATCTTCTCTATGAGGTCCTTGGCATCTCTCACATTGTGTTGTAAGAATGCCCCTCCAGCGGCTGCATCTAGGTGACTACGGGCCATACCGGTCAGGCCATGGTAGAAACCTTGGATAATGAGCCACTCCTCTATCCCATGATGAGGACAGGCGCGAATGTACTCTTGTAGACGTTCCCATGCTTCGGAATCGTCTCATCAGCTTGTTGCTGGAAGCTGGATCTTTCCACGAAGGGCGCTGGTCTTGCCCATCGGGAAGAACTTCTTGAGAAACGCATTGGCGCACTCCTCCCAAGTGTTGGCTTCACTCTTGTTGGCGTAGAACCATTGCTTCGCCTTTCCCAATAACGAGAACGGGAAAAGACGAAGACGGATGGCGTCTGCAGACACATTCTTCATAGTGAAGGTACCACATACCTCCAAGAAGTGTTGGAGATGGGCGTTGGCATCCTCATGCGGCTTCCCACAGAATGGATTGGCTTGCACCATGTTGATGAGAGCTGGCTTGAGCTCGAAAGTCGCATCCCCCAAGTTAAGCTGCGGACCCGTGGCGACATTGTCGGCCGACGGCGCAGAGTACTCGGAGATGGTCTTTTGGGCCATGGCTTCTCTTCTAGCTGGTGCAAAAACTTCCTCCTCGAACGGATTCTGGTTCGAGATGAACCTCTGAGGTGGAACTTGACGAAGTCTAGTCCTCCTCAACACTGCTCGGGATTTCAACGAAGTTTGACGGCAGTTGGAAACCGCTCATACACCTACTAGTTTCACGATAACGAAAGAAACTAGACAGGTGAGGGTTAGCCCCTATACTAATTGATAACTAATATATAGCAGACTCCGGATTCACTCTCTCTAAACTCCTAGGCTTGCTTTCCCGGCAACGGCGCCAGAAATGCTTGTTGGTATTTCTTAGCGTCGCTACTAAGAATAGAGTTTTAATCTATCCCGGCAACGGCGCCAGAAACGCTTGTTAACACTTCTTAACGCAACCACTAGAACTAGACTATGGAGCCTAACCCCAGCAACGGCGCTAGAAGTGTCTTGGTGGTAAAACTATTGACTATTGGATAGTTCCGCAAGCGCACAGAAAATACCGATGTAGCACTTCACCCGGGAGTATTCCAAGGTATCGTTATTTATTTTATCCCAAGGAAAGCAAGCTAGGAAAGATGTAGAGAGAGGAAAGATAGATCCTTTAGTCTTACTATAATCTATTATCAATTAGAGAAGCAAAAGGGTATAAGTGGATATAATGGAGGATAGATAGATAAGATAAATAAATTAAGCAAAGAGTATATGATATGAAAGATAGCTTTAGTAGAGTTAGCTAGGTGGGAGGACAACGAGTGAGTATAAAGTACTCCTATGTTTCTACCTTTACTCCTATGAACTAATCCTAATTAAATAGATGACTTAACTAGATTGACGCCTTGCTACTTGTGTGAGAGGGATAAACGAGAGAGTAAAGCGATAGAAGGTTGTTCACCTAACCCAGTACTCAAGCGGATATTTGGCTTATGGACGCCTTACCTTTTAAGAACTAGCCTGAGTTCACGTGAGGGGATCTAGGTAGCCAGGCAAAATCTGTCACCTTTTGCCCATGCGCCCCTACTGTCCGTGCAAGCCAGCGGTAGTCAAAGATAAGATGAAGTATGAGCACCACGCTCACACTTATCTACACCTTTAGCTATCGATCAAAATAGCTAAAGCCCCTATCCTAAGATAGGACGATGACGCACACACAAGAAGCTATTTAAAGGAAATCAATCTAACTAAGACAACTATAGAACTAAGATAAGCACACAACAAGACTATATAAATATAGACTTGCACTAAGTAAATACTTAAATAAATACTTGGAAAGTAAATACTTAAGTAAATGCAAAGTAAAGTAAAGAAAGAATAATATATTAAATAAATAAAGTCTTACAAAAGAAGAAAGATACAAGGGCTATACCAGACTCCCAGAAGACGACTCCGGAGACCCGAGCTTCGCCCGACTCGACTCTAACTCCCACTCTAGACTAACTACTACTACTCTTGCTTGATCTCACTGAGAGTGGAGATGTGTGAGATATCTTGGGTGTGGTGAATGAGAGGGTGAAGGCCTCTATTTATAGTGGAGGTGGAGTAGGGGCTACTCCGGTGCCACGTCAGCGTGATCCTCGTGATCCTTCTCTCTTCACCTGGATCCACCGCCATAGCAACCGACTTGATGAATGGCTTGGATATTCTTCACGTGTCAAACATGCATTTTGCCACCGACTTGGATGAGGGTCACCATGGGGTCGGCCGACCCCTGTCTCTGACATGTGGGCCCGGGGTACATCTTCTAGAAGGTGCTGATGTCACCCTGATGAATAGTGCTGTGGGTCCCACCAAGGGGGTCGGCCGACCCCCCTATGACAGGGCTGGCCCACCTTCTCTCCCTTGGTGACCCCACATGTCATGGAGCAAGTCTTGTGAAGTTGGTTGCATTTGGTTTTCGGTGTGGACCCATGAATCCATGTGCTTCTCATCTTGCACCATTGAGCAAAAGCACATGCTTGATCCAATGGTTGATATTGGCTTGAACATGCTTCTCTTGGATCATGCCATGTCACCATGGCCGAGGTGGCCCAAAGGTGGGTCGCCCGACCCCCTTGGTGGGCCCACCTGGCCTCATTTTGTTCATTTTGCCATCTCCTACAAGTTCACAAGCTAAGAGTACAAGTGGAACTTATTAGTGATAATATGCTCATGATATGCTATTCTTCCTTGAAACCGAGGCCTGTGGACGGTATTGTGATAAGGTAAAACATGTCTATAACTTTCGTCAACAGCTGACAGGAACGACGCAGGTGCCAACCAACTGCCTCATCCACCTCCACCACCTCCTCCACCGCCACCGCCGCCACCTCCACCTCTGCCTCTACCACCGTACGATATGATCCAAATGGCCCAGATGCAGGACTAGATGATGCAGAGAACATGGCCTAGATTATGCAAAACATACAGTAGCTGGCTAGGGTGCTCAGAGTGGAGGAGCTACACAACCACCCCGACAGGAGGACTCTCTCAGGAGGTTCATGATCACTCTCCTCCAGTTTTCCACCACGCCATCGAGCCGATGGATGCTGATGATTGGCTCGAGACCATTGAGAGCAAGTTGCAGCTTGCTCATTGTGAGGGCCATGATAAGGTCCTCTATGCCGCGCACCAGCTTCAAGGCCCAGCGAAGTACTGGTGGTATGCCTACTCCGCCGCTCACGAGGACGCCGACACCATCACCTGGCGGGAGTTTTGCAAGGCCTTCTGCGACCAGTATGTCCCATCCGGCGAGATCAAGGTGAAGCACTAGGAGTTTCAGGACCTCAAGCAGGGCACGATGTCCATGCGTGAGTATCTCACACGGTTCACCCAGCTGTCCCGCTAGGCCCCGGATGATGTGGACACTGATGAAAAGAAGCAGGATTGCTTCAGGCAAGCTCTCTTTAATCTTTTACACTAACGCATCTTTCATAGATGTTCTTCCTTTTCACTACATGTCAAGTAATTAATTTGTTGTCTGCTACAGACATGGACTCAACCCAGGACTCCTCTACACCCTAGCTTCGAATGAGTATTCCTCATTCAAGAAGCTGGTTGACAGTGCCTTCACAGTGGAGAAGGAAAGGAATGGCCTCTATGCAGATCGCAAGAGGAAGATGGCCTTCTAGGGAGAGTCCTCAGGCAGCTCCACTGGTCCGCGCTATGCTCCACTTGCTCTAGCTTCTAGGCAAATCCCACAACAGTAGTAGCACCAGCCGCCCCAGTACCAGCAGCCAGCTCCCCAGTACAAGGCTCCACCTCAGCAGCAGTAGCAGCAGCCTCGCCAGGCTCAGACACCTCGCCTGGCCTTCCCAGCTCCGCAGCAGTCCCGTGCAACACAGGGGGTGGGGCAGATTGGTACGTGCTACAAGTGCAACCAGATGGGGCACTTGGGCAACCAGTGCCCGACCAGGCAGCAGGCTTCACCAGCACCTCGGCAGCAGAACCAGAACAAGAATAGTGGCCATAACTGTTGACGGTCCTTAAACACCCATTTTACCATCAACATTTGACCCTAAAGTCCACAAAAAAGGCATGAAATGTAGTCAAATAGGTTTCAAACTAACCAAATTCCACATGTCCATAGATTTTATTTGAATGTAGGATTTGAACCAAATTTGGACATATGGACCCACCAGAGGCCAAGCCCACTTAGCAGGGCCCAAATGGGCCTAAGGGGGGTGGCGCCCGCCACCCCTAGGTGGCGCCCGCCACCTCTAAGTGGTGCCCGCCACTTGGGTTGGCCCAAGCTTCACTCCCTGCCACCTCACTGATCCGTGTGACCTTCCCAAGGCCAAATCTTGGCCCTTTGTCACTAGGTAAGTGGCATCGGACGACTCAGGATGAAGTGGCATGGAACAAGGCTGAATGGCGGTTGCTAGGACATGCAACCGACCTCCAAACCACCTTGGACAACCACCTGGATGCCGTTGAAGCCAAGGCGGTGCATCCAACGGTGAGGGAGGTGGCGGCCGCCACCTAGGGCTGGCGCCCGCCACTAGGGTTAGCCCTAGGTCGGCTGGCTGCCCCTATAAGTACCCCTCACTCATTTGGGCTATAAATACCCCCCGGAGGCATCACTTCATTCATATCTCAAAGCAAACCAACACAAGCAAGCAAGAGAACCAGAGAGCAAGTTAGAAGCTCAGGGAGCTTAGGCAAGTAGGGTAGCTAGTAGAGAGAGTATAGCTTTAGTGCCCTCGCTACAGCGCAGCTCTTAGTTTAGCACAGCTTAGCCTAAGTTCTTGGCAGAATTAGCGTAGAGCTTGCTAAGAGAGAAGCGGGTGCGAACGACTGGCATTGGAGGTCGGTTGATTTCCCGGCATCTCTGGTCTGGTTTCCTCTCTTGTATCTCAGGCACATTTATCTTTATCTTAGTATTACTTTAAGCATTACTTTCAGTATTACTTTGTCAAGTACCTAGAGTGTGACCTAGCTATCCTATAGTTCAATTCACTTAGCCATAGTAGTTAATCTCTAGTTAGCTTAGTGTTTGATCTTTGCCAATAGGTTGCTTAGTTAGTTTAGTGTTTATCTTATTAAGTCAAGTGTTTGCTCTGACGTCCGCAAGGGTGTCTCTATTCAAAGCTAGGGTAGAGATAGTTAGAATATAGTAAAGCGTGGTGCTTAGTTATAGACTTACCTTCAGATACGGCTGGACCCCGGATAGCTGTGGTAGCAAGCAGGTGGTGACAACCCTGTGCCTTGAATTCCACCACGTAGTTGGCCCAGTTTAACAGTAAGGCTCCTTGTGCTAGCGTTCAACCTGAGTGGTAAAGGCTAGTACGCCTCGATACTTGACAAGATAGGAATAAAACTTTACTCAACTTAGTTGCTTTATTGTCTTTTGCCTGCCTTGCTTCGTAACTATCTTGCTTCCTAGTTATCTTGCTTGTAGTTATCTAGGAGTAGTTATTAGTTAGTGGTTAGTTATCTTAGTTACCCATAGTTACCCTCTATCTACCTCCATCCACCTTACCATGGCCATCCATTTTCATCCTTACCTAGCCATCCATATATTCTTTCTAGCCTTCCATCCCTTCTCTTCCCTTCTCCCTTTTCCTTTTCTTATTTCTTCGACTCTCATCCCCTCCTTGACTCGACTCATACACCACTCTAGCCTTCCCTTGGGATCAAATAAATCAACACCTGGTACTCCCAGGTGAAGTGCTACTACGATAGTTCTGTGCGCTTGCAGAATCTCCTCCTGGTAGATTGCATTCTCTCTAGCTAGCTCCAACTAGTGTCAGGATTGACAACCCCGCTTGGCATTAGTTGATAGCTGCTTTAGCTCCACTCCTTTAGGTATAGTGACCGGTCTTGCTTCAAGCATTTCTGACGCTGTTGCGGGGATAGACTCCACAGTCTACTCCTAGTAACAACGTTAGCAAGTGCCAACAAGCATTCCTGGGCGTTACCGGGGATAGTTGCCTAGCACTATCTTTAGTGAAGCTAAGAACTACCAACAACCATTTCTGGGCCGTTGCCGAGGAAGGCAATTGGTGTATCGGTTGAGTCCGTGTCGAATTTATCTTCGCTTAAGCTCCCGCTTAGCGAATCCCATCTTACACCATTCTTTTTTTTTCTAACTCTTCTTATCTTTTTCCTTCATCTTCTTCAACTTCTTCCTTCTTATCTTGTTCTATCTTCACGATGGCCAATAAGACCATTCGTGAGTTTTCTGCTCCTTTTGCCGCTAATGTAGCAATAGGACCAGACGTGATCGATGCCAACCTCAATTTTGAGTTAAAAACGGCTCTGATCACGATGGTCCAAGCTAGCCCATTCTGTGGCAAGGCTCATGAGGATGCCAATGCTCACCTCCAACAATTTTGGAGATTTGCGGCACCTTCACCATTAAGGGGATAACCCAAGAAGCCATCCGTCTTCGTCTCTTTCCTTTCTCTTTGCTAGGAAAAGCGAAGCAATGGTTCTATACCGATCGCAACGCTGTAGACACATGGGACAAGTGTTCCAATGCTTTTCTTGCCAAATTCTTTCCTATGGGCAAGACGAATGCTCTTCGCAACAAAATCTCCAGCTTTACACAACAAGCCAAGGAATCTATTCCCGAGGCTTGGGAGTGGTTGCAAGAGTATGTCGCTGCTTGTCCGCACCATGGTATGGAGGACTGGCTATTGATCTAGAACTTCTACCATGGCCTAACCCCTCTCTCTTGAAGCCATTTGGATGCCACCACCGGCGGTGCATTCTTTTCTCTGAATGTTGTAGATGCTAAGGCTCTCATAGAGAAGATGGTGGCAAACCAAGGATGGAATAACGAAAGACTACAGCCCCGTAAGCAAGGTATACATTCCCTTAAGGAGGCCGACATGATCGTGGCCAAGATGGACCAGCTAGCAAAGAAGCTAGACAGATGTGAGAAGATGAACCAACAAGAGAGTGTCCAATCTCTGGAATCCTACATGACTTGTGAAGTCTGTGGAGAAGCCGGACATTCTGGGAGCCACTGCCTCGAGCTACATGAAGATTTGAACTTCATCAACAACAATAACGGTTTCCGTCAACAGAATCAAGGATGGAATCAGCCTGCAAACTCTCAAGGTAACAATTAATTCCCCCGCTCTAATTTTCATAATTCTGATGATTTCTCATTCTTAAAGAATCTAGTCTACTCTCAAGGTAGAACTACTAAATTTTTGAATAAGAAATTAATGTCGAATGATAAAGCCCTTGAGAATATAATGCTAAATTGGAAGATTTCTCATCTGCTCTGAAAAATCAACTTAGCTTTGATAAGATGTTAGAGACCCAATTAGCTCAGCTTGCTGCTATCATACCAACTTTTGAAACTGGCAAAATTCATGCTAAACCTGACATGGAAACTGCAAATGGTTGAAATAAAATATTTTAACTATTATGAAGATCAAACCACGACTGTTAAAAAGGGTGATCCTGGTAGTCCCATAATTAGATGCTCAATTTTTGGTGAAGTCTTTAAAAATGCCATGTGTGATTTAGGATCGAGTGTGAACATTATATCTAAAGATTCTTATGAAAACTCATTCTTTCCCACCATGTCATCCACATCTGCCTATGTTGTGCTAGCTGATCAATCCACCTGCTATGTAGAAGGAATAGTCAATGATTTACTTGTTCATATTAGAGGCTCCTATGTTCCTGCTGATTTCATAATACTAGATATGGGAAATAGGAAAGATATGCCTCTAATCTTAGGTAGACCCTTCTTGAACACTGTTAATGCTTGCATATATGTGGGATGTGGTAAAATTCAAATGACATTAGGAGGGAGGAAGGAAATATTCTCCTTCTCCCGTGGTCCCGCATATGCCGCTAACATGCAGGTAGCAAAACCCGTTCGTACCAAGAAGAGGCGCCCAAGAACAAGGTGGAACAGAAAGAAAGAACCACCTCCTGAGTTGTGTGATTCACATAACAAGGGAGAGGTGCCAAAAGAAGAAGAACCAGATGGAGTACTAAGAGAAGAAGTGCCCAAGGAAGAAGATCCACCCGATATCTGTTCGCCTAAACGGCCGTTTAGTCCGTTTAAACACCGTTTAAACGGTAAACAGAGGCCATCTGTTTTGTTTAGGCCCTAAACGGTGAATTAAACGGTTGGACCGTTTAAACCCGTTTAAACCGTTTAAACCCGTCTAAATGGTCTAAAGAAAATCAGGTTAGACATGATTAAATGATCTAAACAACCATTTAATCCATAATTTGGTTAATTAGAGGACTACGACTACCATAATCAACACAAAACTAATTAACATTGTGAGTATATGAAATGTTGTGGGATTTAGATTTCTTCCAAAAATATTATTTGGTATAATATTTATTTTTACATGTGCAAATATGTACAGTTTCTATCAAATTTAATTTTTACATACACAAATATGTATATTTTAGTGTTACCATACAAAACCGTTTAGGCCGTTT
Source organism: Coix lacryma-jobi var. lacryma-jobi (assembly GCA_009763385.1). Lineage (NCBI taxonomy): Eukaryota > Viridiplantae > Streptophyta > Magnoliopsida > Poales > Poaceae > Coix > Coix lacryma-jobi. The sequence continues at coordinate 14,679 of VDCT01000441.1, read as the reverse complement.
AACTCCGTTTAAACACCGTTTAAACGGCCTAAACGCTAAACAAAGAGTGACCGACTGTTTACCGTTTACTGTTTAGGAAAACATTATAAGGATGAAACTCCATGGACCTAAGGTATGGTTTTACTTTTAATTTTTCCTTCAAATTTCCCTTTTTCAAATAAATAACATATGTCATGCATGCAACTAAAAAAAATATCACCAATTATCATTAGTTATATGCATAGGTATATGTTAACTTAGCTAGAACAATAAAATAGGATAGTTTCCCTTTTCACAACATTAGATAGTTTCCCTTTTAATAAAATGAGAACAAGAGCTTCGACCGAGAAAGAAGAAGGCCCTTCACCAGCAAGAAGCCAGCTTGGGGGAGACTCCCGCTCCAATAAGGTATGTCTCAAGCCTACACTTTACATTCAGTTCTTAAATTTTATATCTTTTGAATGTCACATGCTTGCCTGAATAACCATTCTATGAATAAAATTGATAAAATCTGCTTAAACAAGTTGAAACCTGAATAAGATTTGAAATATGTCATGCAAATGCTATTGTTATGGTTTGAATGACTAGTGTTATCTAAGTTGTAGCTTTTGTGGGTTGCACATGCTTAAACTGAAATCATGCTTAGTGAATAAAGTTAGTAAGAAAATGGAGTAATTCTTTAAACATGCTAAGGTGAAATTAGGACCTAATCTAGAGGATTTCTTTTAAAAATCATGAAAATCTTGCTAAAAGTTCCTCCTAGATTTTATCCCATCCCACCACCAGCCAAATATTTGTTAGTCATTAGTCAAAACTACAAAGAGCTTTGTTTGTGTTGAGCTTTGTTAGACCTCATAGATCTTAGTAGAGAAACTTATCATATCTTTTGAATCAAGATTCACACACACCCACCATAAATTGCCTACTTTCCACTTTGGAAGTTTGCAACCACCAAATAAATTGCTTATTCTCACACCGGAGATATGCAATACCCTGCCCAAACATCCCATTGCTAGCCTTATGCTATTCCTACACTGGGAATAAGAATTTCTCTCCTTCCCTACTCATTTCAAAAATCCTTTCCTATAGATGTCTGGGGAAATCTAGAGCTAAAAAGAGAGAGAAAAATGAGCAAAGTAGCTCAAGAAAGGACTATGTCCTAAAGAAAAAAAAGTGAGCAAAGTAGCTCAAAAGAGGACTATGTCCTAAGAAAATGTGAGGACACATCTTTTGTCTACTCACTATGTATCCAAAAAAAGAGAGAATTATCATTAGCTCTAGACCCCAGAAATTAACTAGGAAGGATTATGAAAAATCTCTCCATACACTTCCACATAACCACACATGCACATCTTGATCAATTTTTATGATTTGCTGCTCCTTATGATCTGAGTGTCTAGCTTAGCAATAAACATCAGGCAATTTGCTCATGGTTCTTAGCCTACCTATAACTCCACATATCATTATATAGAAATAGGAGAGGCTACATTTTGGCCTAAGTGAGGATTTAAACACCATTGAGTGATTGAGTGAATCTTGGAGGACTTAAGCAAGTTGTTATCTTTTGAAAACCTTGAAAAACCTCCAGACAAGATCCTAGTCAAACCTAAGCAAGATAAAAGTTTCCTATCTACTGCTTTATTTCACTCTTGCATGTTTGAAGGGAAAAGCTATAAGCCCCACATTGCTATGATTAATTATATATGCTAAGTTATTTCTCACTATACAATATGCACTTGCAGACATCTTAAGTTGCTATCCATTTCATGCTCAATGCTTAAACGCATTGTTGCTCGAGGACGAGCAACAGGTTAGCTTGGAGGAGCTTGTTGACGGTCCTTAAACACCCGTTTTACCATCAACATTTGACCCTAAAGTCCACCAAAAAGGCATGAAATGTAGTCAAATAGGTTTCAATCTAACCAAATTCCACATGTCCATAGAATTTTATTTGAATGCAGGATTTGAACCAAATTTGGACATATGGACCCACCAGAGGCCAAGCCCACTTAGCAGGGCCCAAATGGGCCTAAGGGGGGTGGCGCCCGCCACCCCTAGGTGGCGCCCGCCACCCCTAGGTGGCGCCCGCCACTTGGGTTGGCCCAAGCTTCACTCCCTAACACGTCACCGATCCGTGTGACCTCCCCAAGGCCAAATCTTGGCCCTTGGTCACTAGGTCAGTGGCATCGAACGGCTCAGGATGAAGTGGCATGGATCAAGGCTGAATGGCGATTGCTAGGACATGCAACCGACCTCCAAACCGCCTTGGACAACCACCTGGATGCCGTTGAAGCCAAGGCGGTGCATCCAACGGTGAGGGAGGTGGCGGCCGCCATCTAGGGCTGGCGCCCGCCACTAGGGTTAGCCCTAGGTCGGCTGGCTACCCCCTATAAGTACCCCTCACTCATTTGGGCTATAAATACCCCCGGAGGCATCACTTCATTCATATCTCAAAGCAAAGCAACACAAGCAAGCAAGAGAAGCAGAGAGCAAGTTAGAAGCTTAGGGAGCTTAGGCAAGTAGGGTAGCTAGTAGAGAGAGTAGTTATCTTTGGTGCCCTCGCTACAGCGCGGCTCTTAGTTTAGCACAGCTTAGCCTAAGTTCTTGGCAGAATTAGCGTAGAGCTTGCTAAGAGAGAAGCGGGTGCGGGCGACTGGCATTGGAGGTCGGTTGATTTCCCGGCGTCTCTGGTCTGGTTTGCTCTCTTGTATCTCAGGTACATTTATCTTTATCTTAGTATTACTTTAAGCATTACTTTCAGTATTACTTTTAGTATTACTTTATCAAGTACCTTGAGTGTGACCTAGCTATCCTATAGTTCAATTCACTTAGCCATAGTAGTTAATCTCTAGTGAGCTTAGTGTTTGATATTTGCCAATAGGTTGCTTAGTTAGTTTAGTGTTTATCTTATTAAGTCAAGTGTTTGCTCTGACGTCCGCATGGGTGTCTCTATTCAAAGCTAGGGTAGAGATAGTTAGAATATAGTTAAGCGTGGTGCTTAGTTATAGACTTACCTTCAGATACGGCTGGACCCCGGATAGCTGTGGTAGCAAGTAGGTGGTGACAGCCCTGTGCACCTTGAATTCCACCACGTAGTTGGCCCAATTTAACAGTAAGGCTCGTTGTGCTAGCGTTCAACCTAAGTAAGTGGTAAAGGCTAGTACGCCTCGATACTTGACAAGATAGGAATAAAACTTTACTCAACTTAGTTGCTTTATTGTCTTTTGCCTGCCTTGCTTCGTAACTATCTTGCTTCGTAGTTATCTTGCTTGTAGTTATCTAGGAGTAGTTATTAGTTAGTGGTTAGTTATCTTAGTTACCCATAGTTACCCTCTATCTACCTATCCATCCACCTTACCTTGGCCATCCATTTCATCCTTATCTGGCCATCCATATATTCTTCCTAGCCTTCCATCCCTTCTCTTCCCTTCTCCCCTTTTCCTTTTTCTTATTTCTTCGACTCTCATCCCCTCCTTGTCTCGACTCATACACCAGCCTAGCCTTCCCTTGGGATCAAATAAATCGACACCTGGTACTCCCAGGCGAAGTGCTACTACGATAGTTCTATGCGCTTGCAGAATCTCCTCCTGGTAGATTGCATTCTCTCTAGCTAGCTCCTACTAGTGTCGGGATTAACAACCCCGCTTGGCATTAGTAGATAGCTGCTTTAGCTCCACTCCTTTAGGTATAGTGACCGGTCTTGCTTCAAGCATTTCTGACGCTGTTGCCGGGGATAGACTCCACAGTCTACTCCTAGTAACAACGTTAGCAAGTGCCAACAAGCATTCCTGGGCCGTTACCGGGGATAGTTGCCTAGCACTATCTTTAGTGAAGCTAAGAACTACCAACAATAACTTCAGGCATGGAAAGGTGAACCATGTGGCTCTAGAGTCAGCTTAAGAGGCTCATGATGTGGTGATTGGTACGTTCTGCATTGATTCATATCATGTTATTGTGTTGTTCGATTCTGGGGCATCGCATTCATTCATATCAGCACCACGCATAGAAAGATGTAATCTGCCTAAAACTTTGTTGAAAAACAAGCTGTTAGTCAAGTCTCCTTGAGGAGAAATGTTGTTAGAGTATATGTGCCCCAATGTGAGTTTATTCATAAGGGGGGGTAGTTTTCCCTTTTCATCTCATCGCCCTAGAGTCACAAGAGGTGGATATTATTCTAGGTATGGACTGGTTGGGCAGACATCATGGGATTATTGATTGTGCTCAGCAGACCATCACAGTGAAGCATCCAGATGGCATAGAGATTTCATATCAGGCATCGCCGAAGATGATGGAAGCAGCCATAGTGTATGAGGTAGTTGTGGTGCCAGATATTCGGGTTGTCAAGGAGTTCCCTGATGTCTTCCAGAAAGTGTCAGGTATGCCACCCGATCGTGAGATTGAGTTCTCTATTGATTTAGTTCCTGGCACTGCACCTATATATAGGCGACCATATAGAATGGATGCTGAAAAGCTAGCTAAGCTGAAGACGCAGATCCAAGAGCAGCTAGAGAAGGGGCATATTCGTCCTAGTACATCCCCGTTGGGAGCCCCTGTGATCTTTGTCCCAAAGAAGGATGGAGGCAGACGAATGTGCGTTGATTACCATGCATTAAATGAAGCCACCATCAAGAACAAGTACCCTATTCCTCGCATTGATGATCTATTTGATCAGTTGAAGGGTGCTCATGTGTTCTCGAAGATTGACCTGCAAATAGGCTATAATCAGCTGAAGATTCATGAAGCTGATATTCCGAAGACTGTATTTGTGACTCGATACGGGCTTTATGAGTGCACAGTGATGTCTTTTGGCTTGACTAATGCCCTAGCATTCTTCATGTATCTGATAAACAAGGTTATCATGGAGTTTTTGGATTTGTTCATCGTGGTGTTCATGATGACATCCTAGTATTCTCGAAGAATGAAGAAGAGCATGAGAAGCATCTGAGATTAGTGTTGCAGAAGCTCAAAGAGCATCAGTTGTATGCGAAGCTGAGAAAATGTGAGTTCTGGTTAAGGAAGGTTGTATATATGGGGCATGTCATCTCAGAGGGTGGAGTATCTGTTGATCCAGGCAAGGTCCAAGATATATTGGACTGAAAAGTACCAGAGAGCGTCACTGAGATTCGGAGTTTCCTTGGTATGGCGGGATATTATCGCAGATTCATTGAGGGATTCTCCAAGATCACGAAGCCGATGATGAAGCTGACTGAGAAGGGTGCCAAGTTCGTATGGCCCCCTAAATGCCAGGTCGGTTCGAGGAGCTAAAGGCGAGGTTGACTTCTTCTTCTATTCTTGTCATGCCAGATGTCCAGAAGAACTTCACGGTCTATTGTGATGCTTCTCGTCAGGGCCTAGGATATGTACTTATGCAGGAAGGTCGTGTGATTGCCTACGCCTTGAGACAGCTCAAAAAGCATGAGCTGAATTATCCTACACATGATCTGGAGTTGGCAGCTGTTGTTCATGCTCTAAAGATCTGGAGACACTATCTGATGGGCAAGAAGACAAAGATATAAACTGATCATAAGAGTTTGAAGTACATCTTCACCCAACCAGATCTGAATCTCTGCCAACGAAGATGGCTAGAGTTGATAAAAGATTATGATCTGAATATCATCAATCATCCAGGCAAGGCGAATGTTGTAGCAGATGCCCCGAGCATGAAGGTCTACTGCAATGTTCTGGAAATCCAGGAGTGCAGCAGCTGGATGCATGAGGAGAGTTGCGAAGCTTAACCTGGGTATTCTGGGCCACACTGTTGCAGTAGCCTTGGGGGGATTCAACCTTAGAGCAGGATATCCGAGTAGGACAGCTCACTGATGAGTATGTGTGTGACGTAACGACCCTAATCCCATGGCCCACTGATCACTATCAACCACTGACAGTCGATCCGTACAGCCAAGAGATTAAGACCGGGTTCGCCACTGGGCTACATCAGTGCCCGATGTCCGCAGGATCAGCTCACAATTCAGTTACAATCTCTTGAACATTTTGACAAATAACATCGGAGTAAATAGCGGAAGACTTAAATAACAATAGTTTTACAAACCAGTGTTCAACATAAACTTAAAGTGAAATTATTACAGACCATAGTTCAAATAGAGTTGGCAGGGTAGCAGATGACAACAACTAAAAGATAAAGATACATCACCCAGCCCGAGGGTGAATAATCACTCATCGGCCTCATCGGCTCTTCCTGAACAACAGTCACACAGCAGGGTCCGAGGCATACTGAGGAGTCTGCCATACCTGCAACATGGGTAAAAGAACCCTGAGTACAAAGGTACTCAACAAGACTTACCCGACTAAAGAAAAGGGAGAAGACTCAGGAATGCAGGCTTAGGGTAGTCAAGGTGAGGCTTAAGCAAGTTCAAGTATTTTGCAGAAAAACATTTTTGGTAAACCTTATTTTTATTTTGAAAGATTCGGTATTCCTTGTTCCATCATAATCATTCATGATTCATTTACATTTCAAAACAGACCTAGTTGAGAACCACTCCCTGTTGACAGTCAGTGACTAAGTCTCCATAACCGAGGAGCAGCGTTAATCCGGATAAATAATACTCAGCTGAGGATCCCTATCCACACTGCATATGTAGCACCCAAGCTTGCATATGCCAACTCGTCTACCACGATTCCTCCAAGATTGGGCCCGGTCCTACGCCACCCGGAAGTACAGTACACCACTCCAATCCGGGCCTCTAACCCACGTGGGTACATGCTACTTCCGCCATCTCTCCACTCCCAGTGCGCGGTTGTCGGTCCAATCAAGGATTCCTCGGAGCCGAAGCTTTCCGTAGTATGTGAATAGTTGCAAGTCTTAGTCAATCAGGCCCCCATACAGGTGGTCCCTAAATTTTCCAGCCAGCGACAAGCACCTCGGGACTCTAACCCAAGAGTACGTCCTGTCAGTTTTTCAACCCTGTCCCGGTCGGTGTCAACTGTTGAGTCCCGGACTACAACATGACGGCACCGTACGCAAGGACAACCTCTCCTTCCCATTGACTAGGTACGGATCAGATACTTAGCCAATGGTGGGAGTAAACCAGAAATTCCCATAAATATTCTTAAAGTGACCACACTTTGAACTTGGCATTTTTATTGCAAATCTATCATATAGCATTGCTAAGCATTTTTCAAATAGTTTTTGAAAAGCAGGTATCGGGTGTATCATTGGTCAAGGTAGATAATGCATCAGATAGGATTTCACTCAACTCCTATCAACCTAATGCAATAATTTAACTCAAAACATTTAAAGAAAGCATTTATAAAAGCAAGGTAGGGTTAAATGCACCGGGGCTTGCCTTGGACGGCAAAAAGAGTAGACTCGGGGTAGGTATAAGCGTCGGAGCTCGGGTTGCCTCGGGGACAGATCCTTCGGTGGCTACCTCGACTTCAGGGCCTTCTTCGTCAACTATACGGATGCAATGATGAATGCTCATGAGAATGGTGATATGGACTTAAGGTGCAAGACAAACCACTGATACTAGATTACTCTAAGGCAAGGCATAAACGAAATCTAGGTTGAGCATAAAAGTAACCATTTCTTCCTTAAGCAAAATTTGATTAAACTAGACTTTATCATAACTATCCTAAGCATCAACCAACATAGCATCACAAACATCATAGACCAAAGGGTAGGGGTCTATGAACATCAAGCAATCCAAAAGTCACTTCACAGGGCATTCAACGCTAACTCTAATCACCTTTTCTATTTTCTTAATTATTTAAAAAGGTCATTTTATGAAGGTGCTCTCAAAAATTACCAAATTAATCACACAAGTTCATTAGAGTACAACTATATGGCAAAACAAATTTCATAATTTTTGGAGGTCATTAAGGTGCTCAATTAAATCTAGACATTTAATTAACAAAAGGCACTATTCCTTAATTAAAATAAAGCCCAAAAATCAACTTGTTTCAAAAGACTTCAAAATTTCACCAGAGACTTGTCATGGCATAACTAGCTCACAAAAGTGATCTCATAAATTGGAGTTATAAATCATTTTCTAAAAATCCAAAACCATCATTTATTAATTAAAAGGGAGATTTTTCATTTTCAAATTTTTGCAGAAAAGTCAAGTTTTATATTTTTATAAAATACTTCAGAGCATAAAGAGTCTACCACAAAAATTTCAGAATTTATGGATCAACACAGAAAATCACACAAAAAGATGAAATCTGAACACTATTCACATGTATGAGAAAATTGAAAAACAACACTGTTCTTCTCCTCCGTTCGCCGGCGGCCGGCCGACGGCGGCGGCGCTGCTGCGCGGCCACTGCGGGCACTCCGCGGCGAAACCGAGGGCATGGAGAGGTTCAGGAGCTCACCGTGAGTCGATTAGCGGCTCGGCGGCGAGGGAAGGGGATGAACGGAGGGAGGTGGTCGACGGTGGCGGCGGAAAGCTCACGGCGGCGATCGTCGTCCCGATGATCCTGAGCACCAAACAAGTCCACAGGGGCGGGGTTAGAGTCGCACGGGAGTAAGGAAGGTGATGCGGAGGTCGGAGGGAGATGATCAAGGCCGGAGAGGGAGTATTTCACGATCCGACCTCGACGGGCTTCTCGCCGGAGATGGGAACGGCGAGTTACGCCGGGCAACCAGGGACGGTAGAGACCAAATTGAGGAGTGGGGAAGCTGCACGGGCTCAAGGCGGAGCTGTTGAGCTAGTTGGTTGAGCGGCGGAGGGTTCGGACTGGGCTGGCCACGGTGGCGGAGGCGGTGAGAGCTTCGGCTCACCGGCGGGGAGGTTTTATAGGCGCGCTCGGGGCGGAGAGGTGTCACGGGCAGGCGGGTAAGCTTCACGGAGGCGTGCGCACTCGATTGTGCTCTGGCAGCAGGGTTGACGCGCGCTCGGGGCCTGGGCGTGAGCTCGCCGGCGATGGCCAACGCGGCGGCGACGATCTGGGAGCTGTAGGGGACGGCGCACGGGTCAACTTTGGCGCGGCGGGAGCGGTATGATGTCGCGGTTGCGGGCGATGCGGGGTCGGGGGCGGGCGTGCGGCTGCCAGGCGCGTGGTGCACGCGGCACCGGCGGGGCGCCATGGCCGGGTCCCCCCCCCCCCCTACCGGAGAAGATGAACAGGGTAGGGGTGTAGGGTTTGACTTTTGGCTGTTTCTGAAATTGCAAATTACTTCCAAAATTTGAACTGTGCGACAAAAACTCAAAACACCAAGTTGTTCAGAAAAATGAGATCTACAACTTTGTCAATATGAACATTTTCAAATTCCAAATAGTTTTGAACAAATTTGAAAACAGTAAAGGGGACACTTTTTCAAACTTGATTCAAATCAAAATTACTCTGGATTTCAAACTGAAACTTGAAAATCTGTAAACATGAAAGTTGTTCCTTTTATCAAAACCTACAACTTTGCTATTATACACTTTTCCAGAAACTCATTAGTTTTTGAACTCATTTTGAAAACTGAAAAGGGGACAAAAACTGGAGTTTGATTGAATTTGAAATAACTCAAAACTTTGTACTGCAACTTGAAAATTTGTAAATACCAAAGTTGTTTCTCTTTGACAGATCTACAACTTTGCTTTTTGGGCCAATCCCAAATTTTGAATAATTTTGAATTACAAAAAGAGGGATAAAATCCAGGATTTGGAAATCAGGGTTCACAAAGGGATTTGAAATCAAATTCTGATCTTTGAACTTTGGCCAACACAACAACACTACAAGACACCAAAGGAACAAGAATTACACAAAGCTAATCACAGAGATGAAATTACCATTTTGCCCTAGTAGAGAGAAGTGGGCTAATTAGGGTTTTTGAAATAGAGGTAATTCACATAAAATGATACACTTAGCAAAATGCATACACATGAAATCATGATTAAGATGCTTAATGATGATAATGATGGTATGTCAAGTTAATTACATGCTAAACACCAGAGGTGTTACAGCCTCCCCCCTAAAAGAAATCTCGCCCCGAGATTCTGCGTCTTAAGGAAGGACAAAGAGGGGATAAAGGCAAAACCTTACATGGACAGAGATTCGAGAAAGTCGGGGTAGTTCTTTGCTAGGAAGTCTTCGGATTCCCAGGTGGCTTCTTCTTCAGAGTGCTGGTTCCACTGGATTTTGTACCATCTGGTGGTGGTTCTTCGGGTAACACGATCCTTGTGGTCCAACACGCGAACTGGATATTCTGAGTAGGACAGATCAGGCTCTAGCTCAACACCTTCAACTTCCACGACATGTTCTGGTACTCTGAGACATTTCTTGAGTTGGGAGACATGGAAAACATTGTGGACAGCGGAGAGATGATCGGGCAACTTCAGCTTGTAAGCTACCTTGCCACAACATTCCAAAATCTCAAACGGACCAATGTAGCGGGGTGCTGCTAACTTTCCTTTGACTCCAAAACGAGTGACTCCTTTGGTTGGTGAGACCTTGAGATATACATAATCTCCAACTTGAAACTTCAGAGGTCGACGTCTCTTGTCAGCGTAACTCTTCTGTCGAGATTGGGCAATCTTCATATTCTCTGTATCTGCTTGACTTTCTCTTCCATATCTTTGACCAGATCAACTCCAAAGAATTCTCTTTCTCCGGGCTCAGACCAACTGAGAGGTGTACGACAACGACGGCCGTACAGTGCTTCAAAGGGTGCCATTTTGATGCTCTCTTGGTAACTGTTATTATAAGAGAACTCTGCCAAAGGCAAACAGTCATCCCAAGTATCTGCGAAGGTAAGTAAGAACACAGGCTCTCAACATGTCCTCCAGCACTTGGTTGACTCGCTCAGTTTGTCCATCTGTTTGCGGATGATATGCCGTGCTATGTAAGAGCTTGGTTCCAAGTGAGGTATGGAACGCTTTCCAAAACTTAGCGACAAACTGGGTACCACGGTCAGAGACAATGGTCTTGGGTATGCCATGAAGTTTTACTATGTGTTCTTGTACAAGGTGGCATACATGGGGACGTGTGTAACTGGTCTTCACTGGCAGAAAGTGAGCTTGCTTAGTGAGTCGGTCCACAATTACCCAAATGGAATCAAAACCTTTCTGGGTCTTGGGTAGTCCATTGACAAAATCCATACTAATGTCGTCCCATTTCCAAGCGGGTACTGACAAAGGTTGCAATTCTCCTCCAGGCTTCATGTGTACTGCCTTGACTCTTTGGCAGGTATCACACTGAGCGACATACCGGGCAATCTCAATCTTCATTTTAGTCCACCAGAATCTCTGCTTTAAGTCTTGGTACATCTTGTTGCTGCCGGGGTGAATAGAGAATCTGGTCAAGTGTGCTTCATCAAGGATTAACTGTCTCAATTCAGGCACCTTGGGAACTACTAGACGGTTCTTGAACCAAACAACTCCTACATCATCGATCCTGAAACAATCAGTCTTTCCAGTCTGGACCCTTTCGATGATGTGCTTGATTCCAGGGTTATCCTTCTGAGCAGCAATGACTTGATCCTTGATGGTGTTTCTATGCTGACATTGTTCAGGCTTCCTTGCGACATATTTCGATACCCATCCTTTCGAGATCATGGCACAAGGAAGATCATAGGCTTCGTCATCAGACAGTTGCAGTATGACTTGCGACTGAGGGCATCGGCAACTACATTTGCCTTACCAGGATGGTAATGTACTTTGAGATCATAATCTTTAATCAACTCAAGCCATCTTCTCTGCCTCATATTCAATTCTTCTTGAGTGAAGATATACTTTAGGCTCTTGTGATCCGTATACATATTGCAGGTACTGCCTAACAGATAGTGACGCCAAATCTTCAAGGCATGCACGACTGCTGCTAGCTCAAGATCATGGGTTGGGTAGTTTTCCTCATGTCGCTTAAGCTGTCGTGAGGCATAAGCGATTACTCGTCCTTCTTGCATCAAAACACAGCCCAAACCAGTACCAGATGCATCACAGTATACATCAAAGGGTTTCTCGATATCTGGTTGAGCTAGGACTGGTGAGGTAGTTAGCAGTTTCTTCAAGGCTTGAAAGGCTTGCTCACAGGCTGGTGACCAAACGAAATCCACGGAATTCTTCAACAACTCTGTGATAGGCTTGGCGACTCTGGAGAAATCTGGGATGAATCGACGATAGTATCCAGCCATTCCCATGAAGCTGCGAACTTCGCGGACAGTGGTAGGTGGCTTCCAATCCAAGATATCTGCCACTTTTCAGGGTCAACTGACACACCTTCGGCGGACAGGACATGACCAAGGAATTGAATTCGATCTAGCCAGAATTCACATTTACTGAACTTGGCATACAGCTGGTGATCTCTGAGACGAGAGAGAACGATTCGAAGATGCTTGGCGTGATCTTCAGGAGTTCTTGAATAGACAAGGATGTCGTCAATGAACACGACTACAAATTTATCGAGCTCTGGCATGAACACAGAGTTCATGAGATACATGAAATGAGCGGGGGCATTGGTCAAGCCAAAGGACATGACCAAATACTCATAGAGGCCGTATCTGGTGGTGAAAGCTGTTTTAGGAATGTCTTCTGGACGGATTTTTATCTGGTGGTAGCCAGATCTGAGATCAATTTTGGAGAACACTCTGGCTCCAGATAACTGGTCAAAAAGAAGGTCAATGCGGGGCAAGGGATATTTATTTTTGATGGTGACCTCGTTGAGCGGGCGATAGTCAACGCACAGACGAAGACTTTTGTCCTTCTTCTTCACAAAATAGCAGGACAGCCCCAAGGAGATGAACTTGGGCGAATGAGACCCTTGTCCAATAGCTCTTGCAATTGGATCTTCAGCTCTGCCAACTCTCTGGGAGGCATTCGATAAGCTCTGCGGGATATAGGAGCAGTCCCGGGCTTTAGCTCTATGGCAAACCTCAACATCACGGTCGGGAGGCAGACCGGGTAGATCTTCTGGAAAGACATCAGGGAACTCACAGACCACGGGAATATCCCTGACTTCCGGAACACAGGCGGTATTCAACTGGGTGGTTGCTGGTTTTGAGGCATAGGAAGTTGGAGAAGGAGTTTGGAAGTGCTGTTAGGAATATCCACTCTCACAACTCTATTCAAGATGTCTATCATGGCTTTATACTGACACATCCAATTCATGCCTAAGATGACATCTATCTCTTGATTCCGCAGTACTATCATGGTGGTAGGAAAGACATGTTCCCCCAACATTACTGGTATACTGCGGACCACTTCCTTAGTATTTATCCGCCCTCCAGGCGAAAGTATACAGAAACTTTCTTTTAACTCCCCCATGGGTAACTCATGCTTGATGACAAAAGTGCGACTGATGAAGGAATGCGATGCACCAGAATCGAACAAGACGACTGCAGGATGATTGGCAACAGGGAACCTACCGAGCATGACGGGCTCTCCTTCTGGATGTTACTGACGGTGGTGAAGTAGACTTGCCCGTGCTTCTTGACAAACTTGCCCTTCTGGACGTGCTGCTGCGGTGCACGGTGCTGCTGCTGTGATCCTCCAGGGCCTTTCTGTGCATGCTGGGCATTCTTCTTGGGTTTGGGCAATCGCGAGACCAGTGACCAACTTGGCCACAGTTGTTGTAGCATGGATGGTGTAAGCTGTTTGTGGGGTGGTGATACGAACACCTGGGGCGTTCGGCTGAGTGGCACTTTGCTGGTTGGCATTATGGGTGGTGGCCGCGGTACGAACGACCACTTGCTGATGGGGATATGGGGCACGGTTTTGGTGGTGGCTGGGGTGGTAGATGATTCTGGGCGCTTATGGTTGCTGGAGAAGCTGCTAGACCCAGCCTTCTTCTTCTTCTTCTCCTCCTGATACTGGCGGTTACTTTCCTCGAAAGCGACAGCGGTCAACGACATCATGATAGATCCGTTGAGGTTGTGGATAGACCTCTGCGAATCTTAGGGTGCAGACCCCTAAGGAAACAATCTCTCTTCTTCTCATCCGTGTTGACATAGTCGGAGGCATACTGGCTCAGGTGGTTGAACTGACCCACATACTGCATCACTGTGGATTCCTTCTGCTGCAGGGCTAGGAACTGATCAAGCTTCATCTTCATCAGACCTGATGGGATGTGGTGTGCACGAAAGCGGTGCGGAACTTTCCAGGTCAGCTGGTGTCCTTCAGGCTGGGCAGCCAAGAGGTTGGCATACCAAGCACTTGCTGGACCACGGAGCTGCTGAGAAGCAAACCGGGGCTTCTGGATTTCAGTGCATCGGATGAGACCAAACTTCTGCTCCATGGTGCGGAGCCAATCATCAGCTCGAGGGGTTCATCGGCTTGGTGAAAAACCGGTGGACGGGTTCAGTGAACTCCACGTAGGTGGTCTTGGTTGTGACGACCACGGTGACCAACATTCTGCTGTCCTTGGTTCTGAGCCATTAGGTTGGCAGCGGCGGCCAAGGCTGCAATGGCATCTGCCAGGGTAGCAGGAACTGGTGGAGGGTTTGGAAGGTTGGCACCTCCGGAACTTCCGGCTCCAGTGCGGGTGGGTGTTCACAGGCATCTGTTAAGAATTTGGGAACTTAGCATCCAAAGATTGCTTTGAACGAAACTGATGATAGATTCATTGATGCAGGGTAGATAACTGATACAGAAGTTCGATAGATAGCTACTAACTGACAAAGGAAAGGTACAAGACATGATACAGACTCGACTAGACAGAAGACCAACTAACGTCCCAAACCTAGACTAAGGCTTTAGGTGAGCAGATGGTACAGACACAAGGAATCTAGTCGTCATCGATGATGATCATCTCTCATCG